>SMDT01002187.1:0-470512 GCA_005392925.1 Aquilaria sinensis
GTAGATAGGTATTTCGTTGACCGGTTCAAGACTTAAGTTATTATAGATGGTATCAAAGCTGACCGGGGACCATGATGGTGTGGCATAGTTGGTGTTCACATGCATCATCTACCGGGGCTGATCTTGGATTTGAAAGATTACTTGGTTAGGGGTTGAGTAATCTGATTAGAGAGGTTACTAGTCCATGGGACCATGTAACCCGAGATACCCCTAATGAGGACATTGGGTACATAAAGGGGGAATTTGTAACACCTCCATATCTCACGTGGGTGAATTGTGGGAAGCCTTAAGTGGATATATTGGCACAAGTTTCAGAACATAAGCACCTAGCACTTATCCTTTTCGAAAAATACCCCCTGTGATGTGAGTGAGTGTTTCGTTGACCCAATTTGGACTTAGGTCCTTACAGATGGTATCAAAGCTAGGTTTAGTTCAAAGTATGCGGTTGAGTCCACTGGTATGGGATGGAAGAAATTCCTTATACTGAGAGTCCATTCCTAAGTACCTAGCACTTATCCTTTTCAAAAAGATAGCCTATGTGGTGTGGGCAGGTGTTCCATTGACCAGTTTTGGACTTAAGTTGTTACACCCTATGTTCTACATTGGTACCTTGAGCTCCAAGACTCACTTAAGCCATTACTAGTGACTAACCCCTTAGCATGCCTACTGGTACCTATTGCAATGCTTGTGGTTCAATCTTTCCTGTGGTTAAACATGCTATCCATGAGGTCTACTTTACGTCTTTGAAAAACTCAACAATGTCACCTAGCTTTGAGGAGAAAATGGAGAATCCCAAGTGCCTTTTAGGCTTCACTTACCCCTAGGTACCTTTAGGACCCTATTCCCTCATTGTTAGAGTCTTACCTTCGAAGGCCAAATGGCCCTCCAATGCTGCAGTGCCTGTTAATATTACCTTGGGTAGCAGTGTTCCAATAATATTACCCTAGCACCATAGCTGTAGAGACTTATGCCCAATAGCCCTAAAATGTATCTTGCCATGAATTCCAGGTCTCTTGAACTGCTATAATAAGACCATTCCATTCCAAACAAACCAAGCAATAACTGATCAAACACACTATACCAAAGCTTGATTTACACTAGTCCATCACAAGCAAATTCCACCATAACTTGTGCATATCTTCCAAACTACTTGAAATAATTCAACAAGTAACTAAGATATGCATCAAGCAAATGTAATAACTAAATCCTTTAACAATTATGAGAAATAAGCAATATTCAAGCATCCACACCAAGCAAATGGGTTCTGCTAAGGCATTATATGGTCCCAATCCAAATTCGTCACAAATGGGTACCTATGGGCCATTAATTTCCTCCAAGAATTGATCATTTAGGTAAGATTTGCCATTGTTTTCTAGATGAAAGGAAGAACTATAGATTTAAGGGTTTGGTCATGGTGAAAAGTGGCTTTGAAGCCACCAAAATTGTTTTAAAATTCAAGCTCCATCCAAGTTTTCTCTAACTTTTTTCATTTCTGCAAAAAAAAAAAAAAAAAAAAAAAAAACCCTTGTGTGAATAGTGCCACTAGTCTTAGGCAATTAATCCTACTCTTTGGTTTATTGACTCTTGAGTCCAAAAGAACAACTTTTGAGCTTTAAAATTGGCTTACCAACATGGAGTACAAAATGACCGTTTTGCCCCCAATGACACTTAGGTGCCAAAACAAACCTAGGAACCATTTAACCCTTAATAAACTTGTTTGATTTTTTTGAATTATGCCAATTGAGGCATTTAACTAAGGATATGACTTCATTAAAAGCCTTACCTAACTGTTACAGGTCTATAGCCTAGATGGTTGTAACATGAATTGGCCTACTTATGGCAAGGAAATGTATGGATCAACAATCTTTCAAACACCTAAAGTGTCAAGCTAAATTGAGTAAGAGACATGCTAGGTGAGTTGAGTTTGTTTAGTTTTTATTTTATGTTATTGAGAACAAGTAAAGTACAAAGAATATAGTGCCAGATGCCTTCTCAATAAGGTGCACTTTTTTTGCTACTTTTCATGCCAGATTACTTGGGTTTCAATTCTTAAAGGACATGCATCAAAAGGATCCTGATTTAAGTGAAATCTATACCCATTGTGCTAAGACAGCTTTTGGGAAGTTTTGTCAAGAAGATGAGTATCTCCTAAGGAAAATTAGATTATATACGCCCCAACATTCCCTAAGGGAATTGTTTGTGAAGAAGACACATTATGGGACTCTCATAGGAGACTTTGGTGTTAGTAAAAATCTTGAAACCTAGAAGGAAGATTTCTATTTTCCCTTTAAACATGATGTGGAGAGGGTTTGTGAGAAGTGCATATGTTGTAAAATGACTAGGTTATAATGAACTTCTCATGCTTTGTATACCCCATTACTAATCCTTCATACCTTTTAACTGACATTTTCATGGACGTTGTTATAAATTTTCTAATGTCAAAGAAAGGAAATATGTTTTTCTAGGGGTTGGTTTAACTACATGCGATCTAAAGAACCATTATCATGGATAGCATTGACAACAATTTCTGGAGGGCTATATGGGGTATGTTTTGAACTAAGCTCTTATTTTCCATAATTTGCTATCCACAAACAGATGGAGAAACTGAGCTACTTTGTTGAGGGCCATTATCAAGAAAAATATTAAAAATTGGGAAGATTGCCTATCACATATAGAGTTTGATTATAATGGGTTATGTATTCTACTACTAGATTTTCACCATTTGAGATAGTTTATGGCTTTAAATCCTATAAAACATATGGACTTAATGCATATGCCCACTAATGAGTTTTCTAATGTTGATGGTACACATAAGGCTGATTTTGTGAAGAAACTACATGAGGAGGTTTAAAGGCATATTGAGAAAAAAGCCCAACAATATGCTCAATCAGCCAACAAATTATGTAAGAAGGTAGTATCTAAGCTATGAGATTGGGCTTTGGTACATAAAAGAAAAGAAATATTTCTTTGGCAAAGAATGGCCAGATTCAATAACATAAGAGACGGACCCTTTTAAGTGCTATAAAGAATCAATGAAAATGATTACAAACTTTATTTACTCTTTGAGTACAACATTTGTGCTACCTTTAAACTTGTTGATTTGTCTTTGTCTGGAAATGCTTTAGATTCAAGAATGAATCCCTTTTAGGAATAGGCAAATGATATTAATCAGGTTAGCATGGAGCATTGCACACATATTGACCACTAAAGAATCACCTCAAGCCCCATCAGTAGGGCCAAGGCTAAGGAGACTATGATGCCATTCCGAAGCTCATTGGGAGCCTTATAAAGGATCATCAAGCTCAGGGCATCACAAGGAGTTGGAACATGTTGGAAATAAATGATTCTACACCTTGGACTAATTTACTTGAAATTCATGACCATGTGTACCTTAGTGCACACATTCACCCCAAGGTGCGTGCACCTAGGCCTTTCCATGCACCTTTTGGATTTTGAGATGTACCTAAGACACTAAGTGACCTAAGCTAGTCACATTGGTTTATTTTGTTATTCTATTAGTTATTCTACAATTTTATAGGTAAAAGGAGCCTAAGGCTTGCAAGTAAGATCTAGGCAGCATTCTAAGGAGCCTATGTGCATATGTCTGAGTCCAAGTAGGAATCTTAGTAGCTTAAGGACTCTTATTGTTTTCTAGTTAGGCTTTCGTATATTCTATCGCCAAAGAATATTATTTGAGGTCACAACTTGTATTATTCTAGCAATCAAACTTCAGAATAGATCATTGTTATTAATCACTCCCTTGAGTTCTTTATGAGCTTCACTTGGCACATTAGTGAATTTAATCTTTTTTGTGTTGTTTAATATATTGCTTGTTTCTAACCACATGTTGGTTAGGGTTGGTGGTGATTAGCAGTCTTTTGGTTTAAATCTTGGAGCTTCAATACCATTTTGGATGCATTTTTAGTTCTTACAACTACATGGCCAACATTAGAACAACTACTATAGGTGTCACAATAAAAAATTAAATAGCATAAGGAATAGGTATATTGTTAGCGAACATTTATGCATCAATGGAACAACTAAGTTTAGCTATAGAAAGAGTACAATCTAACAAGGAACTACTTCAATATAGTAGCTATGTATGGCATGGTAACTTTATTGTAATATATATGAAATTGGGACATCCTATATAATAGGAAGTTATAGCAGGCTAACATAATCTTAGTCTATAAGAACTTAAGATGCGATGTCAACTTCGTAGGTAACTGATGACTCATTAGTGTATTGCTATTAAGGGTTAAACCATTATTATACACTTTGAGTATAATTAATTTCTTTAATTTGAGCATTTATTCCATCAAGTTACTATTCACATAAATTTCTTGTTCATATACATATTTCACCATTCATATGCAGAGTTATTGTTCACCATATTTCACTGTTCATACGCAGGTTACTGTTCATATAATTTTAATATTCAATATTTATAAAATATATTAAATAAATTTTTTTAATATAGGTCGATAAAATCATGACATCTCATAATTCTTAGACCAATGATCAGAGCCTCAAATGTCTACAATGTTTCAATTTGTTATCCAGCCTAATTGAGAGATAGAGAGGCCAAATTTGGAACGCAAACAATATTAGTTCCAATATTCGTGCACTTGGTGATCCTTCATGAGAAAAATCATATCTGGAGCTGTAGATGTCAGAATTGATTGATTCCAAATTCATCCAAAAGCCAACACATAGATCTTCAACTCTGCTTCATTCATGCCAAGAACTAGTTTGATCGTTTTCATTGCCAAAATCTGATTATAGATGAGACCATTCGTTCTTTCGTGTGCTGAAGAACAATTTCGGTAGAAAAATCATAACTTGAGCTACAGATGTCCGATTTGAATGATCAAGCTATTGATTCGAAGCTAAAGAAGAGATCTACAAATCTTGTGCTTTGAGGAAAATAGCTAAATCGATGTGTATGGTGGTCAAAAAATTTAAAGAAGTTTGAGCCACATTAGTTGAATTATATTCACCTACCATTTACTATTTCACCTACCCTAAAGCTCTATTAATAGGCACCTTGAGGGGAGGACATTTTTAGCCTTGTTTTTATGCCGTTTTGTTGTTATTGTATCAATATTAGTTTTTCTTCTTTGGTTTTGTTCTTGTTTTCAATTCTAAAACTCTGTTCAATGTGTTTTCTTCTTATTCTTCCTTTGATCTTTCAATCTATGTTTATTTCATCTTTATATGAGTTTTTTACTTTCATCATGGCTAACTAATCTTTCTTTTGCTAAGGTGACAGGGTGAAGCTTTTGGTATAAAAGTTATAGCCAGTTTGAATAGATCGCAACATTAAAGTATTTACTTTCTTAATCAATTTAACCACCCTCATTGTTAAGTACGAGTCTTGATTCATCATAGTCAATCATTGGTACGAAAGCTATTTGATTGCCTTTGTAAAACATGGCTATGCCAACTATATTGGAATCTTGAGTTATTATGTTCAAACGTTGGCATGATGGATACATGAACCCATTAGGAAGTGTTGGTGTTATAAGATCAATGAAAGCTAATGCTAACTCATGCCCATCATTTCTAGAATTTGATCATTAAATTCCCCTATTGCAACCTCATTTATGTGTGGATCTCCATTGAGTGGCAAGATGGGCTAAAACTAACCATAGCTGATATACTAAAAATGGATCTCCTAACCTTAGCTATTTTATTTGGATTTGAGTTTTAACACTTGTTCACACTTTGCACCAAAACTTTCTTTATAAAAAAAATATGCTATTTGTATTCCCTAATTCACTTCCCTGTGGTTCGATACTCGAACTCCCAAGATTTTATTACTTGTGACAACTTACACTTAGGTTGCAATTGCTAGAGTGCAGCAAGTTTTTGGCATCATTACTGAGGAAGTAAAATTAGATTACAAGTTCATTTTTTTCTCTTTATTTATTTTATTTTATTGTTGTTGAATGAAAGACTAAACCTCCTATCTTTTCTGTTTATTATATGGAAGGCTAAGCCTCCTAGCTTTCATTTTCTTTTATTCTTGCATTTTTTGTATTTTTTTATTATTGTTTAATGGAAGGCTAAGCCTCCTATACATTCTGTTCATAAAATGGAAGGTTAAGCCCTCTATCTCTTTTTGTTATTGATATTGGTTTTTCTTGTTGTTATTTTGTTTATACGTGAAAGCTTGGTCACGTACATCAAGTGGTAAACTAGTAAGAGAATCTTCATCTTCTTTAGACATGGCTGAACATATTAATGATCAAGAGGATAATCATTCTCTACATAATAACCAAAACCGACCTTGGACTTAGAGAACACATGAACCCCATAAGAAATAGCACACCATCATGTTTAATTTTTCCTCCTGATATATCTCACTTCAATTTCAAGTTAGATATTATTCAACTTTTACCAACTTTTCATAACTTTGATTCTAAAAATCCATACTTGCATTAAAGGGAATTTGAGAAAGTCTGTCACACATATAATAACCTAAACCATAGCATGAACACCATTAGGCCTAAGCTTTTTCCTTTTTCTTTAAAAGATAAAGCTAAAAGTTTGCTACAGAATCTTAGACTAGCCTCCACTAATTCATGGGATGAATTGCAATAACAATTGTTGAAAAAAAAATTTCCTCCCTACAAACTAAATTCTTTCAAAAGGCAGATCACCACTTTCACACAAAAACCAAGAGAAAATTTTTACCAATGTTGGGATAAATATAAGGATTTACTTAATACTTACCCATACCATGGTTTTGAAACGTAGAGAACAGTCTCACATTTTTATGAATGTTTGACAACTAAAAAAAGACAAATGGTGGAATTGATGTGCAATGAAACATTTGAGAATAAGGATACTGATAAAATACTAAATTACCTAGATCTACTAGCTTAGAATACACAAAATTAGGACACCGTTAGTACCTATGAGGCTCCAAGTAAGAGTCAATCCGCTACATCTAGTGGAGGCATATATCATCTTAAGGAAGATAATGACCTTCAAGCAAAATTTGCATCTTTAGCTAGAAAGGTTGAGGCATTAGAAATAAAGAAAACTAGTCAATTAAAATCTGTTGAAGAAGTTGTTTGTCACATTTGTGAAACCAATGACCATTCCACTAGTAATTGTCTAACCTTGCCTTCTTTCAAAAAATCCTTCCATGAATAAGTTAATGCTTTAAACAACTTCAAGATGCCAACCCAAAATCCATACTCACAAACTTACAATCTTGGTTAGAGAAATCATCTAAACTTAAGTTGGATAGGTGATAATTATGCTCAACCGCCACAACCACCTTTGTACACCCAACAAAATTTCCAACAATCTCAAGGGTATGCATCTTATGTTCCTCCTTTTAAGAAAAATCTTAAAGATACATTGCATTCATTCATTGAGAAGCAAGAGTCCATCAATGCTCAAACAATTCAAACCATTACTAATTTGAAAGATACTTTTGTAAAATTTGCATCTACACTCAACATTCAGGAGAAAGGGCAATGTCCTTTTCAACCACAACCAAATCCCAAAGGTCAAACCATGGATCAACTGAAATCAATCAATACACTCCATAGCTATAAAGGTTATTGAAAAATTCATTCCTTATCCTTGTGAAGAAGACAAAGAGTCAATTTCTAAGAGTAAAGAAGGGGTTTAACCAATACAAAGTGAAGAACAAATTGAATTTTTGCCTATACCTCAATTTCCTTAGGCATTAATAGTTCCTAAGAAGGTGAATCACAATCTTGAAATTCTTGATATTTTCAAGCAAGTAAAAGTTAATATCCCTTTCTTGGATGCGGTTAAACAAATACCTTCTTATGCCAAAATTTTGAAGGATTTGTGCACTATTAAAAGAAAACTGAATGTGAAAAAAAAAAAAGAAAGCTTTCTTGGCCAAGCAGGTAAGTTCTGTTATTGAAAATGACACTGCTTTGAAATATAAAGATCCTAGTTGTCCAACAATTTTACGTTTCATTAGAGGACATAAAATTGAGCAAGTATTACTTGATCTTAGGGTTAGTGTAAACTTACTTCCATATTCGGTTTACCAAAAACTAAATTTGGGTGAGTTAAAACTAGCCAAGGTAACTCTTTTGCTTGCTGACAAATCAATGAAAGTACCCAAAACAGTTGTTGAAGATGTGTTAATCCAAGTTACTAAATTCATATATCCTGTACATTTTATTATTTTGGACACACCATCAGTGGAAATTAAGAATTCAATACCTGTTATCTTGGGACATCCATTTTTAGCAACCTCTAATGCCTTGATCAATTGCAAGAATGGACTGATAAAGCTGTCATTTAGGAATATGACATTGAAGCTAAATGTTTTCAACTTGCTTAAGCAACCTCCTAAAAATGAAGATGAAAGTGAAGAAGTTTGCATTATTGACACTATTGTTGAAAACTATGTTAGTGTTGTGCCCAAAAAGCCAATCATGAGATGACTGTATTTTTGCACATTGAGTCATGATATTTTATTAAGGCATTAATCCAACAATTATGTTTGTTGTTCTGTTTCTGCGTAACGTAATAAACATAATTGTAACCTTAGAATAATGATATTCTCAAACATCCCTGGTTTAGTATTATTGTGGAGCGGGTTGCAATAATACATAACGACTAGCATATGTGGAGAATAATATGAGATATGTAGTCTACATATGGGTACAAGTTGGAGCACTTGTGTACTGGACCGACCCACCATGAGAACACTACATGGATCGTTATATGAGTGTCATAAGTGATTCTCATAGTGATCATGATATATGTAGTCCTTCGACCTAAGATCATCAAGGTTCCCTACATGTGAGTTACATACTTTGATACTTTCCTTTGTTGCTCATACTTGAGTGAACTTGAAGGAGGTCATTGGGTATGTCACATATCATGCAAAGGGATTTGTATGATCAAAATGGGATTTGTCCTTCCAATATAACGGGAGTGATATCTTCGGGCCCCTTGATAGAGTCCCTTGATAGAGTAAGACTTAGAAAAATGCATGGCCATGCTCGGATGAGTTGATATATGATATCAATGTCATCAGTTTTAGTTGGTATACTCGATAATCAAGAAACCAAAAATTGGGCTATACGAAAGTAACACATTCCATGTCTCGTGCTTAGTCTTGATATCTTGGACAAAGGGACAATGGCATATATTGGTGATGATCATAAAGGTTTAGTCAAATCATCGACAATCTTGTCACTTGGGTAGCAATGATGTGTTACTAGACACCGTTCATTGCTTATGATCATAAAGGTGTTGTACTTGAGTCTCTTAACCATGGACCATGGTCTTTATGGACTGAAACCTTGTTGGATATTTTTGCCCCTATTATTGAGAACTTGAGCCAATTATTTGGATTTGGTAAATTAGTAAGTTTGACGTTGACTATCATTGACTATCATTGTGCATAATTAAAGGGGGGAAATGTGGGATTAATTGGGGAATAAGCCTAAATACTTCTTCAGCCCCTGAACTCATTTGACCAAGACGCTTGCCCCCTAGACTTCAATTCGGACCAACTGAGCCCCTGAACTTTATTAACTGTCATGAGCTGGCCACTTGATGAAGGATTAGGTGACACTGTTTGCGGATATTAGCAGCTACAGCTTTCGCGTTTGTCCCTCCTCTTCGTCGAGCTATCCACCGACTTCTAACTTTCCTGCCCTCTCTCTCTTTCCCTTTTCCTTCCCCTCTAATTCTCCCTACTCTTGGACAGGCTTCTCCTTCCTTATCCCAATATCCATGGCACCAGAACAAGGAGAAACTTGGAAGTTGAAGGACACCTGCCGACAGGGGCGTATCTATTTAGGGGTGGGAGGGGGCAACCGCCCCCCCTAAAATTTTAAAAAATTTTATTGGGTACTTGGATATGTGATCAATTGTAGAAAAATTAAAGTTATGTACCTATCTGTAAGTTTTATAATTAATAAAGGGCTCTAGTATATTTTATCCATTTAAGGTCTCAGTCATTTTCTTATTGAACAAATTACGTGATAATCCCTACTCTTTAATTATTATTTTATTTTAGTCCCTATCCTATTAAATATACTGTTTTGGTTCCAAACATATTAAAAACATTTTGTTTTAGTCCTAAATTTATAAAAATTGTTTCATTTTGGTTTCATTGCATGAAATTTGTTAACTCAAAGTATTTGTCTGCTAATAACTTTTTAGATCATAATTTGGATTATCCGATATGTACTATAAAATAAATTTAATTTGTATAATATTTTTTTTAGAATTAATAGAAAATTCAAATAACTATTTTTACTCTATAAATTGAACTTAATTATTATAAATTTTTGAATTCAATGTGTCTATATATGTAAACTGTCTAATGAATTTTGAGTTGTAAACTTTTGAAATAAGCTTAGTTATTATACACTTTCAAATTTTATATGTCTATATATAATATTATTTAGTATTTTCTATTAGTGATTGTAAATTTATATATGCTAATAACCCGTTTCACGTCACGGCCCCGCCCCCCTAAGTGGAATTTCTGGGTATGCCCCTACCTGCCAATTCAGTGCAGGTAATGAGAGAAATCAGACGGGTAGGTCATTCCTTACCCTCTAATTCTTCGCGTACTTTTCGACATTACCGTAATCGAACTCGTCAGGCTGTTGGTCTCATTGTTCACCACCGCACACCGATAACTTCTCCTTCCAAGTGGCCACACCTCCTGGGTTTTCTTCATACCCACTCCCTGCCACCTTGTTGTCCACCATGATGATATGCTAGTTACGATTATTTTCAACAGATTGTTCATAGCACCGACGACATTTGATTTGATTTTGTCTTTGATTGACTTGATTCTAGTCTCATCAGACCATGGATTAGTGAATCGATTGAAGCGCAAATTAGAAAATGGATTAGGATAAGGCACTCGAATGGCTTGAAGAATGGATTAGAGAATGTATTATTAGAAGGAAGGTGGTCATGAGGAAGATGGTAGTTTGTTTGTAACGTTATAAGATTAAGATAGAACAGTAAAAAATTAGGAAGGTAAGGATGGTTTTTGAAATTTTTCCTTGTCTTGCTGTAATGTAATACAGTTACACATTTACCCCTTATATTTGATCCGAAGGTATACTTACAAAACTAAAGATATATAATTGTCATTGAACTGTTAACAACGCACGAGATTCTTGAAAGCCGACCATGTGGCATGCACGGGTCAGTCAAAGGAGTAAACTAACCCATTTAAGCATGTTCTAGAGATGAGTTTGACTGAGTTAAAGTTTAGAGGAAAAGGTGTTAAAGTCAACCGAGTTTAGGAACTGAAGGAGTATTTAGCCCTTTGGGAATTGCAAATAACTCTCATTAATGAAAAATTATGAGTTAATAATCAATAAGGAAATTAGACACCAACTAAAATTAGAAGTTAATGCATAGTACAAACATTCTGAAAAATGTTCTTTTACTTTATCCTTTTACCTGATTCGTATTTTACGCGATATGATTGTACAATTATGTTCCTCATTTTTTTTTCTCGCTTCATTATGATGCTTGTATAACTTTGTTCATTTTTTGTATTTTTATGGAGTACATCTCTGTCCATAAACTGCTCATATTTTCTTGCTTTGCTATGATGCTTATACACCTTTATTCATTGTTTTTTGGAGAACATCTCTGTTCATAATTTTGCATCCAATTTTCTTAAAAAAAAAGTTCACCGAAAGATTTTAGCATATAAAATTAGATTATAATATATAAAATGTTGTACATTAGTATACAGTCGTACTCATAGTTTCCAAAAATATATGGGCTCTATCTTTGGTGGCACGATAATTTTGAAATGCACCTAGGAGGTTGTGCATCTAAATAACAAGTATTAATGTTGTGAATTTTCATTTTAGAAGGAAATCAGTATTAAATAGGATAGGTCTTCTATTTTTCATAATTATCCCCAATTTTCCTTTTACATTTTTTTTAAATTTTGTAATTATCCTTATCTATTTAATTCCTAGCCTTTTCTTCATCGCCCAATCCACTAAATCAAATCTCTTTCTTTCTCCCCAGTCATTTTCCCTAACCAACCGAATCCCTGCCTTTACCCACTTATCCTTCATCGCCACTATCATTTGCTGCCGTAAGAACAGAACCTTTGAACAAGACCTTTGGAGTAGATAAAAAATTGATGGACACTTATAAGTTTTCTATGGAACAAGACAAGAAAAAATGAAAAACAAGTGAATGTGTTCAAAATAGATGGTGGCTGGGTTCACGATAGAAGGAGTTTGCTAAACAGAAGGTAAGGAAAGGGTTGGGTTAAAGACAATGACGTTGATTTTGGTGAAGAAAAAAATGATTTCAAGGTGTGATTCGTGAAAAAAATATACAAAATTTGTGTTTTCTTTTCTTTTTTGCAAAATAAACATGGGATTGTGAAGAACTATTTTGAAATTTGAGATTTTTGCGTCATTTTAAAGATTTATATGTTTGATTGTGATTTTTTTATTTATGTATGCTTCTGTGTTTTATATGTATATTCTAGGTTTGTAAAGAGTACAAACATATATATATGTATGCTTCTAGGGCTTATATATATATTCTGGGTCTGTAAAGAACATATATATGTGCTTCAAGAGTTTATATGTATGCTTCTGGGTTTGTAAAAAATATAAGTATAAATTTATACTTTTGGATTTTACATGTATGCTTGTAAGTTTGTAAAAAATATAGATAGATATGTATGTTTTTGGATTTATATGTATACTTCTGAATTTTTCTTGTAAAGAACACACAAGTATAGATGTATGCTTCTAGGTTTCATAAGTATGTTTCTGGATTTTATGAAATCAGGTTCTTATTACAGAAAATGAGTGTATATGTATGAAATTGAACATTCTTCATAAAATCTAATGAAAACCCTCCAAAGATGAAACTAAATTCTTCATGTATTAAATTGGCAACCAATTGTATGAAATTGATAATGTATGCCACTTTGTGAATACTTGTAGTCATGTGAAAACAAATGAATGAATTAACTAATTTTTATATTAATACCATGCCTATCATATTATATTTATTTTTTTATTAAGACTATTCTTTAAAAGAATTCACATTCAAAAATTTACCGTAAAAAAAAATTTCAATAAATTTAATATATTTCGTAATTATCCCAATCAAATATGACTTATCCTAACAAACAAAAGTTACTATTTTTATTCAAGCTTAAATCTTTAATCCTACCAAACCCTCACTTTTTCCCTAATGACCTAAAGTGTGTGTTTGTGCACTTAGGTGCACAATATCATGCCTCCCCTACCAAAACTGTCTAGACCTATCCAAAGCCTTTCGAGAAATTAAGTAAGTAACATCATTAACTAGACAACTCATCAAGAATGGCTCTAGAGTAAAACAAACATAGAACACAAGAGCTTTAGATATTTAAGTTTCCACGAGAAACCAGTGAAGACCTCGATGATGAGTCTCCTTCAAACCTCAAAGGACTGCCAACGCTTCTAAGTCAAATGGGTTAGAGCCATTGTATGGAAAACAATAAGAGATAACTAGCAGGATGTGCCCATGATGGTCACGTACCACTAATCCCATTACAGCTGAATGACTCTTATTTTTCCAAGCTGTGTTGACATTAATTTCAATGCTCCTATCTAATGACACAATTTTGAAAATGCTTTAGGCACCATCATCGACATATTCTTATGCATGGAATTCACCTATTACCAGATATCCATCCATGTCTAAATGCTAAAAACAAGATGAAAGGGTGTTTGGCAAAATGGCTCAGACATAACCTTATTTTGATTGAACCAATATAACCAATATGTGACCGTAAATTTCAGAGATTTAAGTAGCTCACCATTAAATAAGGACTGAAGACCCTTAGCCCAATCAAGGGGAAGAGGAGTGACATTCAAACCACACAAATCCCACACCAATAAACCAAAATGACATTCCAAAAAAATGTGACGAGTAGATTCTAGTCCTTGGTCACAAATAGGATATGAAGGAATTACTAGGATCTATTGAGTCAATAAATTATCCCTCATAGTTGAAATGTTTGTGCAAGCTCTTCAAAACAAAAATTGAACCTGTGGAGGAAAGCTCAAACCCCATAGCCAACTCTAAAAATGAAATTTAACTAGCAAATCTTACCCATATGGAAGGACATACACGAGATAGTATGCAAATTTAACCAAGAACTACATATTGTCCATCATTTCTCAAGTAAAGAGGTCCTCTGAAAACCAATGATTTAAAGGATTATCCTTAATCAATGCTACATCCAAAGGGTGGAAGAGCTCACTTATATCTTCTACCTTCTATGCAAAAAAACTACGATCAATTGGGTTAGCAATTGAAAGATGGGCTAGATGTGGAAGGGGGAATTTATTGGTTTCAATTAAGGCCTTAGAATCTAATTACCAATCCACAAAGACACTTCCAAACCTCAGCCAATCCTCTAGAAGCCATAAGCCTTAATGATGTCCCAACCTGCTAGAATGCCCTTCCATGCATTTGAATAGTTAGAAGGTCGAGCAGCATGTAAGAATGAGGTAAATAGAAGTATTTTCCTCTAAACACTCGGTACACCAAGCTTGTTGGATCGTGGATAAAGCACCAACTTTATTTTACCAACATTGCCCTATTGAAAGCTGAAATATCTGGAAATCCATAACTCCTACCTACTTTGAGATATAAAGCCTGTCCCACGAACACCATGGATTGTTTTTAACATATGTATCTACAGACGAAAAAAAATTAATAGAAAGCAATCTCAGTTTGTCACAAAATTTAGTAGGTAGCAAGACACAACACATCAGGTTAGTAGGCATTAACTGAATAATAGTCTTAATTAACATCCCTCGATTTGCCTAGGAAAGTAGGGGTGTATTCCATTGAGCTAGCTTTTCCGATGACTCTTTCAGTAAGATACTCAAATTGTAAGGTTTTCTTTTTGCCTAACAGCCATGGAAATCCCAAATAACAATATTCTTTTAAATAGTTAGAAATACCAAGAATACGTTATAGCCTCTGATGCAAATGTAGCAAGATGTTTGTGCTAAGAAAGATAGAGGACCTACTCATGTCCATTTTCTAGCATAAGGCACACTTGTAAAGCTAAAGTATAACTAAGAGGTGCCTTACCCCTCATTCTTTAGCCTAGACGAATATATTGCTATCATCTGTGAATAACAAGTGTAATATTGGTAAGCTCTACTTGTTTATAGCGACCTTTGCAATAGGGCTATGCTTCAGCATTGTACAGTAAAAGAGAGATCCTCAGTGCATATGAAAAATATGAATGGTAACAGTGGACCACGTTGGAGAAGGCCACAAGAAGAAAAGAAACACTTAGTTGCAGTTGGCTAGTTATTTACTTGTCCCATTTTAAAACCTTTCATGCATCTATTTGTTAACTTAAAATGCACTATGCATACGCTTGCTTCAACTTGAATTTCACTTTTGAAAAATGAATCAAAACATTACCACAACTCTTATAAAACATAATAAACCACAAGTCAAAGCATAAAATATGTGTTTATTTATTACAAGTAATAATCATGCACATGCATCATTACATAAGTAAAGACTATGCACATGCCCAAAAGCAACTAAAATACTACTCGACCAAGGGACATTGGAGGCTACCTAGCATACGGACAAATACCAAAACAACAACTGAGATCTTTAGTTTGTGATTTTCTTCCTTGTGCCACTAGCATCCATAAGGATGCAAGACAACTATAGTTAACACAAACAACTTAACCAGTAAAACTATAATCAATAATGATTCACTAGCTAGGCACTTGCATGAATAATACTAACTCGACAACCTTTCATGGTGGGCGACTCCTTATAGATGTAATTTGCACAACAACACTCAAGGGAGTAAGAATCCGAAGATTCTCAGTAAGGGAATTGGATACTTGCAAAAAAACATAAAGCTTGCAAACAAAAACCTGATGATACTTATATATATATATATATATATATATATATAATATATGAAATCGATTGCAGACCCTGTGCAATTTGAGAACTAATACATGTACATATATTCTAGTTCCTTGGGACCTTACCTTTTCCTAGTCCTTTCACAAACGCCACCCATTGCCTATTGAGTTTTGTCTCTTAACTCACTCCTAGCAAGCATTGGCTTATTGATGTCCTAGTGAGCTAAGCTCACTGAATCACCTTCCCTTTGTTGTTATACCGATGACCATGGTGGATGCTTCTTATTTGAGTTCCAAGGAACTCATAAGGTGTACTAGGCTCCTGTATAGTGCCTTAAGCCCTTGGCTTTTTTAGACCACTATGGTACTAAGGCTCTAGGTGTATTAGGCTTCCACTTGGTGTCCTAAGTTAATAAGCTCACCTAGTTCACCAAGGTACTAAAGCCTTGCCCATTTAATCTACCAAGGATGCACTAAACTTTCACTTGTGCTTTAAGTCATAACTTGGCTGGGCCATAAGGGCACTAAAGCCTTCATCCATTGTGCTCTACTATCCACCATTACTTTGTTCACCCTATTATGGTAAGATTTGCTTTGGATTGACTCAAATATGTAGGTTCTGAAGAACCCTCATTCATACTTGGGTTTTTTATTGGTGTCCTAAGCTCGAAGGCTCATACTAGACTACCAACGGTGCTAAACCTTTTAAATCTTCATAATGGCCTTATTGTAATGCTCTAAGCTCTTCCTAGATCACTTCCTTCATTCTTTCTTTGTACCTAAGGAAACTTGATTAACAAACTAGTGCTTTAAGGAGCTATGGGGGGTACTAAGGTACATTGGTCACCTTTCACCCTAAGTCCCCTTAAGCACTCATTGGACCTTCAATTTAAAGCCAAATATAGTCTAACCTATGTTGATTCAAGCTTGGGTAAAAGCATGAAAGTTGTAGATCTTTCTCTTAGCTTCACGTGGAATGTTGAATCTCCTTAATCGGACACTCAAGTGAAAAGTTAGGATAAAAATACTACAACATGTCAAAGCTGTGAAGTCTTGGTGTCGCCATCAGTGCTGTGGCGCCACGAGTAATTCCCTCAAGTTCTAGATTTGGGTTCTGGGCACTACTGTGTCACTTGGCAAAGCGATGCCAGGCCCTTGAGCCTATCACCACCAATCTTCATCCATAGTGCCAAGCCCTCCTAAGTTTTAGTCCATTAAAACAACTACAATAAGCCATTACCATACTGAACTAACCAAGCATCAAAGGCTCAATTACACTTCCCAGGAGCTTTATTACCACTAGTCCATCATAAAACAAGCCTCACCATAGTAATGCATATCTCACAAACCACTTGAAACAAACATTCAAACAACTAAGACATGCATTATAAGAGTGTGTAGACTAAATCACTTATCTCAATTGAAGAGAACAAGCAAGCATCAAGCACCCACAAGCAACAAGGCTTTTCTAAAAGGGTTTTCTATGGTTCCACACAAATTCAACACATAAAGCACCAATTCAAGCTTAATTTCACTAGACCCAAGCTCATGGAAGCTCAAGAAACCAAGGACAACTCAAGAACAATGAGAGAAAAACGCTACCTAAGCTCCCTAGCATGGAAAATGCCAACCCAAACTTACCACACAAAAACCTTGCAAGAACAAGCTTGCCCGAGGTTGGGTACCTTTTGAGGCACCAATTTCCACAAGAATTGATGAAGAAATAAAAGTTTGGCTATGGATTTGGAGAGGAGAAAAAGAGATACAAGATTAAGGGAGGAAGATGATTAATAGTGAAGCCCCAAATATCCCAAATTGGCTTAAAAAAAACAATCTATTCACTTTAGCACTTCAACTTCTTTAGTTTTTACAAAAGAACCCCATGGTCACATAGTGCCATAAGACTTGGCAATTTAGTCAAACTCTTTGGTTCCTTGCCACTTAGGTAAAAAAGGACAACTTATGAGCTTGAATAACAAATCTATCACCTTGGGGTACAAAATAACCATTTTACCCCTAGTTACACTCAGGTACAAAAATAACCTAGGAACCATCTAACCCTTAATAGACTTGCTTGATTTCCTTAATCAAACCAATTGAGGTAATAAATTAGGGATTTTGACTTATTTAATAAGTCTTACCTTACCATTGAAGATCCACTGCCTAGAGAGCCATAACAATTAATGAAAATTATACTGATTCCACATAACCTAGGACTAGTTCAATCTACCATTGTTGAAATCCTAGTTTTGTCAAGATGCCACACAGGAAACACCATTCAACACAATCATAGGCCTTAGAAATATTGACCTCGATAGCTAAGGCCTATTTTAAATGCCCATACATTGAATTAATGTGGTGGATAGTCTTGAGAGCAAGGAGAGCATTGTAAATCAACAACTGCCTCGGCATAAAATCACTTTAATGTTTAGAAATGATCAAATTCAAAGATGGATTTAATAAGTTAACAATAACCTTTGTGATGATTTTACATATGATGTTGTAGAAGCTAATAGGGTGGAATTCAAACAGACCCTAAGGGTTCCTAGTTTTTGGATCAAGACGAAACAAGTGAAAGCTAGATCAGTTGGCTCTAAACCTTCATTTAGAATTTGCAGAACATAGTTAGTGACATCCTTACCTATGATGTGCCAATATTTTTGGAAAAACAAAGGCAGGAGACCATCCGGGCCAAGAGATTTCGTTAGGTACATTTGAAAAATTGATGCCTAAACAAAAAAAATAGGTTAAACAAGTGAAAAAAGTTCATCCATCCTTGATAGATTAGAGGGTGCAAAAAGACTAAAAAAGAAAACCACTGTCTCCCTCTAAATATTTTCCAAGGAGTAGACTTCAGTACCAGCTTTAGTAACCAAACAATGGATGTGGTTCATTTGTCTCCTTCCTAATGTTGCCTAATGGAAGAATTGAGTGTCCATGTCGCCCTTTTAGAGCCAAATTGATTGGACATGCTAACACTAATACCACTCCTCCTTCCTTAACAAATTACTCAGTTTGGCCTTAAGTTGCTTCTGATCATCAAAGGAAAGAGTGACTGGCGCCCTTTGAAGCTTTTCTTGGAGCTCCCAAATTCATTTATGCATACCACTAAAGAGTTTCTTGTGCAAATCGGACAAGCCCATTTTGCATGCATTGACCTTCTCGTCCATGATGAATTAATGATCATCGGACTGGGTGCTCCCCAAGATATCTTCACATTTTTTGTTTATTGTCCACATAGCTTCAAATCACCACTTTTACACTCGAAACTCCGATTTTACCGTCAAGAAAACCTTTACCCCATTTATGATTAGAACAAGTGAAGACAAAATTACAAACATGGGAGTGAGGAAATAAAACCTTCAAGGAGGAAGAACCTAAACACCAATCCAAATGTTCATGCACAAATGCCCCTCCTGTAACAACATGCTCTGAAGCAAATGAGTAT
This sequence comes from Aquilaria sinensis, assembly GCA_005392925.1. NCBI lineage: Eukaryota > Viridiplantae > Streptophyta > Magnoliopsida > Malvales > Thymelaeaceae > Aquilaria > Aquilaria sinensis. The sequence continues at coordinate 19,384 of SMDT01002187.1, forward strand.
CCACTGAATCTAAGGTCATCAAGTCCAGCATAAAAAATAGTATCCCAAAAACCCTTAATCTGAGCTACCTTAAGAGGTTGCCACCCACCTTTTCATAGGCCCAATGTAGTTGAATAAAATCATCAATAACGGCCAAAGGCAGAAGAAACCATGTGGACAAACTTTGTAAAAGTACCTAAGAATTCAAATAGTGCTCAACATCTAGGTGCCCGTAGAATCCCATTAATCTCCTCTCGAATCCCATTACCTCCCAATCTTGTTGCCACAATAGTACTAAATGGCAGCAATGACCACCAACACAAGAAACTACCAAGCACGACTAAAAACCCATACTTTTGTGAACCAAATCCATCTCAGTTGTGGTCTTCTGAGTCCCAAAAAAGAAACCATAGTAGGGGTGTTTTTTTCATTGCATGGTGAAGGGCATGCACTGTTCAGCCTTACCTAACCCCTGACAGTTAAGGCTAAAGAAACTCATGGCCAAAAGTAGGGTAAGCCAGAGCTAGAACTTGCTGGAAAAGTCTCCTCCATCCTATCATTACCATCAATCCAAGCCAACTTTAGCGACAGGGAACCATCCTTTCATGGTCCCCTTTTATGTGTGCCACCTCCTGGTAGTAGAAGCCTCCTACCCTTCTCAAGCATCGTGTGAACCTGCCAATCTCTAGTAGATTTATGAACAAGCCATAGACATGCCCCTATAAAAAGGCCTAAATTGTCACTTTCACTTATAAAAAAAGACCTTAGTGAAACATTCGAGGTACACACAATAGACCCTCCTATTATATAGTTAGTTCATTTGTTTTTGGAGAGTAGACTTGATTATCGAATGGTTCTCCTCCAAAATACATCCATGGGGCTTTTTAACATTGTTTGTGGAAGCAATAGTATGATTTTAGTCCTAGCCATTACCATCAAGTAGTTTAGTTTATCGACTTGATTGATATTCTTTCATCAATAATTAATAAAAATCCATTCATCAAATTGTAATAAAGTGTGAGCTTTCTTCTATTGCTGTTTTATATTTGTGAAGGCATACCACATAGGGTTAAACAACCTAATAGTGTGCCTATAGGCAGATAGAACATAGTTATGTTGACTAAGGGCCCATGCTCCTCTTGCAAGACCTAGTATCAACAAGATATTGGCATGGAAAGGCAAATAAATCATAGGCAACTATCGAGATTAAGGCATTCCTAAAGATAAGGCTTGTAATTTGATTCCTTAATAAAGGGATTACATTCTACAATGGGAGGATTTAAAGCATATATAAGTAGGTCAAAATACACAATTTGGAAAGCAATCATACTACTCATAATACACTCAAAAAAATATAAATAAACAAACTAACTTAAGTATTGGATGATTCTCCCTGAACAAACAACTCAGTGTGCCTCTAATACATCTTTGTTTGCAAGTTCCAAACCATCATTAAACTACTAAGCTCTAAACAGATTTGCTATTAGAAGGATAACAAACCTACTAAGATTGAAATACATATTACTTCTCTTTTTTTTTTTACCCTAGTAAAATTTATTTTAAATGATAGTGTTGACCAAATCAAATAGCTTCTTCAGTTGTCTGTGTGTTCCCAATAGAAAGTGACTTGGGCACCTAGGCCTTTCATGTCAATAGAGATCAATTCTTATTTATTTGTTATGATAGATATTTTAACAAAACATGAGACTTTGCTAATTTTTTTTTTCATAATCAAGAAAGAAAATTTAAAAAGGCTTACTTACATCCACAGTTGGCCTAAACTATTTTAAATTTAATCCTTGTCCCATAAACTAAATTTTGGTTTTGACACAATCACTAAAACTTTTAAAACCTTGTTCAACAATATTGCAATGAAGCTTTTAGACCAAAGCTCTACTTAGCCTTACAGATGTCATAACATCCCCAGTTTTTGTTCAATTAATTGAAATAAATTAATTTGATATATTAAGCCTCCTACTATATTTTAGAGGATAATGCAATTATAGGAGATAGTAAAAGATCCACCTAGTCTCATCTTAAACTCATAAAAGAAAATGAAAAAAAACTACATTTTTACAAAATTTTCTATTACAAAATGATGGGGCAAAATATGGCTAAATGTATAATTCTGTGCGTGATAATTGAAATTTTCCATTAACGGATGGACAAGCCTTTGAATGAAAGGGTTAATTACAATTTCCCACTAAATTTTATGTAATATTACACTTTGCCCCTTCTATTTTATAAACATACACTTTTCCCTTGCCATACATTTTACCCTTTTAAAAAAGCTGTTTTGCATTTAGAGAAAGAAAAAAAAAAAAAGGCTTAAACATAAAGTAGTAACCCAAACTTTACCTACCAAATCACTTAGGTGCCTAAACTATAATCAGCACAACTCAGGACTTGTACTTCTAAATTTAAGGTGGTTCAGTCTAGGAGGTGAGTTGGTTAGTTAAGTGAAGTCATGCGATCAAACTCCATTTGCCACTGTTTGAGTACCTTATGAGTGACAATGTGGTTGAGTTAATAAACCTGGTTAGATTACGGTAAATGGTGTCTGAATGTATAACATCAGTTGACTGACTGACTCTTCTTGTGGACTAAATTGCCCTAAATCTAGAAGTATGAGTCCTCAATTATGCTAGTTCATAGTTTAGACTCTTAAGTGATTTAGTAGACAATGTTCGAGGTACTATTTCGTATTTAAACCAAGAAAAAACTAATGATTTAGAATGTCCACTAAATGCAAAAAAGTTCTCCCCCACACTTAACTTTTGCTCATCCTTGGGCAAAACTCAAAATAAAAGAAATCTAAGAAAGAAATAAAGAAAAATACTTTTGAGCTAAACAGAGTAAGATAATTTCACATCCAAGGGTCTTAAAAACTCAACAAAAGAAATTAAGCGTGAAACCTACCAGTCAATAGCAACTCAAAACAAAATAAGTCCATAAAAACAATTTCTTCACATGCTAGCAACGAACACCTCTCAAAACTTGAGAAAAATATCAAACTTATGCACCAAGTAAAGAGAACAAACCAAATAGATAAGGACTCAAAAAGTACAACCAATCTTACCACAAACCCATGGAAGAGAAGGAATCAGTTGAGAATTCATTTCTTATTCTGATTTTACTTGATTTCTCTCTTTTTTCTTTTTAATCTTTTTCTTGCGTTCCGCTGTTTGGCAAGTGTATAACAAGGGCTCTATTATACCTAAGCTACTAACTCAACACAACTCCAAAGTGGTCTTTGACCATACTCATGTTCTTAGTACCTTTTGAAGTAATGATTGCCTCTACTGAGATCTTCTCGACTTAAGTCCCACCTTGGATACACGTCCCAGTGGCAAGTCTCAAAAGCCTTTTGTCCAAGTGCTACTAGGCTCTGCAACCAAAGGAAGACTTAAGTTAGTACTATTACTTAACCAACAAGTACCCATGTAGACTAGAATCATAAAGATTCTCAAGTGCCATACCTGTACACACAAAAGAGGACTACCACGATAATCCTCAATGATTACCCGGTCCAACAACTTCAGTCTCTGCACAACATAACTAGGGAGTGAGAATTCAACATTCTCAGTAAGGGGGTCTTCTGTGTACCTGCCAGAAAATTGCTAGGACTGGACATATGATAAACATATGTAAACTTGCTGCGAGCTCACACAGCATAAGGGTCTGATATATGCACATATAACTAGGCCTTTGAGACTTCTCCTCAAACTAGTCCTCCTCACGGGGCATCACTCCGTGCCTAGCAAGTTCTGGCCACTAACTCGCTCCTAGTAAGCCGTAGCTTACTGATGCAATCATGTAGCCTTCCCTTAGAAGTTGTGCAGGGGAATCATGGTGGAACTTTGTAGACTAGGTCATAAGACCTCCTTGTAGACTAGATGAACAAGGTTTTACCTTGCAACCTCGTGGCTACGGCACGGCTAGGTCGCCAAGCGTTCTAAACCTTTCACCTGAGCTAGTGGTACTTAGTTACGCTCATTTGCAACCTAGTTTCCTTGCTTGTTGCATAAGCAACCATGAAACCTTATAAAACTCAAGGAAACTCTTACCTCTTGTGGGACTTCTGGAAGTCTCGGAGTACCCCTGGAATCCCTGGACCCCAAGGTACTCTAAGAACCCCCTTAGGTCTCACTTGGATCATCCTAGCAAATTGTGGAAAATTCACCCATTTTGTCTGTGGCGACGTGTCACCACAGTTGGTAACATTCTACCACATTTTTCCTGAATTGGCACCGCATCGCCACAGTTGGTAACGCTTTGCCAATTTTTCCCCTGGATTGGAGACGTGCTACCAATATGGATTTCTGTAGAATTTGGCGCATTTTACTGCTATGAACTTTGGACACTTCCTACACATATCATACATGCTTGGAAAGCCTCCAAATTTCACATACACATAAACCATGTTGCATAGAACATAACCAACTATCACAAGCCAATCTATGATGTCTTGTAACATCAATCCAATCCTCTCAAACTTCATAGTCCACCACAATTCAACCAAATCCTTTAACTAATGCTATTGCTAAAATCACTCGAATTCTTCAAGTAAACTCAAGCAAATAGCATTAATTGAACTTAAAAACATAACTCCTTTACCTTAACTCCAAGTAACAAGAAAGAATCAATCTCCTTTTTAATCAACCAAGCTCACCAAAGTTCTACACAAGTTCCAATCCAAAAACAAAGCACCAATCACCAAAACTTCACTCTCTAACCAAAACCCAAGATCCAAACCAAGTAAATAACATGAATTCAATCAAGAACACATTACTTACCTCGCTAAAAAATAAGGGATATGGAAAAATGCCCTTCCAAGCTTCAAAATCATGGTTTAAAGCTGGAAATGCACTCCTCCTAGCTTATATACTTTGAATTGCACCTTTTGACACCAAGAACACTTGATTCCAATCTTAATTTGAGAGCAAAATGAGGGTGAGAAGGCTGGAAATGAGATTATGGCAGCCATAGCCTCACTTTCCTTTCTTAAACCCTTACTTAACCCCAAAGCCATCAAAGTATTAAGCTTGTTACAAATAAACCCCCATCTTTGTAACTTAGTCATTGTTGATTAAATTCTTGTTTATTCTTCAAGTTTGAGTTAAGGTTGAAAGTTAAGTTTTAAAAATTTATTTTAAAACACTCGGGACTCGTCCTGGCTATTCAGGATACAAAATCACCATTTTGCCCTTGAACTTCGTTTAGTGCCTTATTTTTCTCGGAACTTAGTGAACTTTGCTAAACTTTTCTATTTTTGCTATGTAAACTTGAATTAAGGTTCTAAACTTAATTTAGAACACTTTACCTTCCTTCAGGAGTGCTTGCTACTAGGAGAGCCGTAACACATGATCACTCACACAACTCAATTGTCAACACGGTCGACAATGACTAGATGGTGACAATTTTATTTGATGAAGTCACCACTCCATCCCACAACTCACAACAATTGGATAATTTTCCTTACTTTTCGGACTTAGATGAAAATTTTATCAAATTTTTGGTATTATTTTGAAATTTTTTAAAATATAACGAATTAAATAAAAGTTTTTAAAAATTATAGGAACCAAATTGTATTTTTTTTAAAAAAAACTGTGATTATATTATGATCCTAAATTGAATATTGATATAAGGACAATATAAAAAATTGATTGTAAAAAGCTTGCTTAATATAGATATATTACAAATATTTTAGGACCAGCTATAATAGTAATTACTATAATGAATTTGGAACAAAGAAAGTAGCAGTAGACAAACAAATCTACGCTTTGGACTGATACTAGTTGAAGAGGTTTACATATTCTAAATGAAATATTCTTAATTTGATCTAGGTATCATATATAGAAAAGGTAAATGGGGTAATTTTGTCATTAAAGTATAGAGCAAAGAGTAACTTTACCACTAAAGTATTTTTTTTAGAAAATTTACCAAGAACATTTTTGAAATAGACATATTTACCATCAATTTTTTGGAATATAAAGATATCTACCATTATGGCATTTACTGGTGGGAATACTCCATTATCACAAAGAATATTTCATTAGGTATGTGTGAGTTGGATTTGTTTATTGGCCACATCAACCATACATATTAAGGAATTGGTGTAAATAAATCATGATTTATACGAAAGAACTCAAAATAACAAAAACGAGCAAATACCCCTCTTAAAAAAAGGTCTTGGTTGTTGCCTTCTTTCGAAACCTTTGATCCTACAAATTAAAATATTGAGAATTCCAACTTGAGAATTCCAATTCATTTATATCCTTTGCTATTAAGTGAATTGGCTTTTTATATAGCAAAGAACATGAACAAAAACCGCTGCAAGGAGGGAGAAGAACCAGAGGTAGCAGGAGACGAGGTCGTGGGTAGAGAATCAAAGCTAAATTTGGTTGAGGAAGTGGTGGCCGGAGATAACGATGGAAAGAGAGCAAATAGACTGAAGAGGGCTCGCTACTGCTTGTAGAACAGAGGAAAGAAACTGAGAGAGATAGGCAGTGCACTTAAGGAACAAATTTCAATAACAATTGTATTGTTATAAGATTCAACTAGAACACATGTATGGCGCGAATTCAAGGCTAGTTTAAGAGAATTAAAATTTCAGTTCCATGGTGATCAAAATTGGAATGAGACCACAGCCTAGAATTTGAAAACTAATAGCTGCATGTGGTTTAGTTTGATCAGACAAGTGAAACATAAGCGTTTACCAAAGAACATGGCGGCTTTTGTTTGGAGGTGAAATTTTAGGGGAAAAAAAGAACAAATATAATTTGAGTGACTGTATTATAGTTTTTCCTTTTTGCAAAAGGACCATATTTCCTCAAGTGTCTTTATGTCGGTTCCACGTCAACAAGATAGAGCCACATCATCACTTCTTAACATGTCTTATATCTTATTAACAGTAGTGGCAAATATGCCCGTTTCAAAAATGTCCATGGTAAATTTGCCCAAACAATACTTTAGTGGTGAAATTACCTCCACCCTATAATTTAATAGCAAAATTTGCCCTTTTTCCATTTTCAAAAATCATCACCATAAAGATTCCACTTGGCTTTTAGAGAGGGAAACTCTGACTTCTTTCTACAAACTAAGGCTATAGCCTTTAAACTAATGGAAATCTTATGAATATGGTGTAGCTAGTATGGACCACGTTGGTTGTGGATGCGGATGCAAAAAATTGGAAATGAAGGAAACATCCAAACTAAGGAAAAGTACGATAAGTGATTAGGTACATAAGGATCAAAATTTGAGTAGCTATGTATAGACCTATATCCAGGAAAGCTCGAGACTTTACAATAGATCAAAGCATTGACAAGACATGGGCATAATCAGTTGGGAAAGACAATGGGCAAGGACAGGATTATTTAAAGGTACATTAATTAATCAATTTTGAACTACAATATTTTGAAAAGAAAGATGACAATGAGGTAATTGAATTGACTAATGAAGAAATTGAAGAAGGATGTAGTCAATGGAGACTAACACTTGTTAGAACATAATTGAGACTGAAATTTCACCTGATAATATGAGAAAATATGTTCGTACATAATAAAAGTATGTCTTGATGTCAAAGGTGGCAAAAATCGACTTAGATTATTCCTACTTTGGTTTCATTGAGACGATGAGATGCTGATAATAGTAAAGTACCAAACAAATTTTGTTTTTGGAAAGCCTCTACTACTAAAAAAATGGATACTGGATATGAAAATAGACAATTACTTATTTGATCCTATTCTAGTATGGATTCGATTGCTGGGTCTAAAGCTTCAATACTGGTGTCCTAAAATCATTAGCAAGACTTTGAGTAATATAGGGAAGCCTTTGCTTATGGATTTAACAACTATAGAAAAAACTAGATTATCCTATACTAGGATACTTGTAGATGAGGATTAATATTGTATTGCATACATTGTTGTTGAAGAAACCAAATGGGGACCAAGAAGCATAATAAACCATTTATTAATCTTGGGCAAAACAATGTAGAAGTTTCAAGAAATTAAGGTTGTTAAGAGGAAAAGTACAATATGAGAATATGGAAATAAAAATAGAAAGATGATAATCGAGAAAAGAAGATGTAACTTGCAACCTAGAGTATATTAATTCTGAGTAGTAGTGGCACAAAGAATGGTGAACTCTGAATGCTGCAATCAAAGAATAATAAGTCTAAAGCAGGGTATAGAAAAGAAAGTCAGAATCTAGGATAGAAAGGGCAGAACATGACCGAAAGTGATAGGCTGAAACTTGAAGGGCTGATTCATTCCAATGCTTTTGAGATGCTCTAGGTGGATATATGATACAATGAAATTGATATATATAAGGATATGGATCTCTTAATTTTGACATGATGATGTGGTGTTCTTAGAATGTGACGGACCTAAATTTAAGCACAAAATAAAAAAAAAAGTGAAGAAATGAATTCATAGATATAATATTAGCATGTTTGCCTTGTTGGAAACAATCCTGAACAACTGGAAGTTCAATAGTATTAAAATACTATAACTTATGAGTGGAAGTTTGAGGCCATTATGACATAGTGGAAAATATCGAAACCTCCATGATCTGTATGAAGCTGGGTAAGTTGAGTGTTTTGAAATTTGTATACATTTCAGATTGAGCTTTTTCACTTCAATGAGTCAAATCATAAAAACTAGATAGTTATCTCCAAGCTCTCTAAATTATCCAAATGAACCATGAAACCACTAGTATTTCTTTCATGAGAAATAATTGGAGTGTTCCTTACTTGCCTCATAGTGCTAGCTATATCCTCCAAGAATTTGGGAATAAGAAAATAGATAGGCAAAATTTTACCTTACAAAACTCACCAAAATCACTTTCCAATTCTTCAACCTATGTATCATATACATAGGTTGGGATAGGTCTCAGTGCTCAGCACCAAGCTATCTATGCTTATGTTACAGACCTAGGATGGAGTGAGTAAGGCTACGATGCTAGGCTATTTAAATATTTATGCTGTAACCTTAGACCACATCTAGAGCTATGTCAGTTTTTGATACCCACTCGTGTGTGTACTCAATTTTTACACTAAAAATTCAAAAATTCAAACACTATGGTCCCAAAATAGTTTATTTATTGGCTGGGAACATTTTTCAGTTGAAAAATTTCAGAAATGATAGAATTTAGTCGTCACAAACTATTTTCTAACATGTCAATTTTTAGTAACAGGTCATTACAAATAGCTGTCAGAAACTCCTTAGTTTTTTTGTGTAATCAACAAAGGTATCAAGGTTTATGGTAGTGTCCTAGATTGTTAGCAAGTTAAAGGATGGACAATGTACATAAATATGAAAAGGTGCATAAAGAATGACTTTGTCATTGAATATTTTTGGTTTCTTTCCTAATCAAACTTCCCCTTGCTAGTAAAATAAAAAGTTAAGTTTTACATGAAAGGTTAACTTCTACTTTATTAGCTAGGAGGCCGTAATGGTTTCCAAGGACTTAACCTCAACCCCCTTAGTAAAGTAGTCAATAAAAACAATTTAGCGCCTTACTTGTCCAGGGGTACTACACAGTGACCCAATTAAATCAAGTCCCTAGATAATAAAAGAAACATGGATAATTGGCTGATGTGGCTTCTAACAAGAGAAGGCTTTGAATTTGGGTGTTAAGCTACAGAAGTAGCAATGTTGGATAAGGCTCCTTATGTCCTTTTCGATAGTTAGCCAATTGTATCTGTTGACACCCAATTTCGTCCGGCCATTAAAAAAAAAATTTTAAAAAAAATTAAATTAAATAAAAATCCATTAAAAAAATTATTTTTATTATTATTATTATACATTTTTTTTGTGAAGATTTGATTTAAAATGATATATGTGTGTATATGTGTATGTTTGAAAGAAAAAAGAAAACTCCATAAAAATGACAAAATTAAAAAGTTTGAGATAAAAATGACAAAATTAAAAAGTTTGAGGTAAAAATGACAACATTGATAAGTTATGGGAAAAATTGACAAATTCTAAAAGTTCCAGGAGCATTGGGTAATTTTTTTGCATCAATTTTGGGCCAGACGGACGTTTCTGGCCCAAATTGACAGAAATCGACAAAATTGTCAAAATCAGAAGCTTCTGAAACTTATCCAGAGTCTGAGAGACATAAAGGACTGAAACTGTCATTTCACCAAATTAAGAGATAAGTTTGAATTTAATTAATTTTTAATTTTGAACAGTAAAGCACCCGTTTTCCTATAAATAGGGGTCCACAATCTGTGAAGAACACAGAAAAAAATAGAAATCAAGCCTAGAACTCTGTTTCAAAAAAAACGTAAAACTACAATCTAGGTCCCTACCCCTCTCCTCTTCCTTCCCAGAAGACCAAAAATTATTTTTCTTTTCTCCGTTCATCCCTCACCGTTTCTCTCTTTCTCTCTTTCACCTCGCCGTCCGGCCGCCACCTCCGCCTCGTCGCCGTCGTTCCCCCCGCCGTCTCCGCTGCTCCTCCGCCGGTCACCGTCGCTCCGCCCTGTTTCCTCCTCCTCCGGCCCCAATTTCTTTTTTTTTTTTTTTTTTTCTTCTCCTTCCTTCTTCCTCCTTTCCCTCCGCCTTGTGTGCCGTCCCGTCCGGCCGCCACCATCGCCGCTTCGCCGCCGCCGACCATCCCCTGCCCGTCGCCGTGCCCAGCCCCCTGGTTGTCGCCGCCGCCGCCCAGCTGCCTTTTCCCCGCGACGCGTCTCTGTTTCTTTCCTGAGAATTCAAATTTTAACTCCTTAGGGTAAAACTCCCTCATAGCCCATTATCTTTTTAATTTCTTTCACTTTGGTCACTGACCTTTTATTTTGTTCTTGCAGAATTAATTACTAACTCTTTTATATTTATTTGTTTATTTATTATTTATTGTTGTTATTATCACTAACCTTTATTATTATTGCTGTTACTATTATTAACTCACTAACTTACTAACCATACTAACTAATTTTTATTATTATTATTATTAACAATTAACTTTACTAACTTTACTAACTTTTATTTTTATTAACAACTAACTTTACTAACTTTGCTAATTTTTAATTTTTTATTATTGTTATTATTATTATTGTGTTATTAAAGTGGATGGCCAAAAAGCCCCACTTTATTTATTTGTTTATTTATTTATTGATCTTTAATTTTATTTTTATTTACTTTATGTGCTTTTTATTTATTTTTTATTTATTTATTTGCATATGTTATTTAATTATTGCATTTTTTTAAGTGGATGGCCAAAAAGCCCCACTTTATTATTTATTTATTGTCCTTTAATCTTTCTTTATTTACTTTATGAAATTTTAACTTTTTTTATGTAGATGATTATTCTTATTTCACCTATTTCACTTTTAACCATAAAAAATATAATAAAAAATAAAATAAAATAAATAAAAAGTTTTTTTTTTATGTGAACAATTAACCTTATTGTTTAGGGCTAATCAAGAATCCATTTTATTCTTACAACAAAGTCCTCATCCTTTATTATTTTAGAACACATATTTTTTTATTTTTTTTAAAATAACAAAAAGTTAACCTTTTATTCCTTTTTATTTAAAATTAAAAAAAATCATAATTAAATAATTCTAAAAATACAAATCAATTCTTTTTAAATATATATCTTTAAAGTAATAAAATTCAAGAAAAATAATAAAATAATAATAAAATCCAATAAAAATTATGACTAAAATTCATTAAATAAACAATTAATAAAAAATTAAACTCCATGTCCAAATGATCCGCCAGGATCCAATGGTTTGGAGAATAAAAAATATTTTTAAAATAAATTATAAAATAAAATTAATTTTTAATAGTTACTTTAATTTTTATTCAGTAAAATAAATAAAGAGAATAAAAACAAAAACCTTTTTTTTAATGAAAGAAATATATAAAATTAAGACTTTATATTTTACTTATTTCTTTTAAAATATAACTTTTTGATTCCATCATTAAACAAAATAAAAATCTTAGCCAAATGATTTTTAATAAAAATAAAAAATAAAAAAAATTCACATTTTAGATATATATTAAATTATATAAAATTTCATCAAATTCCGTGTCCGGGTGACTCGGCAGAGTCCATGGTTCGGAATAAAAAAAATTCCGTGTCCGGGTGACTCGGCAGAGTCCATGGTTCGGAAATATCGAATTTATTACAAAATTATACAAATTAATTACCAAAGATTTTGAATTCCAATTAATTAAACATCCATAACTAAATAATTCAGTTAAAATTTCTAATTTTGAAAATTAACTGAAGTTGTTAAAAAGCAAAGTAAAACAAAATTAAAATCAACTAAGGTGCCAATTTTTTGGCGTTTTAACAAAGTTGTTTTAACGTAACCGTACTCCCGATCCCCGAACTCTCGCAGACCAATTTTAAGGTGACCAATCGACCTAAGAAAACTGATTGGTGGCGACTCCAGAAAACCCGACGTTGCCACAGCTTGGCGACTCCACTGGGGAGTCGACGTTAGTGAGTCGAGCCTAAAGTTGATTTGTTTTGATTTACTTTGCTTATTATTATGTGGATTTATATGTTATATTTACTTAGATAAACATGCATAATACATTCACAATATGAAGCTCTATACCCGAGCTTCCTCAAATCAAACACAATTCTTTCTAAGCGGAATTGGTGTTGTTGTCCTTGTGAGGCCATGGTCTCCAAGCCTTCACCGGTTTCAAAGTAGCAAAGTAGTGTATTGCCTTCTGAGACGGTTAGTCTCTGCATGGGCCCACGAAAAGCTACGACTCGAATTAATCCATTCCTTACATAAACCCTAGAGGGTAAGGAATTGGGCTGTCACTATAATTTAGTGATGGGATTCGGGAACTATCCCTGGCCTTTTTGATAAACCACCTTGTGCATATAGAACTCCCCACTTAACCATAGAACTGACCATAGTATTCCTCCCATTTACCAACGCCATAAGCATGTCCTTGTTATGCTATGTTGTTGCTCTACACTTTTATTTTCTTCGTGTCTTATATTTATGGTTTTAACTCGTTTTTCCATAATAGTTCATGAGTTGTTAATTGCTATTTAACTTATTAATAACCTTATTTTTCTTTTATTGTACTTCTGTTTTGTGCAATTATTCTTCATGCATCAAAACCACGCATCAAACTATGCTAACTTTTTGGTCTTTATAATGACAACTAAAAGTCTTGAAGTTCCACGATAGTGGATAATCAAACTCACTCATTGCATGCATGCATCCATTGCATCAATCACATACATGTAGAGTCTAATAAAATAAATCTTACTTTAAAAAGGGTAAAATTGGACCTCAACACCGATATTCAACTCGGCTCCAAACAAGATTAATGGCAGAACAAGCCGAAGGACGTCTCATAGAGATGGAGTCCAAGATAGAAAGTATGGCAGAACAGATGAGACAATTGATGGAACTAATCAAAGGGAAAGCAACTCAAGTTCCCATCAAAGAAGCACAAGATCCCACTTATCCTCCGGGATTCACCCCGCAACGAGTCTCAGTCCAAGAAAACCTGTTTCAAGAACCAGGACCATCCGCTAGCATTCACCTGAAACAAGACACTGTGTATGAAGAAAAGAAGACACCACCAAAGGAAGAAGGTGAATCTCAAAAGCTCGAAACGATAGAGAAGAGACTGCGAGCCATTGAAGGAGGCACTATATTCGAATCTCTCTCAGTAGATGACCTCTGCTTAGTACCAGATGTCGTAATCCCTTCAGACTTTAAGGTGCCAGATTTCGTAAAATACGATGGAACGAGTGATCCCATCACTCACATCACTTTGTTTCTCAGAAGACTACAACCACTTACCAAAGATGAAAAGGTGTGGATCGCACTTTTTCAGGAAAGTCTCACAAAATCAGCATTACAGTGGTATCTAAGTCAAGGTCCAAGAAACATTAAAACTTGGAATGACCTTGCTCAAGCCTTCATCGGCAACTATAAACATGTTATGGACTTGGCTCCAGATCGCCAAACTCTCCAAAACATGGAGAAGAAAAAGCCAGAAACTTTTAAGGAATATGCCCAACGATGGAGGGACTTAGCTGCACAAGTACAGCCACCCATGACAGAAAGAGAAATGGTCACTTTATTTGTCCAGACACTGAAGTACCCGTATTATGACAAACTCATTGGCAATTCGGCAACCAATTTTTCTGACGTAGTCATGTCTGGAGAAAGGATCGAGCATGGTATCAGGACCGGGAAGATTACTGAGTCCTTTAGTGATCCTATGAAAAGAGGAGGACCATCCAGAAGAAAAGATGAAGAAATACAACAAATAGGACGAGGAAGAGGGATTCCCCTCGTGGGTACTGTGGCCACCGGACCTCGCCTATCCTATTCTGCCAATAGGCCCAATTATTATCCTCCCAATAGGCCCAATGATTATCCTCCCAATAGGCCCAATGATTATCCTCCCAATAGGCCCAACAATTATCCTCTCAACAGGCCTAATCAGTTACGGCCACCTGTTCCGACTCCTCCAGTGCCTGCACCAAGACCAAGAGAAATTTTCGCACCAATTCCCATGACTTATACTGAGTTGTATCCAAAACTCATCCAGAGCCAACTTATTCGCCCAATTCCTACAAGGCCATTCGAACCCCCATATCCAACGTGGTATGACCCTAACCTAAATTGCCCATATCATGATGGCGTTCCAGGCCATGGCCTGGAAAATTGCATAGCATTGAAGCGTATAGTCCAACAATTAATCGAGTCAAAGTGGTTGGACTTTTCCGATGAACCAAACGTCACTCACAATCCATTGCCGCCTCATCAAGCAAAACCAGTCAATATGATAGAAGAACACCGGTTGATAAAGAAGTCAGTCAACGATATCATAACCCCTCTTAAGCATGTATATTCATGCCTTGTAAAAGAAGGGATTATCATGGGAAAGTCTTTTTTTGGAAACGAAGAGGTCGAGGATGAGGAGTGGTGCAACTTTCATGACAGTAAGAGTCATTCTATCCAAGAATGTTCAGAATTTCGTGAAAATCTACAAAGACTCATAGACTTCTCCCAACTCATCATTTTTACGTCAGATAAAGATGATGATGTAAATGTGATCATTAAAGAACGGGAAGTCAATGCTACACCAAAACCACTAGCCATACCAATTTCAAAATCTATTGCCAAGCCTTTAAGAATTCAAGGCCCGAGGCCATTCCCCAACAAATCAGGCAAGGCGGTTCCACAGAGCCATGATTACACTTCCAACATCACATCAACTCCATTAAAAGTTAGGAGTATGATTAGAAGTGATCGATGTCACTCTCCGGAGCAAATGAACAAGCTCCAACAAGATAAAAATGTCACAGACCCAACAAATGAGCCTCTTGACACAGATACATCCAAAGAGCAAGAGATGCCTCGAGAGGTAACAGATGAACAAGCTACTGAGTTTCTCAAACTCATAAAGCAAAGTGAGTACAGCACCGTGGAGCAGTTAAACCACTTGCCAACAAAGATCTCCATACTTTCACTACTCATAAGCTCTGATGCTCATCGAGAAGCCTTTCTCAAAGTCTTGAATAAGGCCTATGTTGAGCCAGATATTTCAGTGAATAATTTTGACCACCTCGTCAACAACATCACCGCACAGAATCTCATCACATTCACTGACGATGAGATACCAGCAGAAGGAAGGGGTCACTCTAAGGCTCTACATATTTCGGTTAAATACAAAGATCGAATTATGGCTAGAGTTCTTATTGATAATGGGTCAGCTCTAAACATAATGCCACTTGAAACCTTACACAAGTTTGGTATAGACTCATCATACCTCAACAACAGTCATATCACTATTCGAGCATTTGACGGGACGGATAGAGATGTTGTTGGAGAAATAGAGCTGCCAATAGGAATCGGCCCTTGTGTCTTCCACATCACATTCCAAGTTATGGACATTAATCCTTCTTATACTTGCCTGTTGGGAAGACCATGGATTCATATGGCCGGAGCAATTCCCTCCTCATTACACCAAAAAATGAAATTCATTTTTGAAGGAAAGTTAATCACAGTCTTTGCTGATGAAGACATTCTGCTATCATCCATATCAATGGTAGCAAAGGCCAAGTGACCTTCTCTTCCATGTTGAAATGACCCAAATGCCAAATGTGATTACCAAAAAGGTTCAATCGGGTATTCAACTGAAAATTGTGTGGCACTGAACCTCAAGGTCCAACAGTCGATCGAGTCCAAATTGCTAGATCCCGATGTGACTGGTAATCGAAAGTGAAGATTTCGAGCTAGAATTACATTGACTTTGGAAGGCCTCCAAGTCAGATCTGACCTAACAGTTCGCACACACTTTTGAATGACAGGGAATCCTTTGAATAAACTTGAATATTTCAGAGCTTGCCAAAGTAATTTAATAGTAAAAATCTCCTAGATTTAGTCCAGAATCTAGGGTGTAGTCTTTGTTAGATGGACACCTGGTATTCTTTTTCTGGTACAACAAAAAGATGTAATGCGTACATTCTACTACTTTCCATTTTTACACTCTTTGCCATTATACTATCCATTATTGCCATCACACTTTACTTTTTGATAACCGGTAATTCTTTTTGTTCTCCAACAAAAAGATGTAATGTGTACATTCCACCACTTTTTACCAAAAATTCCATTTTTACCTCTATCTCTCAATCTTTGCCATTACACTATCTATTATTGCCATCATACTTTACTTTCTAAATGATACTACTCGTGGGTGAAAATAAAAAGTTAATGGAAATTTGATAGTAGTGATCTTGAAAGTGCTACCAAATCTAGTAAGAAGGATTTCAAATGTTGCACCTCAACCCTAAAAAAGAATTCACAGTGGTTATCGACATCCTTGCAAGAAGTCTGAGTTAGCTTCCAAAGAAGGTAGCTCTCATATTAAATGGCTTCAATGGCCTCCCAAACTCTTCTTAATGCTCAACACAAGAAAAGGTTCTCGGTTCTCCGCAACACAAACTCCAAAAAGAAGAGAAGTTCATCCCTTCCATAAAAAAAAAAAAGCAACAAGGGAAAATTCAAAACCAAAAAGAGACTGAGAGCAAGCACAAGCATGCAAGGCCATTTGAGTCATCTCACTTCAAGAGAGTTATCAAGTATGCCATCATCATAGCTCACACAAAAAAAAAAACAAAAAAAAACAAAAAAAACAAAAAAACAAAAAAAAGAGAAACAAAACAAAAAAAAAAGCTCAAGTTAAAGCCAAAGAAAGAAAAGATAGAAAAAGTGAGCTATGGATTCTAGACTGAAAACCTGCAAAGGCGGTTTAGAAAACAAAAGTAACCCTCAAACCAAGTGTACATAAAGATTACGATAGTTGGGGGGCAACAGATGAGATCTAACTTTCTGGAAAAGGTGGCAAGTTTGAAGTCATCACTATTGAGTTTTTCACCATAATCAAATCTGCTCACGAGTAGTATTAAAAGACCCTTCTTTCACACCATTAAAACTTAACTTCCTTCAGACTTAATATCCTCATTCAGCTAAAAGACTATCATTGTGAATTATGTTTCTACCTTATTTAATACTGCTCACGAGCAGTATTAAAAGACTCTTCTTTCACGCCACTCAAGCTTAACTTTCCTCAGACCTAAAATTTACCTCTTGATATCATCCTCATTCAGCTAAAAGACTATCATTGTGAATCATGTTTCTACCTTATTACCCTGCACAGTTTATGTCTTCGAGTTGGAAAGGGGAAGAATGACAGGATATTTTAATTAAAAACAAAGACCGTAAGTTACTTGGTCAAGCTTTGCAAATCGATGAAAGTTTTTCTTTAAGGCCAAACCATTATTCATTAATGTGTGTAGACTTAAAAGTGAGGAGATAACTTGAGACTTTCTTTAAGAAGACGTGGTTCTTGTAAGAGAAATTCATGATCAAGAACCATCACAAAGGTCTAGAAATCCTCGACCTTCTGTTAAATCAAAGGCGAGATGATATCTCTTTCCACATAAACACCATATTCAGGGGGGCAAAGTAGTCTCTACGAAGCGTAAGAGGAGTATTGCCAACAAAGAAGTTCAATAGACAAGGGGGCAAGTCTTATGGATCAGAACCTGAGTTTAAGAAAGAGCAATCACTCAGATTATAGCCTTCGATGGTATCAAATCCATGATAATAGATGAATACTCGAAAAAACATAAAGTATGAAGCGGGCCAACATTAAAGAAATTGAGATCAAAATTCAAGAACAAGTCAAGGAAAGGGGATTTTGAAAAGAGTTGGGCTTTTGAGACAATGGACAAGAGCTGGAAAGCATAAAGAGATTCAACAATAGTCCAAGAAGGCAATTATAAAGAGGATCCAATAAAGCAAAGATATAAAGAACTATATCCATAAAAAAAAAAAAAGAATACAATCAGTTACGCATGCATTACATTCATGCATTTTACATCATGCATACATAGCTTTTACATAACAGGGATCAAATGGGAAGCACATCCACGGCACAATTGCAGCGATATAAGCTGAGATCTCAATGACATCAGCTCTTACTAATCTATCACTGGATGCACAGTTAATACGCTGGACCCAGCCCCATCAGGAATTCAAGGATAAAGTAGACAATATTGTCAAAAGCCTGGCAATCGATTCAATAATCGAGGCTACACTGGAAGGACAGGAGGACAATTGATGCCAGCTTAGCAGTATGGCCAAGATAAGAGATAGCTATGGTCAATTGATAAGCTTAGACATATCCAAGAAATATTGTCTATGGTCAAATTTGTCAGACATCAAGAAATATTGGTCAATGGATTCAATAATCGAGGACTGGATCGACATCAGCTCGATGGAATATCAAAGATAAGAAATATCTATGACATTAAAATAAAGTAGGATCCACTTTTCCGGTTAAGCGGCGGATACGGTACTCCGTGACTCTCAAGTCGGTTCTCTCAGTTGCCCATAATAACTGATTCCTTTCCCCCCTTCTTTCTTTTACTTCCTCCTAGAAAATGGATCCTACTTTTTCCGCCTTGCGAAAGTATTTCCCTTCTCTCCCAATGAACATCCTCAAAAAGATCTACCGAGTTCGCTGTGAACGATTAAGAGCTCTGATGCACAAAGGAATACCTGAAGATGTACGGTGGTTAATCGAAGCCAAGGTTTGTCTGGCAGGTAAAATCCCAGAGACATTTGCGTCTTACATGCCTGGTGTTGGCAAAAGTTCTTATGCCAGAAAGAGAAGAGCGAGAAGATTACAAGTCTGCCATAAATGTGGTCGGTGGACTTGTAAGACTAAGTGTCGTTCTTTAGGAATGATCTCCAATAATCGAGAAGATAAAATACGGTTCATCAAGAATGGCCTGAGTAAGGACTCATTGGATGATATCCAATTGACTCTTGAGACGCATTCTTGTGGATCTGTGCAACGTGAACTTCTTGGTTTATGGAGCATTTTTCATGAAGAACGAAGCCGTTACAGTCCCGGGAATCTGACTTTAAACGACCCTGTTTGCCAGCTTGTAAGAAAACTGGATGGGTAGCAAATCCTCGGCTCATAGAAGCCGTTAATGCCGTTACTGGACGTAAAACCAGTGGAATATGTGAGCCACAGTCACAATTACTGTACATACAGTTTGAAAAAAAAAATTTGTATTTTCTTTTGACAGATGTACATGCTCCCTTAAGTGTAATCAACACGTTATCCCTTTTCATCATTATAAATACGTGTTCTTCCTTCTGATTAAGCAGCGGATAAGATACCCCGTAACTTCTAAAGTCGGTTATTCCAGTAACTGATTCCTTTCCCTCTTCTCTCAAATTCTTTTCTCATCAATGGATTCTTCTCTTTCTGCACTGTGAAAATACTTTCCTTCTCTCCCACTAAAAGTTCTTAAAAAGATCTACCTTGCTAGATGTGAAAGAATCAGAGTTTTTATACGCAAGGGCGTTCCTGACAATGTGCGGTGGATAATTGAAGCTAAGGTCCGTTCGGCTGGTGAAGTTCCAGATGCATTTAAGCCTCGTATGCCCGGCTTAGGTAAGAGTGCTTATGCCAAAAAGCGAAGAGCAAAGAGGCTAGATGTCTGTTATAAATGCGGACGATGGAATTGCAATACTAAATGCCGCTCTTTAGGATACATCTCCAAAAATCGTGAAGATAAAAGAAAATTCATTAAGAATGGCCTGCGTAAGGAATCTCTGGAGGATATCCGAGGGACTCTTGAAACGCATTCTTGTGGAATAGTACAACGCGAAATAGTCGATTTATGGAGGACTTACCATAAAGAACGAGACCGTTACAGTCCCCAAAATCTGACTGTAAACGACCCTGTTTGCCAGCTTGTAAGAAAACTGGATTGGAAGCAAATCCCCGACTTATAGAAGGCATTGAAGCCGTTACTAGACATAAAACCAGTGGAAGATGAGAGCCACAGTCATGATTGCTGTACATATAAGCTGTCATTTGTCTTTTCTTTTGACAATAATGTACTTGCTTCTGTAAGTGTAATAAACGCGTTATCCTTTCATCACTATAAATGCGTGTTCTTCCTTCTGGATACGGTACTCCATAACTCCCAAAGTCAGTTATTTCCGTTTCCTACAATAACTAATTTCTTCCTTTCTTCTCTTAATTTCCTCCTTCATCAATGGAGTCTTCTCTTTCCGCCCTACGAAAGTATTTTCCTTCCCTCCCAATAAATGTTCTTAAAAAGATTTATCAAGCTAGATGTGAACGATTCAGAGTATTTATGCACAAAGGCATTCCTGATAATGTGCGGTGGCTAATCGAAGCTAAGGTTCGTTCGGCTGGTGAAGTTCCAGATGCATTCTTCCCCCGTATGCCCGGCTTTGGTAAAAGCGCTTATGCCAAAAAGAGAAGAGCAAGGAGGCTAGGCGTCTGTCATAATTGTGGATGGTGGATTTGCGGCACTAAATGTCGTTCTTCAGGGATGATCACCAGAAATCGTGAAGATAGAAGAAAATTCATTAAGAATGGCCTGCGTAAGGAATCTCTGGAGGATATCCGAGAGACTCTTGAAGCGCACTCTTGCGGAATGGTGCAATTTGAGATTGTCGGTTTATGGATGATTTTCCAAAAAGAACGAGATCGTTACAGTCTTGGGAATCTGACTTTAAACGACCCTGTTTGCCAGTTTGTGAGAAAACTGGATGGGATGCAAATCGCCGATTCATAGAAGGCATTGAAGCCGTTACTGGACGCAAAGCCAGTGGAAGACGTGGACCAAAGTCACGATTACTGTACATGCTAGCTGTCGCTTTTGAAATTTTCCTCCCCTTTTGGCAATAATGTACCCACTCCTGACGTGAGCTACAGTCACGACTACTGTATATAGCTGTTGCTTTTGAAAATTTTCCTTCTCTTCCGACAATAATGTACCCACTCCTAACGTGAGCTACAGTCACAACTATTGTATATAGCTGTTGTTTTTGAAAATTTTCCTTCTCTTTTGACGATCATGTACCTACTTCTGACGTGAGCTACAGTCACGACTACTGTATATGCTAACTGTTGCTTTTGAAAATTTTCCTTCTCTTTCGACAATCACGTACCTACTCCTGACGAAAGCTACAGTCATGACTACTGTACATGCTAGCAGCCATTTTGGAAATTTTCATCCCCTTTTGGCGATAATATACCCATTCCTGACGTGAGTCATAGTCATGACTACTGTGTATAGCTGTCATTTTGGAAATTTTTCTCCTCTTCTGGCAATAATGTATCCACTCTTGAAAATAAAATTAATGCTTTATCTCTTCATCTCTATAAATATATCTTTTCTTCTTTTCTCACAAGGGTAAGGATAGGAATGGAGAAAACCTCAACTCGTAAATCCCGAAGTATTTGTGTATTTTCTGGGGCTTTTCCTGGAAAAGATGAAAGAGTACTTACTTAAAGGCAGCCAACCATTTAGGTAGTGTATTAGCTGAGCGAAAAATACACTTAGTTTATGGAGGAGGTAGTGTCGGATTAATGGGAGGTGTAGCATCAGCAGCATCTCTAGGAGGAAGCCAAGTTCTAGGCATCATCCCTGGATCTCTGAAATTTGTTTCTGGGGGCACGATTGGAGAAGAATTAGTGGTTAAAAATTTGCAAGAGCGTGTGTTACAAATGCTTCTTAATGCTGATGCTGTTATCGCTCTACCAGGTGGTTTTGGTACATTGGGAGAAGTCTTCCAAATTGCTTCCATGGCCCAACTTAATTTGCACAAGAAACCTATTGGGCTTTTGAATGTTAACGATCTCTTTACAGGTCTAATATCTTTTGTGGATTATGCAGTGCAGAAGAATTTTATATCAAGAGTAGCATGACGAATCCTAATATCTGCAAAAACTGCTGAAGAATTACTTGATAAAATGCAAGCTTTTGTTCCTGAACCAGATCCAGCAATGATTCAGATAGACTGGACGCGACAGTCTTTCCCGAACAGTTCGATCCCATAATAGTCCTCTACTAACCCTGTTGAAATATTGTGGAAGAAGAAGCGATCCGATCCGTTTTGCTTGTCCTTTACTTTTATTATCAGCATTTTCTTTTGTGTTTTAGTTTTTCTTTTCAGGGAATTTCTTTCTTTTATCTTATAAGATAGTCTCGTCCATGCTGATATTAAAACTATAGGACAATACCTTTAGTTTGGAATGGCTGAGTAAAGAGTAATTTTTATTGCTCTTGAGACGCATCCTATTAGGTCTACTAGTCATGGCATTTTGGGGTAGTTAAGCTTCAACCTTATTTGGATGACATATCTCTCAAGCGAATCTATATTTACTGAAGAAAATATTAGATGAACCTTGGATATTGATTCCAAACATCCGTTCCCTTTACATAATTTGTTAGTGTTATTGTCATCATCAAGATTCACTCATTTTATCGAAATCTAAATTTTTGCACTCGCCTATCATAAAAATTCACACTTTCGAAGAAAATTATTCCAATTCTAATTGCTTTCATATAAATTTCGCTCGAGGTTCTAAGGAGAGTTCCTTAAGCCTCATTTTATCAATTTTACTTCCAACGATAGGAAAGTTCATATCGTCGAGGACTAAGGAGAGTTCCTTAACCTCATTCAATCAATTTTACTTTCAACGATAGGAAAGTTCCTATCGTCGAGGTTCTAAGGAGAGTTCCTTAACCTCATTCAATCAATTTTACTTTCAACGATAGGAAAGTTCCTATCGTCGAGGTTCAAGGAGAGTTCCTTAACCTCATTCAATCAATTTTACTTTCAACGATAGGAAAGTTCCTATCGTCGAGGTTCAAGGAGAGTTCCTTAACCTCATTCAATCAATTTTACTTTCAACGATAGGAAAGTTCCTATCGTCGAGGTTCTAAGGATGGTTCCTTAACCTCAAAATCAATCAATTTTTCTCTTCAACGATAGGAAAGTTCCTATCGTCGGGGTTCTAAGGATGGAACCTTTAACCTCGAAATCAATCAATTTTCTTTCAATAGGACTTTCCTATCGTCGGGGTTTTAAGGATGGAACCTTTGCCTCGAATTCAATCAATCAATTTCAAGGTAGGAAACTCCTATCGTCGGGGTTTTAAGGATGGAACCTTTGCCTCGAAATCAATCAATTTTCCTTCAACGGTAGGACTTTTCCTATCGTCGGGGTTTTAAGGATGGAACCTTTGCCTCGAAATCAATCAATTTTCCTTCAACGGTAGGACTGTTCCTATCGCCGGGGTTTTAAGGATGGAACCTTTGCCTCGAAATCAATCAATCAATTTTCCTTCAACGATAGGACTGCTCCTATCGTCGGGGTTTTAAGGATGGAACCTTTGCCTCGAATCCTTAACCTCAATCAATCAATTTTCCTTCAACGGTAGGACTGCTCCTATCGTCGGGGTTTTAAGGATGGAACCTTTGCCTCGAAAACAATCAATTTTCATTCAACGGTAGGACTGCTCCTATCGCCGGGGTTTTAAGGATGGAACCTTTGCCTCGAAATCAATCAATTTTCATTCAATCAATTTCCTATCGTCGGGGTTTTAAGGATGGAACCTTTGCCTCGAAATCAATCAATTTTCAATCCAACGGTAGGACTGCTCCTATCGTCGGGGTTTTAAGGATGGAACCTTTGCCTCGAAAAATCAATCAATTTTCCTTCAACGGTAGGACTGCTCCTATCGCCGGGGTTTTAAGGATGGAACCTTTGCCTCGAAATCAATCAATCAATTTTCCTTCAACGGTAGGACTGCTCCTATCGTCGGGGTTTTAAGGATGGAACCTTTGCCTCGAAAAATCAATCAATTTTCCTTCAACGGTAGGACTGCTCCTATCGTCGGGGTTTTAAGGATGGAACCTTTGCCTCGAAAATCAATCAATTTTCCTTCAACGGTAGGACTGCTCCTATCGCCGGGGTTTTAAGGATGGAACCTTTGCCTCGAAATCAATCAATCAATCAATTTTTGGAACCTTTTCTCGAAAACTTCAACGGTAGGACTGCTCCTATCGTCGGGGTTTTAAGGATGGAACCTTTGCCTCGAAATCAATCAATTTTCCTTCAACGGTAGGACTGCTCCTATCGTCGGGGTTTTAAGGATGGAACCTTTGCCTCGAAATCAATCAATTTTCATTCAACGGTAGGACTGCTCCTATCGTCGGGGTTTTAAGGATGGAACCTTTGCCTCGAAAACAATCAATTTTCCTTCAACGGTAGGACTGCTCCTATCGCCGGGGTTTTAAGGATGGAACCTTTGCCTCGAAATCAATCAATTTTCCTTCAACGGTAGAACTGCTCTTATCGTCGAGGTTCTAAGGAGGATTCATTAACCTTACAATTTAGGTGGCGAGAAGGTTCTCAATGCCTAGCTAAGCCGGACGAAATTTGGTAACGACTTTGCATACATCATGTCCCATGAAGCATGTAAAGGGGGGCAGCTGTTGACACCCAATTTCGTCCGGCCATTAAAAAAAAAAATTTTTAAAAAAATTAAATTAAATAAAAATCCATTAAAAAAAATTATTTTTATTATTATTATTATTATTATTATTATTATTATACATTTTGTTTTGTGAAGATTTGATTTAAAATGATATATGTGTGTATATGTGTATGTTTGAAAGAAAAAAGAAAACTCCATAAAAATGACAAAATTAAAAAGTTTGAGATAAAAATGACAAAATTAAAAAGTTTGAGGTAAAAATGACAAAATTGAGACGTTATGGGAAAAATTGACAAATTCTAAAAGTTCCAGGAGCATTGGGTAATTTTTTTGCATCAATTTTGGGCCAGACGGACGTTTCTGGCCCAAATTGACAGAAATCGACATAATTGTCAAAATCAGAAGATTCTGAAACTTATCCAGAGTCTGAGAGACGTAAAGGACTGAAACTGTCATTTTACCAAATTAATAGATAAGTTTGAATTTAATTAATTTTTAATTTTGAACAGTAAAGCACCCGTTCCCCTATAAATAGGGGTCCAAAATCTGTGAAGAACACATAAAAAAATAGAAATCAAGCTTAGAACTCTGTTTTCAAAAACAGGAAAATTACAATCTAGGTCCCTACCCCTCTCCTCTTCCTTCCCAGAAAACCAAAAATTATTTTTCTTTTCTCCGTTCATCCCTCACCGTTTCTCTCTTTCTCTCTTTCACCTCGCCGTCCGGCCGCCACCTCCGCCTCGTCGCCGTCGTTCCCCCCGCCGTCTCCGCTGCTCCTCCGCCGGTCACCGTCGCTCCGCCCTGTCCCCTCCTCCTCCGCCCCCGCCGTTCTTTTTTTTTTTTTTTTTCTCTCTTCCTTCTTCCTCCTTTCCCTCCGCCTTGTGTGCCGTCCCGTCCGGCCGCCACCATCGCCGCTTCGCCGCCGCCGACCATCCCCTGCCCGTCGCCGTGCCCAGCCCCCTGGTTGTCGCCGCCGCCGCCCAGCTGCCTTTTCCCCGCGACGCGTCGTGCTCTGTTTCTTTCCTGAGAATTCAAATTTTAACTCCTTAGGATAAAACTCCCTCATAGCCCATTATCGTTTCAATTTCTTTCACTTTGGTCACTGACCTTTTATTTTGTTCTTGCAGAATTAATTACTAACTCTTTTATATTTATTTGTTTATTTATTATTTATTGTTGTTATTATCACTAACCTTTATTATTATTGCTGTTACTATTATTAACTCACTAACTTACTAACCATACTAACTTTTATTGTTATTATTATTATTATTAATTACTAACATTACTAACTTTTATTTTTATTAACAACTAACTTTACTAACTTTGCTAATTTTTATTGTTGTTATTATTATTGTGTTATCAAAGTGGATGGCCAAAAAGCCCCACTTTATTTATTTTTTTACTATTTATTGATCTTTAACTTTTCTTTATTTACTTTATGTACTTTTTATTTGTTTATTTATTTATTTATTTGCATATGTTATTTTTGCAATTTTATTTTTAAGTGGATGGCCAAAAGCCCCACTTTATTTTTATTTATTTTCCTTTAATCTTTCTTTATTTACTTTATGCAATTTTAACTTTTTTTATGTAGATGATTATACTTATTTCACCTATTTCACTTTTAACCATAAAAAATATAATAACAAATAAAATAAAATAAATAAAAAGTTTTTTTTTATGTGAACAATTAACCTTATTTTTTAGGGCTAATCAAGAATTCATTTTATTCTTACAACAAAGTCTTCATCCTTTATTATTTTAGATCACATATCATTTTTATTTAAAAATAATAAAAGTTAAAAGTTAACCTTTTATTTAAAATTATTAAAAAAAATAATCATAATTAAATAATTCTAAAAATACAAATCAATTACAAAAATATATATCTTTTTTTAATAAAATTCAAGAAAAATAATAAAATAATAATAAAATCCAATAAAATTATGACTAAAATTCATTAAATAAACAATTAACAAAAAAAATTAAACTCCATGTCCAAATGATCCGCCAGGATCCAATGGTTTGGAGAATAAAAAATATTTTTAAAATAAAGTATAAAATAAAATTAGTTTTTAATAGTTACTTTTAATTTTTATCCAGTAAAAATAAATAAAAAGAATGGAAACAAAAAACCTTTTTTTAAGAAAAGAAATATATAAAATTAAGACTTTATATTTTACTTATTTCTTTTAAAATATAACTTTTTGATTCCATCATTAAACAAAATAAAAATCTTAGCCAAATGATTTTTAATAAAAATAAAAAAATAAAAAAAAATCACATTTTAGATATATATTAAATTATATAAAATTTCATCAAATTCCGTGTCCGGGTGACTCGGCAGAGTCCATGGTTCGGAATTAAAACTTCCGTGTCCGGGTGACTCGGCAGAGTCCATGGTTCGGAAATATCAAAATTTATACAAATTAATTACCAAAAATCCACATTCGACTAAATAATTCAGTTAAAATTCCTAGTTTCGAAAATTAATTGAAGTTGTTAAAAAGCAAAGTAAAACAAATTTAAAATCAACTAAGGTGCCAATTTTGGGCGCTATAACAAAGTTGTTTTAGCGTAACCATACTCCCGATCCCCGAACTCTCGTAGACCAAATTTTAAGGTGTCCAATCGACCTAGGTAAACCGATTGGTGACGACTCCAGAAAACTCGCACGTTGCCACAGTATCCTTGCCTTAGTGATTTCTAAGCAAGGGATTCTGATCCATTATGGGCACCACATTCTTTTTTATGATTTGTGTTGAGGGTTTTAAGCCCTTTAGCAATGGTCAAGCACTTTTATATAAGTGCTCGCCAATAATAAAAAATTTTCATAAATGGGCCCTAACAATCCTTTCATTCTCAGGAGTTCTATTCAGTTTTTGAATTTCTAGTAAGTGCCATATTGGTATGTTGGCTTACTTTAATTATCATCCTTGTGGGTTGTTGCTAAAAAAATTAGATAAAGGGCTCTATCAATTCCTCTATCATGGCATCTTCTTGGCCGTTTAACAAGGTATCAATGCTCATTTTCCTAGCATCGAATTTTTTTTTACCTATATTTGGCTAAATAATTTTGTTAAACATTTAACCATATTATCATGTTCCTAGCCCTTGAAAGTGGATCTTTACCCCAACAATCTTGTTAGCTTAGTTAAAAATTAACTAGGAGTCACTATAGGCCAACAAACGTCATACCCCTGCTTGGCCAGCCATTTTTAGTGCAGCTATTAACGTCTGGTACCCTACTGCATTGTTGATGACTAAGAAATGGAACTTGATCTTGAGTGCTAATTCCATTTCTAGAGGCCTTTGAGTATGACCCTTTCTCCTTGGTGGTTTTTATTGGAGGCCCTGCCAATATACATTTCTTAGAAGGTGATGTCCTTATCATCTTTGGAATTAGTTTCTCCTTCAATAGGTGTCATTTATGCAATGAAGCCTGTTAATCTTACGATTTTATGGCTGTTTGGGCTTATATTATATATCAAACTATCCCAGCTTAATGCACCACTTTGCCTACCTCCCCAAGTTATCTGGCCTATAGAGAACATTGCACAAAGGGAGCTCTATTCTAACAATTATTTGATAAGCCTAGAAGTAGAGCCTTAGCTTTCTGAAGGTTATTATAAAGGCAAAGATTACCTTTTGCAATAAGGGTATCATGACTCTTACCCTAGAAGGTTTAATTGACATAGTATATTGGCTAATGCTCGATCCTCACTTCTTTGACCATAACTGCATTGATCCACCCCTTAGTATTAGTAAGGTGCAAAACTAGGGGTTTCTAAGGAAGGTTGCTTGAGTGTTTGGAGCTATTTCAAATAATCCTTGATTTCCTCAAATGTTTCCCTACATATATTTTTCCTATTCAAACTTCATTTTTTTTCTTGAGGATTCAGAAGAAAGGTTGGCATTTTCTTTAAACCTTGAGATAAATCATTCAAGGGCAGTGAGTCTTTTAGCCACCTTATGGATATCCTTCTTATCCTTAGGTTGAGCATATTTAGGATGGTGTCAAAACCTTTTTTTGATATTATAGTGCCTAGAAATTTCCTGGCTTTAAGCCCAGATATCCACTTCTTTGGGTTAAGACACATGTTAAATTGCCATACAAATTGGGTATTTCCCCTGAGGTTGCCAATGTGACAATCCAAAGCCCCATTCTTCACAATCGTATCATTCACCGACACAATTAATTTGTGAAGACTTTGATTATCAACCTCAAGTATGTTCCCCTACATTTTTTAGTCCAAATGGCAAACTCTGGTAGTAGTATAAAGTTTTTTCTATTGTAAAAGTAGTCTTTTTCTTGTCCTTGGTATCCATCCGAATATAGTGATGCCTATTAAATGCTTTCATAAATGTCAGGACTTTGAAATCTACAATAGCATCAACCAACTAATCAACCAATAGCAGTTAATAAGGACCCTTTGGCAAGCATCATTAAGATTTGTGTAGTCTATGCACATTTTCCAATCACCAATTTCTTTCTTGGCCAAGACAATGTTGGTCAACCACTCAGGTTATTTTACCTCCTAAATGATGCTTACCTCCAAGAGCCTTTTGGCCTCACTCCTAATGAAGTCTCATCTATTTAGTGTTATTTTCCTTTTATTCTTTTGAACTATTGTACTAGCCAAGTTAAAACGTCAACTTATGACTCATGGGTAATGATCTTAGGGTCTATTCCTAGCATATCACTAAGGGATCATGCAAAGATGATATTAGCCTATAAAAATTTTAAAAATGAATTCTTTACCTTAATAGGAAAGGTCTTTGCCAACTTCAAGGTTTTTGTCAATCTTCATCTTCTCGGACTTCTTCAAGGTTGGTAAGCTAGGCCCATTATCAAAGTATTCCTCTTTCAAATGTTTTGTGTCAGTCTGCTTTGAATTGATGGTGCATGAGGGCCCCTATATGCTTTCCATGTAACCTCTAATAACCAAGGTTCGATCCACAAAAATGGTTGCATCACCAACAGGGGTAGCAGAAACCATCTTTAGCCATTTAAGATTAGGCCTTGTAAGAAATTTTAACTGGGCAGGCCTCTAAAAGAGCAAGTGGTTTGTCAAGAGTGCATCCAGAATAAGGAATTATGGTGATTGGGGGTTACAAACTATGCTCCCTTCTTTGGCAGCAACAATTAGCATTAGTAATAGCTTGGTGACCCTTAGAATGACATCTTATCTTTTTGGACCCCATAGGTAGGGCTAAATACTGGGTTTATATAAGACCTTCAAACCTTGATCTTATCATATAGAGATGTAAATAATGCATCAGAATTGGTGCCTATGTCTAGGTAGACTCATTTTCACACCAAAATTGTAATAGATATAAGATCTGCAAGTGGGACCATTATGCTTGACTCATCTACCCTCATTAAGTATTCTAGGGTTCATCACCTGTAGTTGTACAATCTCATGCCCTTGCCTCTTATATGATATGGATGACTCCCTCATTTTAATTATGTAGATAACCCAAATAGAGGACAAGGGTTTTGGTGGTCATCCCCCTTAGGGGAGTGTGCCTTCTCCTACAGTTAACCTTGTTTAGGATCTCGATCTCTTTCATCCATTCTACGAGGCCTCTCCTCTTGTCTCCTATAATGGGAATCTAGTAGGCTTTATACTCCCTCAGTTTCTAACCTTGACCAATTCCTACATTAGATCATTCAACTGCCAACATTCCTCAATGTCATGGCCTTTATCCTTGTGGTAGTGGTAATACTTTTCAGGATTCTTATTTGCTTTTAGATGCATAGGCTAGGGCTAGTTCATCACCACATATAAATTTTTATCCTCATATCTGGTAGCAAAGCGTACAAGTTCTCATTCCCCTAACCTTTCTTCTTGGATGAGGATCCATCATCCATAGGCTTTGAGTGCTCCTTTTATGGTGTTAGACTCTTGAGCTAATCAACATGCATATATTTAATGGTTTAGTCCAAGAACTCACCAATATTTCTAGCAAGATTCTCACGTAGATCGCATGCTAACTAGGAATACAATTATCTCACTAAGCCCTGGGTTATATCAATTAATTGCAACTCAAAAGAGAGCTTTTTTTCTTGGATAGCCTTGGCATTAAAGCACCTCATGAAGTCCCATAAGGGCTTGCTTTTCTGTTATTATATTTTACAGGAGGTGAGTCACCATTTTAGGGGTAGGTCAACTCTATGAAAACTGACACAAAAAAGAATGTGGTAGAAAAGAAAACACATCAAATCTAGGTCAGTCCAAATATTCATGATGAAGTAGTCGTATATCAATCTTATGGCTATGGAGGAACATCTATGGGCTTAGAAATTAAGAATCAAGTACCTTGCCTTTAGAGATTCTAACATTCAATTATTCCATCGAGCTACAAAAAATAGACGAACTTGATTTCATATCTGCTTTACAAGATAACAATTGCTAATAGATGTACTTTAAAATGGCCATCTGATCACATCTGCAAGCTTCATTTGCAGACTATACAATTCTCCATTCATTTATCAAGATGAAATGCAAGATCGTATATGCTCAATTATCTCTAAGGTTTTGAGGCCACAACATCAAGCTTTTTTATTAGCCCATTATTGAAGGAAGATGAAAAAAGGCCACATTTCAGCTAGGGAACTTCAAAGCCCAAGACCCAAATGTCTTCAGCCTGTAGTCTTCAATAAATTATTAGGAAGCATGGCTTGCATGATGACAAAATTGGCATTGTCTTTTCTAAATCGAGGTCACAAGTTTCAGCAAGTTAACAAAACCTTCATTACCTTTATCCCAAAGAAGACAAAGGTTCCAACCATTGACAATCTTGGACCTATTAGCCTTTACAACACTTTGTACAAAATTACTTCCAAAACCTTAGTTAATTAGCACAAGCTTATGCTAGACAATTTGATTTCTCCATTCCAGAAAGCCTTTATTTCATAAAGAACTATTTAAGACAAAATCAGCACTTATGAGCTTCTACACGCCATCTAGAAAATGGATAGTCACAATGGAGCAAAAGCCCATAAAGTAGTGCCCAAACTAGACATTCGTAAGGCCTAGGATCCCTTGCAATGGTCTTTTGTCAAAAAGGTTCTACGTTCTATGGCATTTCCAAATCATTGGATTCATTTAATCATGTTGTGCATTTTTTTAGTTTTATATTAAATGTTGGTTAATAGGAGCACTACGGATTGGTTTAACCTATCGCCTTGTCTTATGTAAGGAGACCCTTTTTCTCCATACTTATTCTTTCTTTGGACTGAAGCATTACCTAGCTATCTATCACATTCTCAGACAACAAGTTCTATTACAAATTTAAAAGCTAGTAAAAGTGGCCCTTTAGTCAGTCACTTATTCTTTGTGGATGATTGCTTCTCATTCTTCAAACCTAGAACAAAACCTTTTTAGGCAATCAATAAAACCTTATAGCTATATTCAGTAGCTACTAGTTAGGGCATTAATTTCTAAATATCTAAATGTAATGGAAACAAAGCAAGCATAAGAGCTTTAAGGATGAACATTGATCCATTAGTGAAGAATTCAGGGCCTTTTACACGGAAGATAGCCAAAGACATGTAAGAAGCATTCAATTCACTCATTTTGAAGCATTTGGATCTCAATTACGCAAAACATGCTACAAACAAGTCTAATACTTTCCAGGAGCTAAAATTCACTTTGTTTCAGACATATTCTAGAAGTACAAGCCAATAAAGTGCCAAGAAACTTGTCGGAAGATGGAGGCACACCTTGGAGCCCTAATGGCAGATGGAAGTGCAACCAAGACCACTTTAGGAGCCCTTTCCAAGCATATGGATGTTCTGCCATTCTTTTTCTAGTTTCTTTCATTATTTTAGTATTTTTTTTACGTATTTTTAGCTCAAAGGATATATTTATGGAACATGATAAATAAGCCACATGGTTTGGACACAAATTGGTGTCAAAAGCATGTTGTAAGTCCTATTTGCACTAGAGCTAGTGTTTTAAGTGGTTTGGGACTTATAGTCCATTTAGACTTTGTATGGTCTGACATCCTAGCCTAGAATACTATAAATATGGCCTATGTTTCACCGTTTCAACATAGATTAATAAGAATACAAGTTACTTTATGTAATTTTCTTCTTTTACTTTATGTAATTCTCCTCTTTCTTAATCTATCTTACCTCTTTGTCATATTAGTACTTTCTATTCTTCTTTTCTAACCAAATTTTTTATAACTTCATTTCTATAATTCTTTTTCATTGTACACTCTTTCTCTATCTTTTGTTTCTTTTTCTCTTAATCAGTTTTTTGTTCTTGGTTCGAATTTAGAGGTGATTCAAAGGTTCTTAAAAGAGTTTAAAGTTTCTGAGCAAAATAAGGCATCCATCAGAATGGATGTTCAACAACAATGTTCTAATAGTTATTCTAGAGGAAGCTAGTCAAAGATTGCCTTCTTAGATTAATCAAGGGATTTCTTGACTATCTTGGGTTACCTTTTTCATAGGACTTGAGTAAGTCATCATCCTATGAGTTATTAGCTAATAAGGTCAAATAATTTCTAAAAAGATGGAAATGGAAGTTGTTCAATAGTGTTGGGAAGTTAACCTTGATTCAGTCAATGCCATCATCCATACAAATCTATCTAATGTCTTTATCGATAGCTCAAGTAACCATGGCTAATTTTATATCAAAGCAATTTATCAATTTTTTTTTTATTTTGGAGCATATGATAAGTTGCATATGCATATGAAGCAATAAGTAATTCTCAAACTCTTAAAAGGCCTTGGAGGCCAAGGGATCAAAGATAT
This sequence comes from Aquilaria sinensis, assembly GCA_005392925.1. Taxonomy (NCBI): domain Eukaryota; kingdom Viridiplantae; phylum Streptophyta; class Magnoliopsida; order Malvales; family Thymelaeaceae; genus Aquilaria; species Aquilaria sinensis. The sequence goes on from SMDT01002187.1 coordinate 52,990, forward strand.
GTGCCTCTTTAATTGTCCATCATTGTAAAAACCTTTTGGAGACTCTTTATGGGTAACCACAATAGGCTTGTAGTTCATATTCTAATGGCAAAAATATGGTCCCTTGCATTTTATACAGAAAGTAAAGGCTATCCCCAATGCTTCCACCATGTAGTGGAGTTTACATTATAGCAGGTATTAAGTAAAGGAACATCATCAATAAGTTATTGGCAATGGTGAATCCATTAGAGTATGGAAAGATGCTTGGAATCTAGGGATTAGACCCTCACAGCTCTATCAATAAAACCCTTCTAGTTAACAAAATGTTGATTTAAGAGTTTGGGAACTGATGGATCCTTCAACCCTAGGATGGTCGATGCCAACCCTCAGAGCAACATTCCTGGACCGCATTACTGACCAAATAACCCAAATCACCCATACCCTCAATCCTGTAAACAAGATTTTGTTATCTAGTTAGGAAATAGTACGAGCACTTTTGACACCAAAAAGGGATATAGCTTGGAAATCAGAAAACAATCTATACATTTCCTTAATTCTATGGTGAATACATTAGCCATAACACCAAACTCATGACTATCCACCATTTTGGAAAAGGACTGAAATTTTAAGTTCTTGAAAAAAATTAAGGTTTTCCTATTACAATGCTTGCTTAATGCATTCCCAATAACTATCAACTCAGCACTTAATTGTGGGCTTTCAAACCGTTGTGTGCAAGATGTTGAGTAACTTCTGAACCTCGTTGCATCTTTTCTAGGAATGCTAGGGTTCTAAAAAGATATGGGGTCAATTCTGTACACATCTATTGAGGACAGGATTTCTTACCTCTAAATCATAGCTTGCTATACTTTACCTATTGGACAAAAGGCGTGGTAGTTTTAGTAGTTTGCTTATTTGGTCTCTAAATTCTGGCTTATTTGGTTAGGTAGAAATGAATGTGTTCTATAGCACATAATTTCTTGTGTATTCTTTTATGGTAAAATGAGATGACCTCATCCAACAAATTCTCACATCTTGGGATTATCAAGCCAATTATCTTAAGTCCTTTTTCAACACTCTAAACCTTCTATGGCATTCTCAAAGATTTAGTAAGGTGCAACATCTTATTTACTATTTGAAAATATTTATTAATGATGGCACTTAGAGATAATTAGTTGGCATGGGGGCTATAATATAGGTATAGAAAAGAGTTAGTGGCCAACCAAAGTTACAGCATGGAATCCTCCTTCCATTTTTCTCTTCAGTGCTTGAAGTTGAACTATATAGAATTCTAGAAGCTAGCAAAGCAACATGCAACCTATGTATTTCCAATGCTACCTTAGTGTCAGATTATGACAAAGTTTTATAAGGTTTAAGAGGATCTCTCCCTATGGCTCCACTTATGGAGCTTATGGCATAGTATACTACAACTTATCTAAAAGTTATTCCTTGATGTTTGGTTGTTATTGTTTCCAAATAAAATGCGTTAAGAGACCATTAGAATGTAGCATATCTCTACTTTTAGCTTTATTGTCTTTATTATGATTAAAAAAATAATATACATATGTTAACAGGATTAGAGTTTTAAATAGAACTAATATAAAAAAATATTTAATATTTTATAATTTTTTTCCTAATACATCAAAAGAGTTAAAATTTAAATCTTATATGTGTACTTATAACCAATAGTAAAATAGATTTAAGTAAAATAGATTTGTTTGATTACTATTGTCTGTATCCTTATAACTATCTTAGGATTATGTTATCCATATCCTTACAACTAATAGTAAAATAGATTTAAGTAATTTGATTGATGGCTATTGTCCAATTATGATTACCAATTGTTTATTAGAATGATGGCTTTATTGTTAGACTTTTATATATGAGCCTCGTGTATTGGGTAGTTTCTTTAAGTCTTATGCCATTTCATTTGTGAGTCATTTAGCGAATGGGGCTGCCCATGCTGTAGATAGGTGAGGGTTTTATTCCTTAGGCATGACCATGTTATAGAGCCCTCTCCCAAGTTGGTTATTGTATGCTTTGTGCTTTGATTAATATATGCCATTATTCCTACACTATAGAAAAATGGATCTCTAAGTATTCATTTTACCATATTTGTGTTTTTCTAGTTATTTATCAACTTGTTTTAAACAATTTAAATGATAGATTTTTAGTTTTTTTTATCTAAACAAAAAAATTCCAATACTAACAAGTTTTGATACTTTATTTAATGTTACCTAATTGTAATTGATGATCTTACCAAACGAAAATAAAAAGACTTAATTGCTCAATGTTGCAATCTAATAATTAAATTGAAACTATTATAAAAATTAATTGAAATTAATAAGATTTGCCAATTATTGAATTTTTCATTGTCAATTTGGCAATTGTTAAAATGTTGTAAGAGAGAGAATAAAAGCTTAAGACATTGAAATTATGCTCCACCAACTATCCAGTGGGTGGTAATGGTTGAGGCATAGAAAACATGATAGGCAGATGCAAGACCTTTCATCTTAAATTGCACTAGGTTTGGATGCCTTGGCATGGCCTTAAGACCATGGCCAAGAAAGGGAGGCCAATAGGCAAGGTTTTTTGAGATGCTGATGAATTTAATGACAATTCTCTAATGAGGGAAGGTTGTAAGTTCCACTAGCTACTAGAAGAATGGCAATGGTTGGGACAAGGGCCACAGATGTGTTGTGTCTAACGAAAATAGTGGCAGTTGTTCCCATCATGTAAGCTGAGTTTAGCAGAATAATGGTGGTAGCACAATGTGGACCTTACTACTGAGTAAGGTGTGAATATTCACATCTAGAAAACTTTAAAGTACACTCATGGTAAGAGTAAACCTAAGGAATGAAAAGAGGATGCCTGCATGATGAAGTGCCAGCTACCTAAGCTAAGGTGACAATAGCACTAGTAATGTGAGACATAAGGTGATACATGAGAGAGGAACTGCCCAAAAGGAATCAAAGTGACAATGGCTCTCATTGAAGGAAAAAACTAAAATGACAAATAAAGTTAATGGTAAGAATGAGGCAACATATATGGCAGGGAAACCAAGCTACGCTAGACAAGAATCTTATGAGTCAAGAATGTACCAACCTAGTGATGAGATTATGATCGGGAAAACACTCTAAAAACTCCAAGATATGGTTCTGATGGCAAAGGTATGTTAACCACTGTCCAGGCTAAGAGGCTTATATCTCCAGTCAACAACACATGGAAAGAGTACTCAAAATTTTGGAGAATTGGATATTTTAACTTAGAAGGTTAAAGGGAAAAAAAATTAGACTATCCTATGGACACATGGTACTAAGGGCGAATCATGGATTCCGATAGTGTCTATTAGTGGGCATGGTGTGCCACTTACATGGGTTGGCCGAGAAGGCATTAGGCTACCATTGTTTCACAAGCTAGATTTTCATGGATGATGTTGTCTAGTGGCAAAGGATCACAAATAGTGTTATGTCAAATCCTTAGAAAAAGAAATGGGCAAAAAGGTAATGAGTCTTTGGAGAATAGGGCTAATTATAAGATGTGTAGGCCTTGCTTGAATTAGTTGGGAAGATACCCGAGGATGATGTTATAAATACGCCTTGCTTGAATTAGTTGGGAAGATACTCGAGGATGATGTTATAAATACACTCCAAAACTCACATTACATGAGGAGTGCATTAAAGATGGTTTGCTAGTACGAAGATAGCAAGAGGGTGCTATGTAAATCTTTTAGGTGTGATTCCCTAGGGTAAAGGAGATTTAATAACTATGGTCCAGCCTTGAAACCTTAGAGGCATTAGTTGGTAAGATGGGTGTGTCAAGTCTTGAAGGTTCGACAAGCACAAGTGAATGTATGCCTTATACAAGGCATTTAAGTGTGTGGATGACATGCAGACATGGGCAAAGGACAATAGGTCATGCTAGAGCATTATGGCTCATGGATCTTCCATTGTTAGGGTTCTATGAATGGTTCAGTTTTGACTTGAAAAGTGAGGCCTAGTTCAAAACCTTATGAGCTCTTAGCGTGCGTGAGAGGGTGGCAAGGAACTCTCCCACAATTTGTGAATAAGGCCAAAATGAATGTTACCAACATCAACTCACTTTTGCCCAACAAAACTGAGCTGATGAAGGGCAAACCGTGAGCACTCATTTGACCTTCTTTTAGGCATTGTAGGCCAGATGAAGTAAATACTAGTTAATTAATGTCCACAGGCATTTTGGTTTTTTCATGTCTCAAAATTTTCATGTAATGTCCCAAAAATTTGTTGATAAGTCTTCAATTTTATTTACGACTTAGTTAGGTTTTTTTAATGTTTTGGTCTCAAATTTGAGTCATATGGGGTAATTTGGGTTGCAATTATGCCTAATTGTAAAAGTTTGGGTTTTAATTGAGATTCCTGTGAAGCTTTGGATTTTAATTGAAAATCATTCAAAATTTGGGGGTTAATTAACAAACCTAAATTTTTATTAGGATAAATCGGAAATCTATAGCAATTCTAGCCTCAATTCAAGACAGAAGGATAGTCTAGGTTAAAATAGAAATGAGCAAATTTTGGACTAAAGTTACAAATGATAGGTTTTTCAAGATTTTGTCCAATCTTGGTCAAGATTCTAGCATCCAATGTTTTTCTTGGGCTTCAAGGAAATGAATATCTATCAATGTGATTCAAAATTTTGATACTGGGGGACTGGAACTCGAAATCAAGCTTAAAATTTGAAACAATGGAAACCAAAAAGAAAATATGCAATCCACGGTCCCTAACTTTTCGCTTTAAGCCGTTCAGCACCCAACTTTGGAGATTTGACATCAACGCCGCTATCCCAGCCATGAAGCCTTGGCCGCCACTCTACCACCGGACAGCTGCCCCTAGCTGTCGTCCATGCCTCCTTCCTCGCGGTACCACCAAATTGAGGCACCACCAATGTTCGGTAGCGCCTATCAAAAAAAAAAAAAAAAAGGAAAGCAAACGGCGAAGCACCATCCTTCCAATCTCTTTCTCAATCTCTTCGATGGCAAAGCCCGCCATTCCCACTGTCTGTCACCCTAGTGGCCTAGCCCTCCGATCGCTGCTTTTGCCGTGGGTGCACGGCTGAGAGAATCGAAGACTAACCCACCTGACCACCCGGGTCCGACCCGACTTATGCCTATACCAGACGCAGTTCTGGTGAAACCCACGCTTAAACTTTCTTCTTTCCAAATTTGTTCGTTTAGGGCACTGACATTTTTTATTTTTTTGCAGATAGGTCACTAGAGCTTACAAGGTTATTCGGTTGCAATTGAACCACCGACAAATTTATGTTTTCATCCTTTTTAGTTTTTTTGGGTCGTTTTCACTAATAATTTCTATATTTTTTTATATTTCAAATGAGATTATTTTATTTTATTTTATTATATTTATTTATTTACCTTACTTTTTGTTCTTATTATAATTTCTATTTCATTGTTTTTTTCCTAATTATTTGTTTCATTAACATTTTTACGCAGGTTTAGTATCGGAGACAATTGAGTGTTTTAGGGTTTTAGTAAATTAATTTTAATTTTATTTCTTATTTCACTTTTATTTTCATTCTTGTTTATCGAATTTAATTTTTGCCTTCATTTTCTTTTCAAAGTCGTGAATTGGGTTGTTTTTTAGGTGCTAGAAAGAATGCTAATTAGGAGTTTTCGTCATCAATCTTCAACAAACTTTAAGGCGATCCTGACTATCCTCAACATCGAGTTCTGCACCACAAGGTGATCCAACCTCCCTTGTTGCAACCATTTTACCAACCATTTAGATACAAATCTTAGCTGGTCACCTAAGCCTTCCATTCACATGGGAGCAAAGTGTGTAGTCTTTGATCTAGACTCACACTAGGGTAAGTTGAAAGCTTGGGAACACAATACAAGTCTAAGCCTAACAACTAAAATCCATCATCTTTCTCTTGTTTGACATTTAACACATGCATGCATTCTTGTTGTACTAACAATTGGATTTTGCTTGTTTTAAGCTTGTTTCAGGCAAGTTAGGCACCTACCACCTCCCCAACTTGTACACAATCCTTGACCCCAAAAACTTTAGTTTTTACATAAAATTCACCATTTTCATTGATTTGGAGCCAAATTGGGTTTTTTAAATTAATTTTTACCCTTTTTTCAAACTAATGTGGCGGCTCTATTTCCTACACCTTAAGAGGAGAATCTATGTGATGTTGTGTGAATAATTGCACTCATGCCGAATAGGCCACCCGAATTAAAGTTGCTCACAACTGTTTCTTTTATCTAGCTTATACCTTCTAGATGATATGGTTGGGATGAAATGAGATAATATTTCACAATGCATAATTTAATGTCAGCTTTCTCATCTCATGAAGCAATGTTCTCATTCTATTGTTAGCTTTGAAAAGAGATCATTTTCTTCAGTCTTGGATCTTCAAAGGCAACCCCTTGAATCCTCTATGCCGTATCTGAGGTAAAAGTAAATGGTGCAGGCTAGTGGCAATCCCACAATTTTTTGTAGTTGACACCAGCTCTTGTTTATTCATCTAGCCTTAAAGCAATAACATGGTTATGGATGGGGCTAACCCTCCTCCAAGATTCCAAGATGGGCAAATTTAGTATAACTGTGTGTTGGCCCTCAAAGCTAAAGTTGTCACGTTTTAATGAGTCGTATGGTATGCATTATTGCTATATTTATATAATATTACAAATTTAGCTTATTGTTCTTAGGTATTGGTAACCTTACAATGAAATATAGATTGCATCACGCCTCTGGCTAGTTTTTTCCAAGACCTTTCACTCATGATAGTCTTCATAATGTTGCTATTGTTTGTATTCATGCCGTAGCAATATATTACTCTGGCTCATGGTATTACTACTTCTTTACTCTTATTCTTTATTTTTTAGCTATTTTTGTATTTCCGATTACCAAAAAAGAAAGAAATTTTCCAATAGTCAAAGCAATTGGAACCTTCCAAAAGCCACGCATTGGAATTTCATTTTAATTCAATTGATAATTTTTTTCTTTATTTTGGATAATTCTAAAAATTTCAAGAAAAATTTACAAGGGAAATAACAGAGTGTGGCCAAGCTAAATTTGTCATGGCATCATTGCCGTTGCCGCTGCCACTTAATCCTGCTTGAGGTTGGTGGTCACCTTAGAACATTGCCTTCTTGCTCAATTATCATTGCGAACAACCTAGGGAGCACCTCTATTATCATGCTGCTAGATTGTGGAAACTAAGGAAGATGATATAAGAGTTGGTGATCCATCATGTGAAAAAGAAAAACCTATATTCAAACTTAACCAATCATAGATGTGTCTAAAGGACTATCAGTGTGCATCCAAAGTACTATAAAGATGTATTAGAATGAATATAGATATGTGTCTAAAAGGCTATATAGATGTCAAAGAGCCACTAACCTAAAATCCAATTTAAAATGCATCTGAAGGAGTATTGAGATGTGTTTAAAGAATTATTAATATGTCTAACAGACTATAAAGATGCCAAAATAGTCTCTGACCTATAGCCCAATTTGGAGATGTGTCTAAAGGGTTATAGAGATGTGTTCGTATGATTACCAAGATATGTTTGCTCTTGGTAATGACTACAAAGTGGGTAGACACATTTGCCTATTAGTTCAAACACATGTAGCATATAATTCAGGCACATCTTTCTATTGTTTTAGATAGATTGCCACTTTGATAATTTTTAATTCATGTCTCCATTAATATTATAGTGTTTACAAAGAAAATAGGCACATCCAGATGTTAATTTAGACACATATGCTAATTGAGTCAGACAGTTCTTGTTGTTGTTTCAAAAAGATCTTCATTTTTTTTTTACTTGTGATCCAATAACCTTGACATTGTCATCGTTCTTAAAGTGCATACATACATTGACCTATTAGCTTAGACACATTTGGTGTATATTTCAGACATTTCAATATATTGTTTTAGAGAAATTCTTTTTTCTTTAATAAATTTAGATGCATAAAAAGGAATAAATAGCACATATATTATTTCTAACAATTTTATATGTTGCTTTATACACTTTTATATATCATTTTTATGAACTTTTGTATATCATGTTAGATACGTCTAAAAATTATTTCTCTACACAATCCAGTGGAGTAGACAATGTAGACGAGTGGCGATTGACGCGATGATGTGGAGGCAACGACAACAAGATCTAGATACGTACATTGAGTAGGCAATTTGGAGGCTAGCAATTATCGTCAGAATGTGGAGGCATTTGGAGATGTTGACAATATAATTTGACGAGAGATGATAATGTGAACTAGAGGCGAGGAATGATAGCATACTTTGGCGGCGAGCAATGGCAACATGATTTGAGGCGATGATAGGTGGAGAAGCTTCGATTTAGAGATCACAAGTGATTGGATAAGGTCTGATGTTAAGAATACGACCGACATAGTGAAAGGAATGGATGACAGAAGGTGACATCATAAATGGCGGTAGGGCATAGAGCTTCTAGAGAGGGGAAGAGATTTGTCTAGTAGTAATTTTGCTAATTTTTTAGATGATTTGTGGGTAACATATAGAGGGTTAAGTGTTGATTAGTTTGTCTAATTAAATATATGTGTATGGGTCGAGAACTATTGTTTTGGAGTTTACCAATGTTGGTGTTAAAACCCAAAGCAGCAATTGGGAAACTGGAAACATAACCAAATTGCAAGGTGAGGGAGCTCGATTCGGCCCAGCTAAGGTTACGTAGCCAACAGTGAAGAAGCTAGTGGTCGGTGGTTGGGCGCGATCATGTAGGCTTCCAGAGATGCCGGTTCCGCCGAAGAGGAGGAGAATTTGAGAAATTACGCTTTAGAAATAGATTGGAATACAGGAGAGTTGATTCGTTCCTGCTCTTCAAACCCTAGAACAGTTACCGACTGTACATGATTGGCTCTAGGAGGTTGATATGTTCAGAATTTTGGTCAAAGAGAAGATCTGGACTATGAGTAACATGGCGAGTTTTTACGCGCTGGGCATCAGAGCAGGTATTTGTTTGATTTTTCTTTCTGTTCGATCCCCCAGATCAGTGCTTTCTTCCTCCCTGTTTGTGTCCCCTGATTTTCTTCAGTTAATTGAGAAAATTTTGGGTTAAATTGGGCACGATTTTATCAGATTTTGAGCCAGAACAAGTCAGAAAAAAACAAATGAAAATGAAAATGATTAGGAGGGAGTATCTCGCTGGACTTACAAATGATTCTGTGACTAGTTGTGTTGAGTTTTCAGGTTCTACTGTTTCAGTTGTTGGTTACTTGGATGTCTGCTCAATGTCGTTTCATTGGCTTGTTCTTTTGTAATTATAACTAGAAAAAGGCCAGTTTGAGTAGAAAAAGATAAAATATTCGTGGTTTCAGTTGTGCCATGAGCCAATAACTGCTGTGAAAGATTGAGTATTATATAATAGTTTTGCAAAGTAGGAATTGGGTATAGTTTTTGAAGTTTCTAGTTACCTGCTGGGTGCAATATTCTATACGTATTTTTTAATATATACGTAATTTGGCTGATGAAAAAAATGTGAAAGGCCAGCATAATTTGGCTAGTATCGGTTTTAAGTTGTCCAAAGGTTGCTCTGTAGCAGGTGCTTCTTTGAGGCCTCATTTGCTCTGAGAATATGTAATTTTGCTAAAAAGTGGTGCCATTTTCCTTCTTTTATTTCTTAAAAAATATCACAAAATAGGAGTCAAATTACATTACTGTTTGAAGCTTTTGCGGCAGCAACTATAACTTGTGCACAAGCGATTACTTGATTTGGCTTGTGAAGCTGCCAACACGCCAGCAATTGACATTTGATTTTTCTGCAGGTTAGCCTTCGAGTTTAAGATTCGGGGCATATTTATTGACACATAAGGACTAACACGGCAGGTTGCCTAAGTGGAACTGTTTTATGGCTTTTATGACTCGTTAAAGTTTGACTTATATATTATCATCTTAGTCCCTAAATTCTTGCACCGTTATTAGGTATCCTGGGTTGGTATTATGGCATTTCTCTGGTTAACTTTTTATGATGATTAGATATTGAAATTATAGGTTTTTAAACTTTGTTTGCCAAGATGGAGCTAATTAGAAGCATTATATTATAAATTTTGAGTGCTTGCATTTTATATATAGCATGAAATTGCATCATAAAGTGATAGGTGCTAGGAAGGATGTTCAGTGCAGTTGTTGCATCTTTTGTTTTAGCAAATGTTAGGATGGTTAATTATTATAAAATTTCTCAGGTACACATAAAGGGTTAGATTCAGAAGTTTAAGTGTGAGTTATATGAGGCCAAAAACAAGCTTAAAAGGTTAATAATATTAGTTAAACAAAAAAATGCTAACAGTCTTTTGTGTGAATGTGACATGCATGACATGTTTTTGTGTATGCGTGCCGTGTAGCGAGCCAAGTTGTTTGCTTGTCATGAGAGCTGGCGTATAATGCGGTAGCCTAGGAAAAATGGTTTTGGTGTGGTGTGTAAAATGCTGGAAATTAGTGGTAAAGGTAGTAGGTCAGGGAGTTGCACAAATTTAGCGGGCTTAATTGCATTACCTAGAAAAGATTAGGAAGTGAGGAGGAGTTAAAACACCTAGTCTATGAGTAATTTGGCCTTGAGCATGATACTTGGTTGATGCTTTGCAAGTTATTTAGAAAATAACTTGCTAGTTCCTGTGAGTTTGGATAAGTCTTCCTTCTTTGTGTGTTAAACTGAATTCAATGTCATGATTAATGGCCTCAACACGTATTTAATGGCCCAAACTTTTTTTTAAATGAATAAAATTGGATAGTAGGCTACACATGGAAAACCAATTGGATAGCAGGCTGCACATGGAAAACCATGTTCATGGTTTTGATTTGGAAGTTGGACTCAATACTTTTTAAGACATCTAAAAGTCAATACGTTTTTTTTTTTAGCCACTTTTTTCAGTTAAGGATGGTGGAACAACTCCATTGCTGGCGGAGCAACTCTATTGCACCTTGCAGCTGATATGCGAAACCTAGGAAAACTGAGCAGCTACAACCTGAAGCTGATCCTAATGCAGTTGATGAGTTAATTTTTTTCTCGCAATTTTTGGTTTTAGTGATTCGGTTTCTATTGTTAAGCCTGCTTCCTTGCAAACATCACCTTTCCAAGTTTCTTTTACTATGTGTTTTAAGTGCTTGCTTTTCATTTCCTTTGTAAAATCTAATTAGTACTCTGGTCAATCTTTTTTTGGCTTCCTCGATCCTTTTGCCTATTTGGTGTATAGTTTTGTAGTTTTGCCTTCCTTGACTTTTCATGATTCTGTACTCCCTCTGCAGTAGATACCTACATGTGAGCATCCTTTTTGCTGATTTGCATTGCTTGGTAGGAGTGTGCATTATTTGACCAAAACTAAAAAAACAAAGAAACCAATCATTTCAGTTTTTTTGTTCGGTTCATTTAGTTTTTCAGTTCGGTTTTAATTAAAACCAAAATTCTTGAAAGCGGCTTCGGTTGTGGGGGCCAGTTAATTCAGTTACCAAATTAACTGAATTATTTTAAAGGTATCTAGTGGCCTGCATGCTGCTTGCCTGCTTTTGCCCAGCCCATACCCATAAGCCCAATTAAAAACCCAATCCCCACTTCACTTCATTAACCCTTCCAACACAGGCATAGGCACACTCCTCCTCATTTTTAATTTTCCCCACTTCCCCTTTCTCTTTCGCATCTTTGACTACGCGAGCCCTCTCCTCACTGTTCGCAGCATTGCCTTACCTGAACACCCCACTGTCACCGCAGCACCCTTCCACCTCGTCTTTGGCATTGTATATGAATTTAAAAAAAAAAAGAGCAAGTATATGAATGGCAAAAAAAATTGGTTATTTTGGTTTAATTAGAACCAGACTGAAAAATTTTTGTTTCTGTTTTAATCGGTTTTCTTGACTATTTAGGTTAATTCGGTTTATAATAGTCAAAAATAGAAAACCGACCAATTCAGTTTGGTCAAAACCGAATTGGCCAAATACCCAACCTTACTGCCTCGTTCCCTTACCTGTGCTTGTCTCCACTCACTGTTTTGTGTCTGAAAAACCTAAGGCAGGGTGGCCGAGAGTCAATTTTAGTGGCTGTTTTCCTTTTTTTGTTTTTTGTTTTAATTTTGAAAAACGCCTAGCTTTGGAAATTGAATCTGAATTAAACAAATTGTTTGAGACTTTGAACCACTACTAAAAATAGCTATTTTTCAATGCGAGGTAGTTGAAAAATTGCACATTGGAAAATGACGCATTGAGAAAAAGTTTCCAACAGCCCAAAAGTTGGTCGTTGGTAATTACCAACTGCTAGCCACTAGAATATGAGCTGGTGGAAATTTTCAACCACCAAACTTTGTACCATTTTCTCTAATGGTTGAGTGGTTTTTGTTTTGGCTTAGGTTGTATGGCTTAGGCGATTGAAAAACTTTTTTTAAAAAATATAAAAATTTGTACAAAATTGGGTGAATGAACGTATTTAGAAGTATCAAACTTCTTCCATCGAACTTTAGTTGAAGATTGCTACATTCAAAAGGCCTAAGGGCTGTATATTTTCACATTTCTCACACCGAACATACTTATAAGTACCAAACTTCTTACATAAGAAAAATAATAAGATAAACTTTAGTTGAAGCTTGCTACCTTCAAAAAGGCTCCCCAACCAGAAAGGTCAGATATACCCAACAAGAGCTGTACTTAAGGTACAAACATCTTAAGAGGTAACATACAGAAATATGGTTTACAAAGATACAGAAACAAACATGTGGCAGCTAGCAAAAGTTTTTGTCTCAACAAGTCTCAGGCAGTTAAATAGTCTGAAAATGTCTAGATTATGAAGAAGAAAACCTATTCAGTTGAAGAAAAGTTAAAGTTGGATTATATAGAAGAACCAAACTTATTGGAATCGTTAGTATTGGCTTCATAGAAATAGTATTCACCAGAACAATAAGAACGACGGCCAGGATAAGATAATAAGCATGATCCCAATGATTGTAATATCAACAGGTGAAAAATAAGAGTTAAATCCATAGGCACGGTATTTTCAAAACAAAAAAATAAAAATAAAAATAAAGATTTACACCAAAAAGGAAAAACAGAAAAAGCCCCTAAATTTGGGTGAAAATATAGTTTGCACCCCACCGTTCTAGAAACCTACGCTTTACTCTCACCCGTCGCCTTCCCCCCAAAATACTATACCGCTGTTGACACAGTAACGGAAAAAAACGTTTTACTTTTACATTCCAAACAAAGTGAAATGCTGTACTGCAGCAGCATCTATAACGGAGAACAAGTCAACATTAATCACAAAACAAATGAGTAAACAAAGATGACCACATCGAGTACAGAAGTAATCCATGAAAAAATACCCACCATTATCTATGAAAAATAACATTTCACGAAGCTCAGAAATTCGAATTCGGAAAAGGTCTTTTTGGGTTAAATACAATTGGAATAGAACATTCAAGAATTCAGCAGAAGTAGATTACCATGACTAAGTCATACTTTAATTGGAATACCCACCATTATCCATGAAAAACAAGCTTTCACAAAGCTCAGAATTTTTTATCTTTCATTGTACAAAAATCACTGACACACCACTTTCATGGACTCTACTAAGAAAATGATCTTAAACCTTGATACTCCCAACCGGCCTTTTTCTTTTTTTCCTACAATCATGTGAGCATCTCTATATAACAGAACACAAAAGGCGTACATAAAAGAAGCCAATAAAAACTAACCAGGTGATAAAAGAATGAATTTTTAATCTTATGGAGCAGAACACAAATTATGCAAAAATTTTCTCAAGTAAGAAAAGAAAGCCATTGCACCATTATTAGGAGGGATAAAATATTGGCCTGAGAAAATGAAGAATAGAAAAATTGAATTAATTACTTGCTCTGATGCCCAACTTCGAATCAGTGTTCACAGAGTCTCAAAGCTGCAAGTATTCTCCTCCATTTCAATGTGAGATCTCACTTGGATCACTTAGGGTTAGCGTTGCCTTTCAATTGAAGAAGATATACATGCTTAAGGGAGGAGTTGTGCAAATGAAAGAGATGAAGAAGTAGATATCAATGAATTCGTAGGCGAAAAAGCAAATTGACTGAGCTGAACCTTTTAAGAATGATGTTGTCTTCACCCAAACCACGCCACATCATTTTGTCACCAATTGGAGAAAGTCAGAGGAGACCAGCCCTGGGAATGTGGACAACTCGATTCCACCATCGACGGAGCTCCAACTTGATACCAACTCACTAACCAATTGATCAAAACGAATGACAGAACAAGAAAAGGGATTGGGTCAGGTTCAGGGATTCGAAACAATCCGAGTATTTCCGAGACCTACAATTCACGAAACGAGAGAGAGAGAGAGAGAGAAATCCTTCTGTATATTCATCAACAACATCAACTGAATCGATACAAAGCTATTTATAGGGGTTTACAATCCAAATCATCAAAGAAGATAAAAACGAAGCTTGTACAGGGACGTTTAATGACTTTAACTGACTTTCCCACCTAAGCATGCACAGTTTGATTATGCTTCAATCTTCATTAAGCAAAATGACACCGTTCCACTCTTGCGATGCCGTTTCGTATCATTGCCGCTCCTTTTTAAGCTGCTTGTCTTCAAGCAACACGAAAGTTTGGAAAACGCTGGCACAGATCAAACAAGTACTCTCATGTTGAATCCTTAGGACTAGAATAGGTCCAATGTACTAATAATTTCATGGCAGCCCTCCTTCCCCTTTTGCACCATCTTTCAATCCAAGATTTTAAGGGGTTTCTTAGGCAAGTCTTCACTCATTGTTCAGCCCTTTATAACCTTGCTTTTAGCTGCACAATCATCTACTCATGAGCCATCAAACTTCTATCCACAGCTTCCAAGTTAGAATCACAAGAAACATAGGGTCAGTGAATTGAAGGAGGCTGGCCATACATGATTTCAAATGGTGTCAAACTTATGGATGAATGGTAGTTAGTATTGTACCACCATTCAACTAAAGGAAGCCATTTCACCCATTCCCTAGGTTTATCTCCTATCATGCATCGAAGATAAGCCTCAACACACTTGTTCACAACTTCTGTTTGTCCATTTGTCTATGGGTTGTAGCAGGTGGACATCTTTAGCTCAACTTTCATTTGCTTCTTCAATTGTCACCAAGATTGTGTCAAAAACACTACCTCCCTATCACTGACAATGTCCTGAGGCATGCCATGCAACTTATGTATGTGATTCCTATGCTTTAGCCACAATAGCTGTTGAATATGGATGTGACAAGGCCACAAAGTGTGCATACTTACTAAGTCTATCAACTACCACAAATATAACTTGTTCCCCTTCAGATTTAGGCAAGGTATAAAAAAAGTCCATAGATATACTACTCCAGACTTTAGGCGGAATAGGAAGGGGTTGTAAGAGGCCAAGATATACTACATGATCATATTTAAACCTTTGACAAGTGTCACATTGGCATATGAAGTTCCTGATATGTTTGCTCATACCTTTCTAAAAGCAGAATTAAGAAATTCTCCTTTGAGTAACTTCTGCACTTGAATGACCGCCACTAGGCCCCTCATGAATGGACTTAATGATCTTAGTTCTCAAAGACATGTCATTCCCCAGAACTAACTTCCATTTTTTGTTTTAATCCCCGACCATTAATTGAATATTTCGGGTGAGCACTAGAGTTACTCAACTTCTCTCAAATTAGCTCTTGTAATTGCGTATAAGCTTTTACACTTTCCTGAATCTCCTTTATCAAAGGTGTAGTAGAAGCGGTAAACGCCATTGCAAATTGTTGACAAGTCATCCTTAATAAAGAATCAACCACTATACTCTCTCTCTCTCTCTCTTTTATAGTGTATTTCAAAATCATAAGTTTTTAACTTGATAATGAACTTTTGCTGGAATGGGGTTAGAATTCTTTGCTCCATTAAATGCTTGAGACACTGATGGTCAAATCTTATGATGAACTTCCTTTTGCCGATAAAAGCCAAGGTGTATCCTTTTTGCTTCAGTACAGCTCTCATCCCTTATTTAGTTGCATGCATTTCTATTTCAAATTGTTGACTAGAGTTTAGTAATGCTAGCACATGTCCCCTTAATATAACTTCCTTGAGCTGGGTGAATGTTGTTTCAGCCTCACCACTCCAACTAAAGCTATCTTCCTTAAGTAGATTGGTGAATGGCCTACTAATGATATCATACCTCCTTATAAATCACCTGTAGTTGCCTGTTAACCCTAACAATCCTCTTAGCTACTTTACAATCTTAGGAACAGGTCAATTTTGCATGGCTTCAATCTTTTGTGGATTAGTAAGCACCCCATCTTTGCTAATGACATGGCCAAGTATTCTACCTCAATTACCCTGAAACTACATTTACTTTTCTTCACCAGCAATGCATTACTTCGCAGTAGCTTTAAGGCAATTCTCATATGTCCTAAATGTGTGTCCCAATCAAAGATGTAGATTAATATGTCACCAAAGCACACCAATATAAATATCCTTAAATGTTGCTGTAAAACTGAATTCATGAGTACATTGGTTAGGCCAAATGGCATAATCAGAAACTTATAGTGGCCTTGATGTGTCCTAAAAGCCGTTTTATAAACATCCCCTGCATGCATTCTGATCTAGTGATAACCAAACTATGAATGAAGTTTTGTGAAGTATGTATAACCAAACTGTAAATGAAGTTTGGTGACGTATGTTGCTCCTTTCAACTTATCCAATAATTCCTTTATCACCAGTATTGGGAATTTGTCTTTGATTGTGGCTTTATTGAGCTCTCTATAATCCACATAAAGCTCATACGTCCTATCCTTTTTCTTAACCAATATTATAGGTGAAGAAAATGGGCTTTGAATAGGTTTGATGATTCCAGCTTGTAGATTATCCCTTATCAGCTACTCTATGGCATCCTTCTGAATGGTAGGATGTCTATAGGGACTAATGTTCATAGGAAAGACCCCAGGCACCAAGTTAACATGATGATCATGCACTCCTGGCAGCTCGGTAGGCTACTGAAATAAGTCCTAAAACTAATTTAGTATCTCATCCATCTTTGAAGGTTGCTTCTATCTAACTACTTCTACCTTGCAACAACTAACCCCAATAGTATCAGGCCCAATTAGTTGAATTATAAAAGCTTGCCCATCTTTTTGCCTGCAGGCTTTATTGATGGGCTTAATTGTTTGCCTTTAATATGAGTTCTGAATCTTAATGGCACCATTCAATACCATCTTCTACCCTTTATATCTAAAAGACATTCGAAGTTACTCAAAGTTCCACTTAATATCACCCAAACTTCAAAACCATTGTACCCCTAAAACCATCTCACAACCATTTAGAGGAATTAATAACACATCATATTCAAACTCAAACACCTTGAATTTTCCACCCTAGTCCCCTACACATGCCTACAGTTGATATTAACTATCCATTTGCCACTAATACACCCATGGGACCAACATCTTCCACTGTGCACTTCAGTTTCCTTGTAAGAGATTCATTTAAAATGATATGAATACTACCTGAATCCATCGACATATTTAGACGTATGTTTCCCAAATACCCTCTTATTCTTATGGTGTTGTAATTTGGAATTCCCATAAGGACATGTAAAAAAATACAAGTATAATCTTCAGGGGCGTATCCAGAAATTTTGCCTATGGGGCGTGGGCAGGTTGCTAGCATGTATAAATTTATAATCAATAATAAAGAATACTAAATAATATTATATATTGGCACATGAAATTTGAAATTTTATAATAATTATGTTCATTTCAAAAGTTTACAACTCAAAATTCAAAAGACATTTTACATGTATAGAAACATGAAATTCAAAGGTTTACAATAATTAAGTTCAATTGAAAAATTAAATTTAAATTTAGTAGTTTTTTTCATGAATGAATAAGTTTAATTTATAGAGTAAAAATTTTTATTTGAATTTTCTATTAATTATAAAAAAATTATTATACAAAATTAAATTTATTATATAACATTTATTAAATAGTTCAAATTATGATCTAAAAAATTGTTATTAGAAAAATACTTTGAGTTATCAAATTTCATGCAATGGAACCTGTTAATGTTGTGCCCAAAAGCCAATCATGAGATGATTCTATTTTGCACATTGACTTATGACATTTTATTAAGGCATTAATTCAATAATTGTGTTTGTTGTTTTGTTTCTATGTGATATAATCAAACATAATTATAACCCTAGAATAATAGCATTCTTAAATGTCCTTAGCCTAAGTATTATTATGGAATGAGTTGCAATAATACATAAAGACTAGTATGTGTGGAGACAAATATAAGATATGTAGAATAAATATGGGTACAAGTCTGAAAACTTGTGTACTAAACCGAACCGCCATGACAACACTACATGGATTGTTATATGAGTGTCATAAGTGATTCTCGTAGCCATCATTGTATATGTAGTCCTTTGACCTAAGGTCATCAAGGTTCCCTACATGTGAGTCACATACTTTGATACTTCCCTTTGTTGCTCGTAACTAAGTGAACATGAAGGAGGTCATTGGGTATGTCACATATCATGCGAAGGGTATTATATGATCAAGATGGGGTTTTCCCCTCCTATATAACGAGTGTCATATCTTCAGGCTTCTCGACTGAATGAGACTGAGGAAATGTATGGCTATGCTTGGATGAGTTGATAAAGGATATCAATGTCATTAGTTTTAGTCAATTTACTCGAGAATCAAGAAACTTTAGATTAGGCTGTATGAGAATGACACATTCTATGTCTCATGCTCGGTCTTGATATTTTGGACAAAAAGACAATAGCATATACGAAAAATTATCATAAAGGTTTAGTCGAATCATCGACTATCTTGTCGCTTGGGTAGCAATGATGTGTTGTTAGACACTACTCATTGTTTATGATCATAAATATGATTTACGATCATTGTCAATGTGATAGGAGCCTATTGGGTCGCACACATATAGCCAATTGGATTATTTGAGTGCATGAGCCAAATTGTTTGGGTTTTGGTTTCATAATAATTTTGGATTAACAATTGACCCAAAGGTTGAGCCATTAATGAAGCCTCAAACTTAAACCTAATTGGATTAGGGTTTTCAAGCCCATTGAGCTCGGGAGTTTAGCCTTATTATATATACATCATATAGTAAGGATTTTCGCACCCTAACCTTAGCCCTCCAAGAGACAAAAATCAGAAACATTCTAAAGGTTCCAGCTGCACTCTTCTCTTACCACTCCTTGGAAGATGCAAGCTAGCACTGCAAGAGCAAGAGGAATGCATTTGTCGAAATGTGTTGGAGGCGTGGTGATCCAAGAGGCTCATGTGGATATCATAGAGAGCTTGAACACGTCAACTATTCAAGTTTGTGATTCAACTTAACAGTTAGGTGTAGGGGTGTAATTGAGCCGGGCCTTTAAAGGGTAGCTCGAGCTCGAACCCGAACGGAGCCTTATCGAGCCGGGTTTATCGAGCTCGAGCTCGAGCTCAAGCCTCATTTTGAGCTCAAAAAATTATAGGGCCGAGTTCGAGCCCGATGCTACCCGGCCCTAAAAAAAAACGAGCCTAAGAGGCCTGATTTTTAAAACCCAAGAAACTCCTACCCAACCCAATTGCGCAACCCCTCCCCACTTCCCCAGTCTTGTCACTTCGTCAATCGTCTCTCTCGAGTCTCGTCTCCTCTCTCGATCTCTCCTGCCTCTCTCGTCTCTCCCCTGGCGTTGCCTCTCTCGATCTTTCCTGCCTCTCTCCTCGTCTCTCCCCTGGCGCTGCTCGTCGAGTCTTGTCTCTCCTGCATCTCGTACCTCCTGCGTCTCGTCTCTCTCCAGCCAGACGATTTCTCTCCCCAGCTGCCAGTCGGCTGCGTGATTTGTGTTCTGCCCCAGCCAGTCAACTGCGCGATCGAACGATTTCTCTCCCCAGCGGCCGCGCGATTTCTCTCCCCAGCCAGTCAGCCCCGCGATCGGCCGCGGAATTTCTCTCCCCAGCCCTTGTGAGCGAATGTATGTGATCTTTTCTTTTCGTTCCTTTTCTTGGGCCGATGCCGGTGTTTATCACTATTTGGTTGTTCATTATGTGGTTGTTCATTTCAATTATTCAGGCCTAACGAGCCTAAGGGCCGAGCTTGGGCCCAATTCGAGCCGAGCTCGAGCCTGAAAATTTGGGCTCGAGCATATTGAGCTCTAGCTCGGGTAGTACCTTTAAGCTAAGGGGCCGAGCTCGAGCCTTAAGGGCTCGGGCCTGGCCCGGCCCATTTACACCCCTAGTTAGGTGAAAGATCCCAGCCAACTAGGTGTAAAAATTTTGAATACCCGATTTACTTCATTTCACTTGGATCCTAGAGGGTTTCAGTTAGTTTTTGTTGCACTTATTTGGCTTTCAGAACCTTACAAAACCAAAATGAAACATTTTAAATATATTTAAGACTAAAACAAAATGTTTTTAATACATTTGGAACCAAAACAAAATGTTTAATAGAATAGGGACTAAAAAAATAATAATTAAAGATTATGGACTATCACGCAATTTACTAAATAAGAAAATGAATAAGACCTTAAAAGGATAAAATATACTAGAGTCCCTTATTAATTACAAAACTTATAGAAAGGTACCTAACTTTAGTTTTTTTACAATTTTATCACATATCCAACAACCTAATAAAAAGTTTTAAAATTCTAGGGGGGGCGGCTGCCTCCAGCCTCCCCTAAGAAGCTATGCCCCTAATGATCTTCTTACTACCATGTCCCTTTAGACTCTTCATCATAGTATCACCTTCATCACCTATTACCACATTGGTTTGATTGAATTGAGGTTTCTTGCATTTATAGCTAGGGACAAACTTCTCATCACACCAGAAACACTTATTCCTCGCTTGTTTATCATTAATCTCTTTTTTAGTCAACCTCATAGTGCTCTTCGTACTATTATTGGGAAGAGGTGGCATAAGCTTGTTCATGAACATTTGCTTGGGAGTAGGAAATACCCCTTTCACAGAATTTCCTTTCCTATAAGCTATAAATGCAACTTCTTGCAACTTAGCAAAATATTGAGCTTTATGTAAAGAACAAGGCCTCAATGCCTAGCCGTTGCCTCTAAATCCTCATGCAATCCCCCTATGAATTGACCAATTAAATGATCTTTAGGTGAAGGACTCACCTGTGTCAATCAGGTGTCAAATTGGTTTTGATAATTTCTCATTGACCCTTTTTGCTTCAAGTTGCTCAATTCTAACGAGGGATCCTTGTGAGCACTCCTAAACCTCTAGGTAGTAGCCATACAATTTGATTCCCATGTTAACATCATTCATCTTGGCGAATCTCGAACAAATCTCTTGTGCCAGGGCAAAGCAAGTCCTTCTAAATGTATCGAAGCCAACTCATTTTCTTTTCATTTATAACTCCATCAATATCAAACAATTAATTTCCATGAAAAATCCACCGCTCAACATCATCTACATTGAAATAAAGGAAATCAACAATACTGATCCTTGTCATTCCATACCCACCACGATGATGGCAACCACCACTTATTTTATCTGATTAGGTCACTTCACTGACATCATTTTTTAGGCAGATTTTCTCCGTTAGCTCATTCAACAACCTAGATAATTGATTTTCTAACCTCTGTCCCAAATGTTAGACCTTCTCCACTTGCTTATTTTTTGTCACCTTCTTCATTTATTGGAAATGAGTGACCTCCACCATGGATGTTCCAAAATCTTACTCTAATACTAATTAATACTAGCTCACCAACCTATTGATCAAAATGAATCATTGTATAAGAAAAGGGATTACTTGGGTTCAGGGATCTAAAAGAATCAATCTGAGTAATCTCCAAGACTTATAATTCAAGAGATGAGAGAGAGAGAGAGAGAGAGAGAGAGAGAGAGAATCTTCTGTATATTCATCAACAACTTCAACTGAATTGATACAAAGCTATTTATAGGGGTTTAAAATCCAAATAATCAAAGAAGATAAGAATGATGCTTTAATAGGGAAGTTTACTGACTTTAACAGACTTTCCCACCTCATCATGCACAGCCTAGTTATACTTTAATCTTCATTAAGAAAAATAACACTATTCCACTTTTTTAACGCTGTTACATATCATAACTCACTTGGCCTAGTTTTGTGAGTTCAAAATGAGCAAAACATGAGGCTTTGGTTTTGCTAAGGTTTTAATTTGTAATTTTGATTTATGATAATGGAAAAAGGGCAAAGGGTTGGTCAACAAAAACATCATTGGTCAAAGTGGAGGGGGATAAAAATAAGAGCACAATTTGGTCCAGTCATGAAATCCAGCACTAAATTTAACACCCATTTTAACAACGAGGCTATTGCAAACCAGTTTCCTTTTTTTCTATCGACCTTGTGTGTTGAAAATTTCCAAATTCACAGTAGTTGGAATTTGAGCCATTGGAAAATGAATGTTATTTTAAGAGTGAATGGTTGATCTTATTAGAGATTTCCAATGACTTAAGTCGTTGAAAACTTTCTAGTAGGTCGATTACCAAGGGCTACTACTTGGAACAATCATTGAAGTTTAAACTTGTTTGCCAGTTGTTGACTTTGGTAATTTCCAATAGCTTAAGGGTTAGCCATTAGTGTAACAACCCTACATGTGACATGGGGAAAATGTCAAAATCCTTATATAGATATACAGGCTTTAGTTTTAAAGCATGAGCATCTAGCACTTACCTTTTTTTTCAAATGATAGCCCATGTAGTGTAGGCTTGTGTTTCATTGTTAGATTCTGGACTTGGGCCATTATTGATGATATTCAGAGCTGATCAGGTGTGGCATACTTGGTTTGCACATACATCGTTTATTGGGGCTGATCTTAGATTAAAGAGGTTACCAGTCTAGAGGACTAAGTAATCTGAATGACCCCATATGGTGTAGGTAGGTGTTTCATTGATAGTTTTGGACTGGGGTGTGGCATATTGGGTGTGCATCATTGTCTACTAGTGTTAATCTTGGATTAAAGAGGTTACTGGCCAAATGATCTAATGCAAGACATTACTGGTTCGAGGGACCAACTAATTTAAGTGATCCCAACAAGGACATTGAAAACATATAGGGGGAAGTTTGTAAAACTCCCATACCCCACATAGGAGAAATAAAGGAACCCTTACATGGATATATAGGCCAAGTGGTGTAGGCAAGTGTTTTGTTAACCGGCTCTAGACTTGAGTCATTACAATTGGAATTTTTTTCCAATATGTGTGTTACCTATCCAACACTTTCCTGCAACCTATCTTCATACTCATCCCAACACAAGGTTGTTGGAATGCCTATTGGAAAGTCCCAAATTTTCAATACTGCATGGTCAAGCCTTTCATAAAAGATCCAAGTTTTTTATGATGCTTTTTATGCATATTATGTTTTCCTAACTCCTTAAACAATTCTGAAGCTAGCCATTAACACTCTTTCTTTACCCAAGCGGATTTCTCCCATTTAGGCAATATTTTTTTTGTTTGATAATCCAAGTTAAGAATCCATTGTAAATGCAAGGCAATAGGTTAAGTTCATGGAAAAATCATGTGCAATGGCTTTACTGAAAAAACTTCCAATAAAAATTTTACTCCCCACTCTATGCAAAAGTGAAGCACCAGGTGTTTTCTATTTTCTATCCAAGTCCCCGTATTCAACAAAACCAGTGAAAAAAACCATTTCCCTTCCCAAAACCACTTGTACTTCATCTACCTCCCTACTATCCTTAATAAGCACACTATGTTCTTTCGGCAAATTGTTATCCTTAAGAAGTGGTGGATTTTGGCACAGAGTTGCACTCTTAAGCCGAGAGACATTAGAATCACTACTAATCATCCTTGAATGTTGTAAACTCTATAATGAATTGTGATGATCTTCATGATTTCTACTGATAGAGGATTCCATGGTCATGATTGTTGTTGTGACCATTAGTGTAGGTTGCCTGAAATACCAAAGACAAAAGCTGAAGGTACTCAGAGCTTTTTTTGGTGGGCAAATCTCTGAAACTCAAGGCTAGGAAGTTAAGAGAATTTTGAGTCTATAGTGAAGCACAAGTAAAAGGTATGACTTTGTTATATCAATTGTGGAAATCCTCCAAATATACATAAGTAGAGGCAGGGTATCCAACATGAGAAATCTGGGATCAGGTAGGTGACTTGGCCTAGTAGATATAGGGTATTGGAGTTTGTACTTTGGAGGCGCCCTTACCAGCTGGCTTCTTGTCTCTTGTAGCCAATGCCTATGAAATGGTGCTCAATGTTTGACCACAAGAGATCATCCCATGATTATTGGAAATGCCAAAGCCCCCTACCATAGGCATGAAGTTGATACCTTAGTCAGTAGATTATTTTAGGGAATACATATGTAGACTACAACTTGTACCCATATGCCAGTCTCTATATATGCTAGTCTTTATGTATTATTTCAGCCCATTCCATAATAATAATTGACTAGGGACATTTAAGAAAACTGTTATTCTAGGGTTATAATTATGTTTTGTCTTATTACGCAAAAACAAAAGAACAAACATAACCATTGGAATAATATCTTAATAAAATATCCTGACTCCTTACAAAATATAATTATCTCATGGTTGGCTTTCGGGCACAACACTAACAAACTCCTAGTTGCACTAACGCAAATCATCCATGTTTCTAGTACCAACAAATCTAGAATAACTATAGTGCTTATGTTATGTATGGGGTTTCATTAGTGGATCGGCAATGTTGTTGTCAATCGAGGTCTTTCATACCCTCACATTGCCTCTTTAGATAATCTCCCTAATGAGATCATAACATCAAAGCTCTATCTGGTCGGCATTGGTCAAAAAAACTCCAAGTTCAATGATGAACTTCCTAATCCAAATTACCTCTTTGATACCATTAAAGGATGCGATGTAATTGACTTAGTTGTAAAGTCAGCCATTGTTTCTTACTTTGAACTCATGTATCTCACAGCATCACCACCAAGGCAAAACATATAACCTAAGTGTGATCTAAAATCATCCTTATTAGATTGGAAGCTATCATCAGTGTAACCCTTTACAGCCAGCTCATCCAAGGCCCCACAAACTAAGAATCCATCCTTAGTCCTTCTGAAGTATGTAAGATTGTTTTTAACACCCAACTAGCAACTCTCACCACGTTTGAACTCGTACCTACTTGTCATGCTCAAGGCATACAATATGTGAAGATGAGGGTGTATCATGGCATACATGATAGATCCAATTGTCAAGGTATATGGAATCTTACTCATATGTCCTCATTCATCTGGTGTGCTCAGGCATTGAGATTTTGTGAAAGTTACGCCATGTGATATCAGAAAAATTCTTTTTTGGAGTTTTGCATGCTAAATCTCTTTAGCTCCTTATCAACATATGTTATGTGACTTAGGTCAAACAATTTTATTCATGTATCTTTGCAAATCTTGATGCTTAAAACATAGGCCTCTTCACCTAAGTCTCTCATAGAGAATCATTTCTGTAACTAAGTCTTCACAAACTAAAGCTCGCGAATACAATTTCCAATGACCATTATGTCATCTACATATAACATCAAGAAGATAATAGCACTCTCACTAACCTTCTTGTAGACATAAGACTCATCAACATTTCTGATGAAACCAGACTTCTTCATTGCTAGAGTTAATAAATGAACCTTTACAAGTTGCACAACTTACAAAAGTTTTCTAGAGTGAAAAAGCCCTCAGGTTGTGTTACGTACACATCCTCAAGTAGTTTCCTACTAAGGATAGTGGATTTGACATCTATTTGCCATACCTAACAAATTCGGTTTTTTTTTTTGCTAAGCAATATTTATTTTGTTCTATGTCTAACATTTTTTTTAACATTTTTTTGTATGGAAAATATCATCTTTCATATATATTTTATTAATATTTGACAAATTATGTTGATAAAAGTAGAATACATATAAAAAGGTGAAAAAATTTTATTTAATTTATTTCATTTTAAAAAAATATTCTAATATTATTTATGAAAATGGTAACTAGATGCAACACAATAGACTAGTATACCATGCAGTATACCTTATGATTATGAAGTGCGGTATACCTGGAGGTAATGGTATTTAATACCCTGTTTGTAACCAATCATCTCTTATAGGTAATCACATTACCATTCATGTCAATTTATTCTTGAAGACCCATTTTGCACCATATGGGTTTTATCTCTTAAAGTGGATCAACCAAAGTCCATACATGGTTTTCATATATAGATTTCACCTCAGATTTTAAGGCCTTAAGCCAATTCCTAAAATCTGATCTTAACTCAGGATGTTGGTAGGTTGTCGAGTTATTTAATCTATGAGCATCACATCACCAGCATGAGTCATGAGAAATCTATATCTCTCAAGCCCACGCCTAATCCTACTAAACCTGCATGGGCTCTATGCTACAAGAATAGGCTCCCTGGCCAAGATCTTGGGATGGTTGCTCAGATACTATCTTGGGTTCAATTTCCCCCTATTGTTCTCAGATTTCTTTGAGTTTTACTTTCGACCTACTAGTTCCTCTAGAGATAAACTCTTTCTTTAGAAATACACCAGTATGAGCAACAAATTCTTTTCACTCAAAAAAACTGTAAAAAATAATATCCCTTGTTTCTTTAGGATATCCAACAAAGAGATATTTATCATATTTAGGCCCAAGTTAATCCAAGGATTGACATCTCTCATAAGTCTCACAGCACCAAATCTTCATGAAAGACAAACTAAGATACCCCCAACTTTGTATCTCATATGGTGTATTTTTAATCGATTTTGATGGAACCTATAGTTTAGTGTAAAAGTAACTATCATTAGAGCATTTCCCCAAAAGGAAATCGAAAGGTCAGTTTGACTCATCATAGATCAAGCCATGCCTAACAAAGTTCTGTTCCTCCTTTAAGATACACCATTCCATTGAGATGTACTAGGTAGAGTATGTTGTGATATTATACCACTCTTTTAGATAGTAAAGGAATTCTTGGTCTAAGTATTCTCTGTCCCGATCTGATCAAAGTGCCTTGATACTTTTCCTGAGCTGATTTTACACTTCATTCTTGAATTCTTTAAAGTATTTAAAGGATTCTGACTTGGGTTTCATTACATACACATATTAATAACTTCCAAAATTATTAACAAAAGTGACAACGTATTGGAAACCCCATCTCGTTTGTTTGGACATAGGCCCACTATGTATGAGTCCTAAAAAATCACTAGCCTTTTTGCTAGGGTTTTAGTCATGTTGCCTAATAAACAAGACTCACATGTCTCATATGATTCAAAATGAAATGACTACAAAAGTCCATCTTTGTAGAGCTTGCATATACATGTCTCAGTTACATGGCCCAAGCGACAATATTAGAGAAAGGTCAGTTCAAATCATTTAATCTAACCTTCCTTGTGGTATTCATATTATATATTGGATTCTCAAGTTCTAGAACATACAAACAATTAGTAAGCTGTGCACTACCATAAAAAATTTCATTCAAATAAATGGAGTAACATTCAAATTTCTACTAATAATATCAACATAATAAAAACTGTCCAATTTTGAAACTAATCCATTGGTCAAAATGAAAAAATAAGTCCTTATGGCTAATGTAGCAAGTCTTCCTCCATTTCTCTTCACCTAGGGCCAACTTTCTACTTCTATTTAGATTCTGTCTGTTCGCCCAAATATCAGATCCACATTTAATTTCCAACACCCAAGATGAGAAAGTAGAACAGTTAGCCGCACAAAAATACCTGAAGTAGAAGTTTTCCATTATCCTTTATGGCTTCTTCGAGGTAGAGCTTGCAATTCTACTTCTAATGGCTAGGTTTCTGTAATGGAAGCGTTCCCCTTCTTTAACCACACCACTAGATGCTTTTAATGTGTTTAAGTAAGGCTAGTATTGGACTTTTCATTAGCTTTATTCTTCTCCTTGTTCACATTTCCCTGCCCTTTGCCTTTGCCCTTTTGAACCATCATAATATGCTGATCCTTCTTTACATTTTGCTTAGCTCTTATCAAAATGTTAAGCAATTCATAAGGGGATTTATTAAGGTCATTCATGTTATAATCCATGAAAAACAGATTATAGCTTTCTGGCAACAATGTAGGACTATATCAATATCCAACTTTTTCTAAAGAAAAAAATTCTAAACTATCAAGATTCTCAATTTACCCAATTATCATGAGCACATGAGAACCCAGGGGATTCCTCTGAGGCTTTTTGCATTGAAATAATGTCTCAGAGGTCTAAAAAATGTAATGTTGAGCATGATCTGGAAGGTGCATTTTAAGGTGTCTGATTATATTGAATACCCCCATGCTCTCATGTTGCTTCTAAAGCTCAAATTCGATGGTGATAAGTATGAGAAAAGCAACATCCAAGGCATTGTCCAAATGCTTCTTGTAAGCATCTTGCTCAACTTTTAGAACATTAGGACCAGACTCATTTGGAATGGGCTAATCTAGGACATTGGGTTTTCCTAATATTATTTTAGAACACCTCAGAGTATGAATATTCTAGTGGGTCAAGATCCATTCTTCATCATAACTTTATTTAGGTTTGGCTTGTCTCTCAAGAAACAATTATTTAGATAGGCAACACTTTGCCAATTGCATCTACTCTTGGATAATTGAGTGAATAACACTTGTTCAGGCCCAACTTATGAATTTGACCTTAACTCGATGCCTTTATCTCCCCAATTATATTTGGATGACTTAGTTAAGTCATACCCAAAGTTAGAAATTTGAGTGCTGCTCTTACTGCTTTGTGCCCTACAAAGATAAAGGTAGACACTTTTTTGGCAAGCCCACACAATGTTGATTGACGTCTTGACGAGTGACAATGTTTGGAAGACATCAAATTTAGTGACTTAATATTCTATTTGAGGGATTTTTTTTACCTCAGAATTTTTATCTTCATGTTTATTATATATGTATCACATAGACATATAATCATGCATATCATGCAATAAAATTATTTTAAACTTGTCATGGTTATCGCTCAAACTACACAATATTCTTAAGCTAATGAAGATATCATTAAATCCTAAGGAAAAAAAAAACTTCACAAACTCCTCCTCCTTCTTGCATGGCTATGTCTTCATAGTCAGCTCCTTGGATGTCTACATTGTATACGATTACATTAATGATGGAAACCTTGAGTTACGTTTGAGGGGAGTAAGGTGAGAACTTACAAGTATAATCATTCAAGGCCATAACCATGCACCATGCTTCAAACAACAAATATAACATAAAGTTAAATGATATTCAACATTATAATCCATGCTAATTAATATAAGTTAGTTAACTCGAGCAATGATGGGTACTCCACCAACCTTTACCAAGGATTCGCATCCACCTGGGATTTGGGGGCCATTCGACTCCACCACAGGTACCTTACTTAAGATATCTAAGTAGCATATATTCGAGCAATATCCTTTTTGAGCTACCTAAGCAAGAAAGGGTACTCTACCAAGTTGCCCGACCAACTAAGAAAGACTAAAGCCAATCGAGATGGAACTTTGTTTTCAAAAAGATGTTTGAGCATGAATCTAATGCTTGCAAGGATTGTAAAACAATTGCTACAATCCAAAATCTGATAGATATCTTATATCCATCAACTAGGGTCAATCTTATTAACTTGTTATAGTTGTATCATCATATATCTCATATATTACATTTACATTTTTAGGTTATGTGTCATAGATTAATCTAATTAATCATGATTGACAATCAATAGAACATACATCAATTCATTAATTCATGTGATTCAACGCATAATACCAGTTTAGAGTTTCACAAGTAGCTTTGATACCATTGTAGGATTTTTCAATAAAAAACAATGCAACATAATTAAGCAAAACCATTGCAGGTTTTATGTTAAATGGGATAAATCAAGTGTTCTAAAATTTTTTCACCTAGTTGATTGAGATCTTTCACCAACTATTGACTCAAATCACAAAACTTAAATAAATGATATGTTAAAGCTCTTTATGGTATGCACACAACCAGTTGGATTACTATGCCTCTTTAAGAATTTGGCCTATGCATTCATCTCAAGTTCACGATCCTAGCTTGTTCTGATAGAAATATATCACAAATGGGTACCTTATGGGACTTTGATGTTTATAATAAATTGATAATTTGGGTGAGATTTGCTATGGATTTCACGAGGATAAGGAGAGCAATGAATTTAAAGGGTGGGGATCATGAATAGTGGCTTTGAAGCCACCCAAATTGGTTTAAAAATCAACTTCCCTCCAAGTTTCTTCCAACTTCATTTTTGCCAAAAGATCTCATGCTCCAATAGTCCCACTAGTCTTAGGCAATTTAGTCTTCCTTTTTTGTTTCTAGGCAGTTGGTTCAAAAAGAACAACTTATGAGCTTTAAAACTGACCTATCAACATGGGGGCAAATAAAATGACCATTTTGCCCCTAGTAACACTCAGGTGCAAGAAACTATTTAACCCATACTAAACTTGTTTTATTTTGCTAAATTATACTAATTGAGGCATTTAACTAGGGATTTTCGCTTAATTAAAAGTCTTACCTAACCTTTTCAGGTCCACTACCTAAAGGGCTATAATATAAACTATCCTACTTATAAAAAGGAATTGTATACATTGCCGAGGATTTTGGAGACTTAACAACATTACTTGTGGCCCATAGAATTCATAATTCACACTAATCTACGATGACTTAAACACCTAAAGGGTCAAGATAAATTGAATAGCACACATGCTAGGCAGGTTGAGTTCATTGATTTTTTTCCTTATGCTATTAAGTACCAGCAAAGTAAGGAGAATATAACGGCAGATGTGTAGCAGCTTTCCCACTCAATGACCTCTTTGGCCAGTTAAGTAAGTTTAATATAAGTTTTTTTTATTTAAATTCCTCATGTTAGTTTCCTATTAAGCAAGAAAAGCAAGCTAAGTAAGGTTGTATTGGGTTCCTAAGTGTAAAATGACACCCTAGGGCAAACAGGGTAAAATGGTAATTTTTTATCCAAATGAGTGGCATGGCTGTAATTTCAGTAAAATTAAGGTCATGTAAGTAATTTTGACCAAATAAGCTAAGGCCATAAGTTACTCTAACCATTGGAACAAAGAGTGAAAGTTAGAGGACTAAAATGCACAAACTAAGCAATTAAGCTATTGTGCCACTTATGACATAAATTTCAAAGGCTAGGGGCAAGGAGAACAATTAACCATGGGAACTAAAGGGATGGTTTGGGAAAGAGGTCTGGTGAGAAGAAAAAAGAATTAATTTGGTAAGTGGAGGAGGTAAGGCTAAAGATATAGTGGGAGTAGGTGAAGATCTTTTAGTCAAAGGAAGACCAACTATTCATTTTCTCTTTCCCAAGACATTTTCTTATCTTCTTTTCCTTCATAGCTCATCGTCATCATTTCTTCAAAATCCCACAAAATTCATTCAAAATTAAAGCAGATATATCAAGCTCATTTTTGGTGGAATTAGTGCATTTGCGCTTGGTTTTGCATGTTTTGGGTATAAACCCAAAGGTAAGCTTCTTTGCTTCTATTGGTTCAGTTATAAGCTCAATAAATGGTGGAATTTGTGCTCTTGGTGTCCAAATTGGCTGGATTTAGGTTGGGAACTCAAAGAAAGCTCTATTGTACAACATGGTGCTTATGTGTGTGACTTGCTTTGGATCTTGCTTAACTTGGATTTGAGGTAAGGAATATAAGTTTTAGCATGATAAATTGATGCATTATAAGTGTTAAAATACCTGGGGGTAATTTTGAATGATCCATAAGTTGATTAGAAATGGTTTGAAGGCAAGCTTGGCCATGAAATGAAAGGGAAAGTGCAACTGCGGGGTTGGTGTGATCACACCTAAATATTTGGTACAATCGCATCAAGTTGAATTTGGCAGCTTATAGGGGCAGTGATGTTGCAAAAAATATCCTAGTACAATTGCACCATTTCCAGCAACTTCCATGAAATCATGATGCTGTTGCACCACAATATGCAATGTTATAGCATTATTCTCAAATTGTACTAACATTGTTTCTAAGTGTCCTAAATCAATTCTTAAGGCTTAGGTGGCATTCTAACATGGCTCAAAATTTCCCAGAAGATTTACTTATTCATCAATAAGTGGGTAATAAGTAGGTGGTTAAGAGGGCAAAGGGAAAGTGGATAATTTAGGTAGATTAAATCACAAGTAGGTATTAAGGAGAGATCGAGTATTGTATGAGTCCTCTAATGGCCAAGGGGTGAGGTTATGAAACTCCGGAATTCGAGAGGCACCAAGGATCCTTGATGACCTGAGGGTAAAGTCTAGGTACCTTTGGGCATCAAGCGATACCCAAGAAGTCCTGACCGAGTTGATAGGCTTAGTAAACAAATCCATTGAGTTGCCTGAGTTGAGTTCCTGGGAAACTTGATGAAGTTTGGGCACTAAGTAAAATTAACCAACACAACAAGCAAGAGGAAGTTACGGGTAAGAGGTGAGTGAGTGATGACTTACTTTAAGTAGTCCCATAAAAGGCAGGCAAGGTCAAGTAAGCGACAGCTTTACTTAAAATGCTCATAAAGAGGACTTCATGGGCTCTAACCAATTGCGAGCATCGAATATAATGGCCAATATCCAAGTACTCTGGTTGTATGAGCCCATGGTAGTTAAAAAACCTTTGGGTGTATGAAAGTCCTATGTGCTTAAACTTGTGTATTCACTAATCCTTTCGTACATTACGTTGCATTATTATTGTTTTTCATAATTGTTGTGCTTATTGTTCAATGTGTTGCTTGCATATGTTTTCTTTGTAGGTGCTAAATCCCTTACTGAGTACTTTTGAGTACTCATCCCTTAAGCGTTGTGCAAGTTCTTAGAAGGCAAGTTGGGCTTAACAATTGATGAAGGGGCAACTATTAGTGCTAACTTTTATTCATTTTGAGGATACACTCTAAGTATGAACCTTGTGGTTAATGAATGCTTTTAATGTAAGTTCGTCTGATCAAATTGTTGAATTTTAGCTTCCAAATTTAAGTATGCACAAGGAAAGTAAGGTTTGCCACTGAAGCTAGGTTGCTCGGGTGGAAAACTAAGGGTTGATCTTAGTAGATAATGTTTTAACTATTGTATGCATGACATTTTTCATACTAAGTGTTGCCTCTATGAGTATCCATTGATGTATAACATTATGGTTACACTTGAGTGCTTATAAGGTTAAGATATATGCACATAGTTACTACTTCAAGTTAAAAAAACTAAAATTTTCATGTCTTGGCTTGTTTTAACTTATGTTTTATTAATTGGTATACCATTTGTTATTACATAGTCAAAATGACACAAGCATATTTTGTGTGGAGGGTAGGCTGAGTAACTAGTTGCATGTAATGATTTAAATTACTTTACGAGTAATAGCTAGCTAATTGTAACCTAAGTGGGATCAAAATTCCTTAAGAGCCTACCAATGGTTGTAAATTTATGACATTAGGACCTTGTTCCAACACAAGATGCCTTTTCAATAAAGTACACTTTGTTTGCTACTTTTCATTCTAAATTACTTGGGTTTGAATTCTTAAAGGGCTTGTATGCAAAGGATCATGATTTTTGGGAAATCTATACCCACTGTGCTAAGACAGCTTTTAGGAAATTTTGCCAACAAGATGAGTTTCACTTGAGGAAAAACAGATTGTGTGCACCCCAAGGTTCCTAAGAGAATTACTTGTGAAGGAAACATATGTGTGGGGGTTTTATAGGCCACTTTGGTGTCACTAAAGCTCTTGAAACCTCAAAGGAATTTTTATATTTTCTCTATAAATGTGATGTGGGGAGGGTTTGTAAGAAGTGCATGCCTTGTAAAAAGACTAGGTCAAAATAGATTTCTCATGGTTTATACGCTCCATTCCATATTCTTTCATACCTTTGGATTGACATTTTCATGGGCTTTGTTGTACAACTTATAATGTCAAGGAAAGGAAATATGTTTTTGTTGTGGTGAAAAAGTTTTCTAGGATGGTTTATTCCAATCCATGCCACAAGATAGATGATGTAATTCATATTGTGGTTTTGTCTTTCTCGAGGGTGGTTCAGCTACATACGATGCTAAGAACCATTGTCTCAGATAGGATCCTTAACCACTTTTGGAGGGCTATATGAGGTAAGTTAGAAATTAAATTCTTACTTTGCATAACTTGTTAACTACAAATAGAAGGACAAACTAAGGTAACCAATTGAGCCGTAGCTACTTTGTTGAGTGCCATTATAAAAAAAAAATCTTAAAACTTAGGAGGATTACTTATCATATGTAGAGTTTGCCTACAATAGAGTTATTCATTCTACTACCAAATTTTCATCATTTGATGTAGTTCATGGCTTTAATCCTTTAAAGATTATCGACTTAATGCCTCTACCTACTAATACATTTTCTAATGTTGATGGTACGCATAAGGTTGACTTTGTGAAGAAATTACATGAGGAGAATCAACTATAAATTTAGAAGACGACCCAACAATATGCTGAATTAGACAACAAAGGGCACAAGAAGGTAGTCTTTGAGCTAGGAGATTGGATTTGGGTAGATGTCAAAAAGGAAAGATTTCTTGCCCAAAGAATGACTATATTACATCCTAGGGGAGATAGAGCCTTTTAAGCACTACAAATAATTAATGACAGCACTTACAAGCTTGGTTTACTAGGTGAGTACAACTTTAGTGCTACCTTTAATGTTGTTAATTTGTCAACTTTGATAGTGTTTCATATTTGGGAATGAATTATTTTGAGGAATGGAGACATGATGGCAATCTAGCTAGCTTGGAGCATGGTATGCACAATGAACCCTTGAGAATCACCTTAGGCTCTATCACAAGGGCTAAGGCAATTAAGCCAATTATGGTGTTCCACGGGCTCATTAAAGAGCTCGTGAAGGATCATAAAGCTCAGGGTGTCATAAGGAGCTGGAACAAATTGGAAATGAATGATTATGCACCTTGGACCAATACACTTGTAATGCATGACCATGTGCACCTTGTTGCACACATACATTTGAAGGTGCATGCACCCGAGCACCATTGTGCACCATATGGGTTGTTGGGATGTGCTTAAGACACTAAGTGACCTAGACTAGTCACATTACTTTATTTTGTTGTTTTCTTAGTTATTCTGTAGTTTATAGGGCAAAGCAGCCTAAGGCTTGAAAGTAAGACTAAGGTGACATGCCTAGCCTACGTGTATGTCTTTGAGTCTAAGTAGGAGTCTTGGTAGCTTAAAGGCTCCTATTGTTTTGTAGTTAGGTTTTTGTATATTATATGGCCTAAGAATATTATTTAAGGTCACAACTTGTATTCTTCGAGCAATAACACTTTAGAATACACAGTTGCCATTAAGCACTCTCTTGAGTTCTTTACGAACTTTACCTGGCACATTAGTGAATTTAATCTCTTTTACGTTGTTTCATATATTGCATGATTCTAACCACATGCTGGTTAGGGGTGGGCATGATTATTAGTCTTTTAGTTGAAATCTTGAAGCTTGAAAACCATTATGGGCACAATTCTTACAACTACGGGGTTTGCATCAGAACAACTACTATGGGTATCATAAGCAAATATTAAATAGCAAAAGGAATAGGTATATTGTTAGTGAACATCTATGTATCGGAGAAACAGTTAAATTTAGTTGTTGAATAGGAACAATCTAACAAGGAACAACTTCAACATAGCAAGCAGGTATTGTGCAGTGACTTTATTGTAATTTATAGGAAATTGAGACGCACTATATAATAGGAAGTTGTAGCAGGGTGACATAATCATAATTTATAGGAACATCTATACAATATTGAGACGTATATCTAAACAAATAATATAGCTAGTCCTTCATATATTTGGATTTGCAGCCTTGTTCCTCAAGAATTGCCTCCACTGTGAGGGGAATTGTCTGGACCGACTCCGCCTGCACTATCCATCATCCTTTCGGAGCCTTAAAAAAAGGAAAATTTGTTAAGTGGGAAAATACCAAGGATAAATATCCTACTCGTTGCTGGTGGGAAAAACAAAATTTCCCTTTGTCAATTAGATCTATATGTAACAAACTGAACAAAGCAATGGAGGTAAATTAGATCTGCATGTATGTTAAAATTAAAGATTTTTTCCATATCTTTTAAGCAAGTGATGCCAATGTGTTAAGGTAAAACTGATGGATGTGTTGACTGTTAAAATGTAATATTGTAAGTGAGAGGAGTTAAGTAGATAATAAGAGTTCTCAAATATAAATATTGGTGAAATTTTTTTCCATTTCCGGTTTGGATATATAGTATATTTATCCAAATACAAATACACCGGATATATAGTATATTTATCCAAATACAAATACAAATGAAAACATTTACACTTGACGCATTTTTAACACAAGTTATTAGAAACTATCTTCTCGTTTGTTTTTAGAAACTATATTTTCCTCTCTTTTATGGCTAGGTCAATTTCGCCCTTAAAAGAAAAGGCTAAATAAAAAATTGACTCATCCAAATTCATTTAGAGAAAAATGACCTAGAATATAAATTTGTAAATTTTACTTTTAGAAAACAATCTATATATTTATTACACTCAACTTGTTGTCTCGTTTCGGTTCATTCCATATGCCCCTATTCATTTAGTTTTTCATTTTTCTCAAGTAATTATGTCTCAGAGTTATCTTAGTTTATTTTTAACCTTATTTTGGCTTGGCCGATAAAAAACTAATGTCTAAAGTAGCTTCCTAGGCAATTCAAGTTTTATGTGTAATATACAGTTAGCTACAAGACATTAAAGATAACGTCAATTTTTTTTCTTAAAAAACCTTTTAACACTGGGAAACCAATACCTATTTGCTATTGTTTTGTTTTTTCTTTATTTAAAGCTAAATTCTTTTTTCCTTTTTTTTTTTGCTAAATTCTATCTATGTATTGAAACCATGGGAGCAAATCATAAACAAATTGAGCTAATTGGCTTTATTAAGTATATATAGCTTTGGGTAATTTTTTTATTATATTCTCTCCTATTTCTTGTTTTTTTTAACAGAAAAAGTTAAAACAAATAAAGGAAAGAAAAACGGGAATATTACCAGAAAGTAATTCTCGAGCGAAAATTGCTTCGGCAGCAATGAAGAGAATCACAACGAAGAGAATAAAACAAATGGAGGAAGACATGGAACTCATTTTTTTTGTTCTGTTACCTGGTTGTGTATATCCATCTTCAGATTATGTACCTTTTATAAACAAAATTTTCTAGGCGTACAATACACGCCCTTGTAAAATTCTTCACCAATCGAAATCACACTTCATTTAATTCCAAAAAATTGACTTGAAATTTCTAAGTCTATATGATTTGGAAACACTTGAGAGGTAAACAAAATAAGCCTAAGTTACCTTAACGAGTAATGGAGACTAGAATGGTGGAATGGGACGATGCTGAATGGCAGAGATCCCAACAAACGGCAAGACGACCTGTAGACATTAAAATTTAATTAGGATAGCAATAAATTAAACCCAACTAAAATCGTCTAGCCCATTCCAAAATTTATTTCCAAAATTTTAAGTCCATCAAATTTCAAAACTACAAGTTTAAAAAACCTAATTTTTAGGATCCAAAAGTAAAAAACCGAATGCCTTATATTAATACTTGTTATACTATCTTAACCAAAGTTCATTTTTGGCAAATTAGGCATTAAAATCCAAAATGAATGAAGTCTATGAATACCCAACATTTAGCTTAAATATTCTAGAATGTCCCATTAAGTGTCCTTTCAAATTAAATAATTAGGATAACTAAGGAGAGATAATTATCAAATTTATTTTTTGTTGGTATAAATATGTGATAATTATCACATGTGATTTTCTTAAACTAAACCACCTCTTCTTTGCAGCTACAAATAAGCCCCCTAGGCTAAAGAAAAAACAAGAAGAAAAAAAAAATTGGAGAATAAGCAGAACTAGGGAGAAGAAAATTTTTTCTGTCTCCAACTCTTCATGTCGATTAAGTGCAAATGCCCAGTGTGAGGATAAATCAAATCCAAGAAAGATCAAATATTAGTTTCAATGCTAGATCTGAAGAATGCGGGATGGTGCTACATCAAGTTCAACTTCAGACCTAGCGAAGGTAGTGATGAACGTGAAGAATTCATTCTATGCTGCATCAAGTCAATCTCCAAGGAAAATGTTGAAAAAGTTATGGACATTGCCAGAAGCCCTAAAGTGCAGGGACTATGATGAAAAGTCCCAAATCAAAAGAAGCTGGTAGAAACATCATTTCATATTTGCATAAAACAAATTCTAGAGTTCGTGTTCATGAAGAAGCTGTTTACATCTCCACTAAATGCTCAAAGCATTAATTAAAGGATTGTACACACAAAAAGCATGCTGGAGAGTAAATACCCCAAATCTCTATTTTAAATTTCAATTTGGAATTTATATCACAATTAATTTCAAGGTGTCATTCTTTACACATGAAATTTGTGCGTAAAAATTTCTAGTGACTATTTTGGGGACATTCTCTGCCTCTCATTTCTCATATTGAGGAACTCAAGTGAAGATCATGGAAGCCTAAAGCGTTGCTATCAACACTGGGGAATCTACAGTGATGGAAAAGGAATTCACACTGGTCACTCGTGCAAAAGCTTGTACTAAAGGATCTCAATTGGCGTCTTCGCTAAAGCAATTTTCCCGCAAAAGCAAGAAATGACGAGTTGCCATAAAATTGCAAGAAGTTCAACCAATAAAGGCAAGATCTAGTCAGTTAGGCCACTCCATTTACTCAAGTAGGAACAAAGAACTAGAAGTTTCTACCGATAAGACGAGGACTCACTCATCTTCCAAGATATTACTGAAAAAGGCCACCAAAAAAGAATAGTCTAGACTGGGATCTGTGACTTTCCCTGGGAAAAGGTGGGCAGACCACTCTTCATCCTCAGAGTCAAAGTTGCTAGACTTGGCTGCAGATTCTAGAAATTCCAAAGACCATCTTGAATAAATGGCACTTTCCATTGAAAGGTTAATGGCCCAACTTGAAGAGAAAGATGCCCAGAATCGTTATTGATAAGTAAATTGGAAGCATAAAATTTTCTTATTGAAGCAACTACAAGTGGCGCAAAGCCAATCATTAATCCTACTGCTGAAAAGCTCAAGAACATGGAAAAGCAACAAAAGCAAAGTCAACATGATCATGCGGTCCTGCAAAGTGCCTTGAATGACATGACCCAAATGTTTGTGGTCTTATTATTTGTGCAGAAATTGCAACGCATGATCATGGATACTATTTGAGCTCAATTCGAAGTGGCTTCACAATCATCCCTATTGTATGCAAAGTCGTACTTAAGAAGTATCAATGAGCAGAGGATGTTGTTGTGCTATCAACTGCCAAGGCTCTAATAATTTGATGGCACGGGCAACCAAAAGCAACATGCAGCTCACTTGATTGCAACCTACCATGATGCTTGGACCTATGTTGACCTCATGGGGGAGTAATTTATTTGATCACTCAAAGAAGCTGAGCTGCTTTTGACTGGTACATGGATATCCCTACTGGATCTATTGATGCATAGAACCTACTTTAAAAAGAGTTCTGAATATGTTTCTATAGCACAAGAAGGATGGTTAGCCTTCTATAGTTGGCAACAATCAAACAAAGGAAGGAAGAACCAGTGACAGAGTACATAAAGCGATGGAGAGCCAACATCCTAAACTATAAATAACAGATAAGTGAAGCCTTTTTTATCAATATGTGTGTGCAAGGGATGCATCGGGGAATCCTCTATAGCTTGAAAGGAAATATGCCACTCTCATTCGAAGAACTCGCAACAAGGGCCCATGACTTGGAAATCTGAATTACAAGGTATGGGAGGTACGTTCTAAGCAAATCTTCTCAAAAGAAGGATGGCAAGAAAAAGAAGAAAGAAAAGGCTATGAAGGCAAAGGAAACCATGGCAATGGCTATAACTTCGGTGAAGATCTCCACAGGAAGCTCAAGTTCTGATACCAGGTATTCAAAGAGCCAACCGGACATGAAGAGAAGGATTACGCTCAAGGAGCTTGAAGCCAAATAGCAACCATTTTTAGATTCTGATATGTTGGCAATATCAGGCTAGTTGCTAGAAAGGAACTTGATAAAGTTGCCAAACCCAAAGAGGCCAAAAGAGGTTGGAAGAGTGAATGGCTCCAATTATTGTTGATTACACTGCATCGTTGGCAATCTTGTGGAGAACTACTTTGTATTATAAGATCTCATTGTGTGACTAGAAAATGAAGGGCACATCAAGTTTAATAACTTTGAAGAGCCATTGGTCACAATGTTGCTGAGATATGCTTTGGAACAGTCTCCATTAACTTTGTAGAAAAACTTGAAGATAAGGCCAAAATATCTACTAGAGACTTTAGAGAAAAGGAAGAAACACTTAAAGTATTTGCACATGGTCCAAAGGATGCTATCTTGGAAAAATTTGGGTTAGATGGGGAGGTGATGACTGTTTATGCATATCTCGATATGCTAAAATACTCTAAGGACCTAAATACCCAAGTTTCTATGAAATCATGGTTGATGACTTAAATACATGGGAATCCTCATCTGAGTCAAAAGATGAAGCTGGTGATGGATAGTCAACATTCATAACTAAGAAAGAAAAATATTCCTAGAAAAGAAAGGTAAACATCCCAAGTCCTTCGAGAGCGTTCAACCCGATGAGCTACCGAGCTAAAAAACTAACTGGTTAGGGAAATTTAAAACGTTCTAAGTCATCGAATGAGTAAGATAATAAATGGACAATGGTGAAAGGTCGAAAACGAAGGAGGAATCAACCATTACACCATCCTTTGCTAAAAGCTCCAAAAGATAGAGTGCAATAAATGTTAAACAAGTGTGACTCCACAAGAATGCATCCCCAAATGCCTAGAAAAGTTTGAAGACCACCACATCTAATGGATGTAGAACCATTATAGGTGGTTAAGAGGTCTATGACACTACTTGATTACTTCGTAAAATCATACTTTACAAAACATAACATGGAAGCAAATACCATAGGCAATTGTGAAAATAGCAAACCAAGTGGTAACCAAAAAGACCCAGTGGAGCAAATATCAAGGAGAAAATTAATGTGGTAAAGGCTAAAATCAACTCGAAACTTAGATATTTCCCTAGAACCATGATCATGAAAAAAGCTCTCAAGCTATTGCAAGATGTTCAGCTAGCCTTACTTCAAGTGCTTGTTGACTTAGGAGCATATGAATGAAAGGTGTTTCATGAAAAACCAAATGATAGGACTGTTGCTTGCATTGCTACCATATCTTTTAATGAAGAAGACCTGTAGTTGGGGCATCACCAACATAATTAGCCTCTTTTTATGTGAGCCGATATATCTGTGAACATCGGGTTAGAAAGATCTTAAATGATGGTGGCTCTACCATGAATCATGCCTATTCAAACCATAACAAAAAATCAGATTATCTATAGAGGATCTTTTGCATAGGAAGTTGGTCATCCATGGTTTTAACAAAAAGGGCCAACACTTTGCAGGAAAAGTCCAACTTACAATAGAGATAAAAGAATTCAAGACCTATGCCTTGTTCCATGTTAATGGCGCATGTACTTCATATGACTTACAACTTGGGCAAACTTGCATGCATGAAAATAGAGTTGTATCATCAATTTGGCACTAATGCTTCAAGTATGTTGATAGCCATGGTGTTAGTGTTATAGCCCAAAAGCCAATCATGAGATGATTGTATATTTTGCACATTGAGACATAATATTTTATTAAGGCATTAATCCAGTAACTATGTTTGTTATTTTGTTTCTGCGTAATGTAATAAACATAATTGTAACCCTAGAATAATGATATTCTCACATGTCCTTGGTTTAGTATTATTGTGAAGTGGGTTACAATAATACATAACAACTAGCATATGTTGAGACTAATATGAGATATGTAGTCTACATATGGGTACAAGTTGGAGAACTTGTGTACTGAACTGACCCATCATGAGAACGCTACATGGATCGTTATATGAATTTTATAAGTGATTCTCATAGTGATCATGGTATATGTAGTCCTTTGACCTAAAATCATCAAGGTTCCCTACATATGAGTCATATACTTTGATACTTCCCTTTGTTGTTCATAACTGAGTGAACTTAAAGGAGGTCATTGGGTATGTCACATATCATGCAGAGGAATTTGTATGATTAAGATGGGATTTGTCCCTCCTATGTCACGGGAGTGATATCTTCGGGCCCCTTGATAGAGTGAGACTTAGAAAATGCATGGCCATGCTTGGATAAGTTGATATATGATATCAATGTCATCAGTTTAAGTTAGTCTACTCGATAATTAAGAAACCAAATATTGGGCTATACGAGAGTGACACATTCCATTTCTCGTGCTTAGTCTTGATATCTTGGATAAAGGGACAATGTCATATATGGGTAATGATCATAAAGGTTTAGTCAAATCACCGACAATCTTGTCACTTAGGTAGTAATGATGTGTTGCTAGACACTGCTCATTGCTTATGATCATAAATATGATTTATGATCATTGCCAATGTGGTAAGAGCCTATTAGATCGCACACAAATAGTTATTTGGATTATTAGAGTGCATTGGCTAATTATTTGAGTTATGGTTTCATAATAATTTCGTATTAATAATGGGCCCAAAAGTTGAGCCATTATTAATCCCAAAATTAAAGCCTAATTCCATTAGGGCTTTGAAACCCATTAGCCCTAGAAGTTGAGTCTCACTGTAAATATAACTTTTAGTGAGAAATTGGCTGCCTTGCCTTAGCCTCCCAAAAGAGACAGCCGCACTCTTTTCTTGCAATTCCTTGGAAGATGCAAGCTAGCACTGCAAGCGCAAGAGAAACGCATCTGCCAGGACGTGGTAGAAGCGTAGTGATCTCGAGAAGCTTGTGTGGATACCATAGAGAGCTTGAACATGTCAACTGTTCAAGTTTTATGATTTGACTCTACAGTTGGGTGAAAGATCTCAATTGAAATTAGGTATACAAATTTTTGAACACCCGATTTACCCCATTTCACTTGGATCCTGGAGGGTTTCGGTTAAATTCCACTGTGCTTGTTTGGTTCCCAAAACCCAACACATGGAAGAATCAAGCATGTTGTGGCAGAAACAACCTATTGTGACATTAAGGCAACTCATTTTGTCGATGCCTTGTTCTACCTAGAGGATAGCCAAGACACAAAGCTAAAGGCTTTCTCTATAATGCTCCATGAAGTGAAAAGCATCAAACAGAACATCTTTGCCTCAACTAGTAAACCTCGCTTCTATAAGGAAGATGCTAAAATACTGGAAAAATACTTGGTCCTATTGATTTCTTCACTCTCCCATTTGGCCATATTTGATGAATCTACAAAGAAAATGACAGAATTTCAAAGTTTGAAAGAAAATGTGTACTTTAGTCCCAATGTCAAAAAAATTATTTCAAAAGGCAATATGTGGAAAGGTGAACCCCAATAACTTGGTAATTTGGATGCAATTCTTGGAAAAAGACAACTTAGAGAAATGCATGGTTTAGGATATCAACCTTTTTGACCCTACAAGGGACAAGATAAATAATGCTTCATCGAACCCCGTGATGATCCAAATCTACGAGTATGATGAAGACAAAGTAAAACGCGAGTCAACCAAGAGGATGAGGAAACCCACGAGAATGTTTGGGTCTTTGTATTCAAGCACTTGATACCAAAATACCTTGCCAATAATACACAGAGGACCTCATTTTTGCAC
The DNA here is from genome assembly GCA_005392925.1 of Aquilaria sinensis. Classification (NCBI taxonomy): domain Eukaryota; kingdom Viridiplantae; phylum Streptophyta; class Magnoliopsida; order Malvales; family Thymelaeaceae; genus Aquilaria; species Aquilaria sinensis. The sequence continues at coordinate 96,672 of SMDT01002187.1, forward strand.
AGCTTAGACCAAATAAATCTATTCTAAAATCACAAGCAAAGACCAAGCACCAAAAGCAAAAGACGCAAAAGCGTTGCTGCCAAGCATCTCACCAAGATGATGATCCTCAAGAGGAAATAGCCTCATGCAACAACATAACACTTGAAGAGTAAGATCATGATGAGTCAAGCATGGAGGAAACAAATGATGAAACTAAACCAAGCCGTACACTTGAAGCTTTTAAGGAAGGGGGCAAATAATCATTGATGGCTTGAGGAATTAAACCTAGGAATGCCGAATAATCCAAAGTCAATGTTCATAAGTGCCCATTCAATCCGAAATAGGAGGCAAGATACTTTGAGTTGTTGAAATAATATGAAGATGTCTTTGCATGGTCCTATAAAGAGATGCCTGGATTTGATCCGAAGATTGTTGTCCATTGACTCGTTGTAAAGCATAGCTCGTTCATCATTAAACAAGCTCAACAGAGATTTTAGCCAAAACTTATCCCACAAATTTAAAGCTGAAATGCATAAGCTTTTTAATGCTAGTTTCATTCAAGAAGTTAAACACCCCCACATGGATTCCAAATATTATGGTGGTGAAGAAAAAGAATGGACAAACGATGACTTTCCTTTGCCTATAACAGAATTAATGGTTGATGAAACAACATGACATGAGGCTTTATCTTTCATGGATGGTTTATTTGGTTAAAACCAAATCTGCATGGATTTGAAAGATGTAGAGCTCATAGCCTTTCATACTCCAAAAAGGATTTATAGCTACAAAGTCATGTCATTTGGGCTTAAGAATGCTAGTACAACTTACGAACGGGCGATACAAAGAATCTTCATTGACATGTTACACAAAAAAGTAAAAAGCTATGTCAATGACTTGGTGGAGAAAACAAAAAGAAGGATAGAGCACCTAAAAGACTTAAGTGATGTCTTTGATCAACTTCATAAATACCAACTAAAGATTAATCTTTCCTAATGTGCTTTGGGCATTACTTCTGCAAAGTTGTTAGGATTCATCATTTGTTATCGTGGCATCGAGGTGGACTGATCAAAGATAGATGTAATCCTGAAAATTCCTAAACCAAGTAACACTAATAATCTTAAAAGCCTACAAAAAAGATTAGCATACATAAGGTAGTTTATATCCAACCTTGCATGATGGTGTCATCCATTTAGTAGGCTCCTAAAAACGGACATACCTTTTATCTGAGACAACACCAACAGAAATTTTCAAAGCATAAAGGACTACCTACTACATCCACCCATTCTTGCTGCCTAAGTCAAGGCAAGCCTTTAGGATTGTGTATAGCTGGCCAAGAACACTCATTGGGGGCATTTCTCACTCAACAAAATGATAAGGGAAAGAAAATGCACTCTACTACCTGAGTTGAAAGCTAGAAAGGGCAGACGCTAACTATCCTCGTATCGAGAAGTTTTGCCTTGCACTAATCTTTGCTATAAAAAAACTAAGGTATTAAATGCTGGACCACATAGTCCATCCAATGTTAGAGGCTAATCCATTGAAGCAGTTAATGTCAAGAATAGTGGTTTCTAGAAGATTGGCTAAATAGGCTTTTAGTTTGTCCAAGTTTGACATAGTATTTGTCCCACAAAAGGTAATCAAAAGGCAAGCATTGGTAGAGTTTTTGGCAGAACACCCGATACCGGAAGAATGGGTACTCTTAGAACACCTACCAGATAAGGAAGTTGATATGATCAAAGAAGGCACAACCAAGGATGGCAAGGATCCATGGAAGATAACCAGTGAACGATTGACATGGAAGAAGGCTAAAGGAGCTCACTAGTGCACTTCAAGCTTTTGTCTCAAGCTTGGATGTTGACAGATTGGCGATGTTCTGGTAGAAAAATTATATCTTGAGCTAAACAGATCATAATTGAGTAATTCTTGATTCATTGGAAATCTAACATCTGGAGCTAGAAATCATATGAAGACCATGAAACCAGTTTGCATGTTAAGGAGGTCCAATTTAGCTTCAAAGTCACGATTTACGAGTTATCGCTGGTTCAGAAGCAATTGCAGTATTTTGGGCATATCTTTGGTTTTAGATGTCTGTTTTGTGTGGTTCAGGTGTCATTTCAAAGATAAGAAAGAGAGATACAACTTTCATTCTTTGAATTTTGAGAAATCATGGATGCATCAAGTTCGAATTGCAGCTTGAAGTTGAAGACACAAGCAGGAACCACCTGAGAAGACTATTTTGGGGTTTTTATGGCCAATCTTGTTTTGTAACGTATTTTATTTTAGTTTCCTATTTATTTACATTATTTAGGATTTTATTTAGGTCATGGAAGTGATTCAGGTCACTTAGGATAAATGGAATTTGCTGCACACCTTAAACATGTGTTAAAAGTGTGTAGGAATCTTAGTTTGACTAGGTTTTCTTGAGTCCTTTGTAACTAGGTTTCCTAGGTGACTTGGGCTGAAAATTTTGCTGAGACTTTTACCCTAGTTTAGGCTTATAAAGGCACATATTCTGGTTGTAAAAAACCAGCATTGACATGAAATAATATTGCTACTTTGGAGGGAATTTCTCTTTGGTTCTTTGTGGACTACCTTGGTGCACAAGTGTGATTGTGTTATTGGTGTTCTTATACTTCTCGTTTCTAGTCACAGGTTGATTAGGGGTGGGGGTCTTTAAATCCAGTCTCTTTGATATCTTGTGGAGATTGAAAAATATCTTGGGCGCGTATCATGGTCTTTATACCATCAGGATTCGCATCAGTTGGTATCAGAGCCACAAGTTCGATTGAAGGACATATCTTTGTGTTCTTGTTTCTCTGCGTTTTTCTTTAAATTTTGTTCCAGTAATTTTGTGTCTTAATCCTCTGTTTTAATCCTTTTTTTGTCTTGTTTCAGGTCTGTCCCTTTTTATTCCATCCTTGCTCAAGTCTGAAAATCACAAAAACAACAAAAAGAAGTCAATCCGTGTTGTCTAGTTTTCTCGGTTTCAAGTTGTTTGTTCCTGATTATTTCTTATCTTTCTGTTTCGTGTCTAGCCTTATTAACCTTTCTTGTTTTCATTGTTTCTAGCATCCTAGAGTCAAGAAAACACCAAAAAAAGAAGGACCAAAATTCAGGAAGTTTCGGTACAACAAAAGTTGTTTCAAATTGTGCATGTTTTCATAGTTTCTTGTCTTGGCCAAAAAGAAATCTAACTTTTTGTCTTTGGTAGCAAGGAACTTCAAGGAGAACGTTGTTTTAGCATCAAAACAGCAAGGAAAAAAATAAAAAAAAATAGGAAAAAAACAGAAAAGAAAAGAAAAGAACAAAGAAAAGAAAGCTTGCAAAAAGAGAAGTTTTTACAAAGTGTTGGAGGTTTTGTGCCCCAAAACCTATCCCATTGTTTTTAAGCCAAAAAGCTTTCTTTGTGGTTCTTATGATCATCAATTGCAAGGGCTTCTTAGAGTCTTTTAAAGCTTGTTTAGCCCACCACTTTTGGAGTCAAAATAGTTCTTCAAAAATTCAAGTTTTCTTGTGTGCTTTGAGGATAGTTTTTCTTAGAACTTTTGAGAACTGTTTGAATAGCAATATCTCACTAACAAATTGAGTGCTTGAGTGTTCATCTTTTGAGTGAAACACGTGAGGTGAGTGTTTTTTAGGATCTTTGTTATTTTTAGGGGTATGGAGGGCCAAGAGGATAGGAGGATGGAAGTGAGGAACAATGATGAGCCAACCATGAGAGAGCTTCAAGAAACTCTCAATAGACTTATGGGGAGGATTGAAGACATTGACTTGAGATTGCCAAGGAGGCCAAATCCTATCGTGCAACCAAGGAGAGGTCCATGGAGAGAAGAACCTGAGGAGGAAGAAAGAGTTTGGCATGGCCATGGGTTTCCAATGAGGTGTGAGCCAAGGGAGGACAACAATCTCAACTCCATCAAGTTTACCATTCCATCCTTCCAAAGGAGGAGTGATCCTGATGCATATTGGGAGTGGGAGCAAAAGATTGAGATGGTGTTTGATTGCCATCATTACTCCGAGGAAAAGAAGGTTAAATTGGCTACCATAAAGTTCACTAATTATGCTCTTATATGGTGGGATCAGGATGTTATTTCTAGAAGAAGGAATAAGGAGGAGCCCATACACACATGGAGAGCCCTTAAAGCATTAATGAGGAGGAGATTTGTGCCTAGCTACTACACTAGAGATCACGCCTCAAGCTTTAAAGGCTAGTGCAAGGCCAAAGGAGTGTAGAGGACTACCACAAAGACTTGGAGGCGACCTTGACTCGAGCCAACATCATGGAGGATGAGGAGACCACCATTGCTAGATTCATTAATGGTCTCAATCCTGAGATTGCCAATAAATTGGAAATGGTGCCTTATTTCAATATGGAGGACTTACTTCACCATGCCACCGAGGCTGAAATGAGCATCAAGAGAGCAAAGGCATTCAAGATGTGTCAAGGAGGAATTTCCACATGGAGAGGAGCATGGAGTAAGGATCTAAGAGAAGCACCCAAGTCAAAAGTGGAGGCCATAAAGGATCTAAGAGAAGCACCCAAGTCAAAAGTGGAGGCCATAAAAGGAGACTTGTCTCGGCCTCAACAAGAAAAGTCAATCATGCTTGTACCACTTTCACCACAACAAGTCTTGGAGGATCAAAGAAAAATTCAAAGTGAGCTTGAGAGAAAAGAGAAAGAGGGGAAAGTTGAGGGCAAGAGAGATGAGGGGAAAGCCGAGAGAACAACCGAGAGTTTAAGTGAGAAGAGTGAACTTGAGGGGAAGAAGAGTGGAGAGTTCCTGAGGGAAGAAATTGAGTGCGAAGTTGAAAGAAGACAAGAGTGTAATGAACCCAAGCCGAGTGAAGAGATAAAGACCTACAGAGAAGCCATACTTTCATCTAACATAACAAAGTCTTTTTCTAGTGTTGTGTTTTCTTCTTTTCAGGACTTAAATGGAGATAAGTTACAAGAATCAAGTGAGTTGCTGCCCATTAAAGAAGTTGGTGTTCCCAATATTCCAAGTCATGTCCCATGCATTAAAATAGCAAAGGAGGTTGAGAAGGAACAATTTAAGGTAAGCCCAAGTGATTTCATATGCAAAAGTTTGCCTAACATTGTTTCTTATCCTATGTTTCAAGGGGATGAAATTAATGCAACTCTAACAGAAGTCATTGAGTGCAAAGGTGAAAATTTTGTGGTTCCTAAACCAAAGGAAGATACTTGGAGACTAAGTCCAACCACTGTAATGTATTTCTTCCTAACACCTAGATTTGATGTAGTTTTGCATGAAAATCTCAAACAATGTGTGTTTGCTTGCAATGTTATTTTGACAAATGGTTTTCATGAAACTAGATTAAGAGAAGGAAGTAAGCATGAAAATTTGACAAAATATGGTTTTAAGCCTTCTAATTCTTTGGTTTTGCTAAATCCTCTTTGGAATTGCTTAAGTTTCTCTAAAGAAAAATATGTTTTAGAGTCTTTTGTTTTTGAATTTGTTTGTTTTGCATCCATCTCACATTATTTTGTTTTGCCTCAAGTTAAATATATTTCTTTGGAATTTTTCATGCATAAATTAGTTCATACACATACATTACATATTTCTTTGATGCCCATTCATGTTCAGCCCATTTTTGTGTGTCAATCTTTAATTTCCAGGAAGCATTTCTTTATCTTGATACATGCATTACACAAACTTTTGAGCATTGATCTTTTTTGCTTTATGTCCAAACTTGAAAGTTTTTATTTTGAGTGAAAATTCTGGTTTTAAATTCAGCCTTTTAAGAAGGTATGTTGAGTCCTTTGTTTTGTGTCACATTTCAATCACAAATTTCATGCATTGTTATGCATATACATGCAAAAATAAGTTTGCAACTGAATTGGTTTCACTTAATCCTATCTATTCCAACCTTGATTCATTTAAAATGCTTAGGATTTTTGTGAGATTTGTGCATCATTGTTTTGTTATTAGTTTAGGCCACATTAAGTTCAATTCTTGTTTGTTTAAATGGCCTATGCAAACTATTGTTTTGACATGCAAAACTTATGTTTTTAATAACCATAACACTTGTGTGAGTTTAGGTCCATTTGTTTTGAGTGCATACAGCATCCCTAAGGTAAATTCTTCCTACACCTTTTCTAGTTTTGAGAGTAATGTTTTTGAGATGGCAAAGGCAATGAAAGTGATGCCTAGAGTTAAGATGAAATTTGAGCAAACATTCAGATTTTTTGTGCTAATTGTTTCTAATTTTGTTTTTGACCCTGGGGGTATCAAAATTATCATTGCATTTGGATATTGGTTCAGGTTTTTCACAAGATTAAAGCTCCCTACACAAGCATTCCATTCTATTGGTGCTTATGTGAAAGGTAAGTGCTTATGTGTTGATTATTTCACGGTTATTGATTCAATTCCCTTTTCTAATGTAGGTTTTAATTCGAGGACGAATCCTTCTAAGGAGGGGGGAGCTGATACGATCAAAGAAGGCACAACCAAGGATGGCAAGGATCCATGGAAGATAACTAGTGAACCATTGACATGGAAGAAGGCTAAAGGAGCTCACTAGTGCACTTCAAGCTTTTGTCTCAAGCTTGGATGTTGACAGATTGGCGATGTTCTGGTAGAAAAATCATATCTTGAGCTAAACAGATCAGAATTGAGTAATTCTTGATTAATTGGAAAGCTAACATCTGGAGCTACAAATCATATGAAGACCATGAAACCAGTTTGCACGTTAAGGAGGTCCAATTTAGCTTCAAAGTCGTAATTTATGAGTTATCGCTGGTTTAGAAGCAGTTGCAGTATTTTAGGCATATCTTTGGTTTTAGATGTCCGTTTTCTGTGGTTCAGGTGTCATTTCAAAGCTAAGAAAGATAGATACAACTTTCATTCTTTGAATTTTGAGAAATCATGGTTGCATCAAGTTCGAATTTCAGCTTGAAGTTGAAGACACAAGCAGGAACCACCTGAGAATACTATTTTGGGGTTTTTATGGCCAATCTTGTTTTGTAACATATTTTATTTTAGTTTCCTATTTATTTACATTATTCAGGATGTTATTTAGGTCATGGAAGTGATTTAGGTCACTTAAGGTAAATGGAATTCGCTGCACACCTTAAACATGTGTTAAAAGGGTGTAGGAATCTTAGTTTGACTAGGTTTTCTTGAGTCCTTTGTAACTAGGTTTCCTTGGTGACTTGGCTGCGAATTTTGCTGAGACTTTTACCCTAGTTTAGGCTTATAAAGGCACATATTTTGGTTGTAAAAAAACAGCATTGACATGAAATAATATTACTACTTTGGAGAGAATTTCTCTTTGTTCTTTGTGGACTACCTTGGTGCACAAGTGTGCTTGTGTTATTGGTGTTCTTATACTTCTCATTTCTAGTCACAGGTTGATTAGGGGTGGGGGTCTTTAAATCCAGTCTCTTTGATGTCTTGTGGAGCTTGAAAAACATCTGGGGCGCGTTTCATGATGTTTATACCATCGGGGTTCGCATCAGAAGTTCACTTTGCACAAGTCATCCCATCCTAGAAGATGCTCTTCGATGATACATCTTGGGTATATGGAGCGAGAGTAGGTGTGGTGTTCATATCTCTTAACAATGAAGTTATGACATACTCCTTTAGCTTACTTGAGAAGTGATCAAATAATGTCACTAAGAACCAAGCCTTGCTAATTAGATTAGAAGCAGCCATAAGCATGCAAATCTGAGAACTAGAGATTTTTAGGGACTCTAAGCTAATGGTTAATCAACTTTACCAAGAATACAATGTATAGAAGCTTGATATACTCATTTTCTTCAAATATGCAAGGTACCTACTTGAACGGTTAGATTAGGTAAGCATCCATCATATTTCTAGGATGCACAATCGGCATGCTAATGCCTTAGCCAACCTAGTATCCATTTTAGCAAATTCAACTACATGGGAAGCCTCAGTCCAAGTTAAGAAAAGATGGCAAGTGCCATAAATGTTTGTTGAGTAAGATGAGAGCATTGATACTATCTCTATTGTTGAACTAAAAGAGGATTGTGACAACCATGTATTAGTTACTTGGAACATGGCAACTTGCCTAAAGACCCTCATCGGCAAACCGATATTCATCAAAGACCACAAAGGTTCATCCACTTTGAGGAAGTTTTCTACCTTTTCTTTACTGAAGGAGTCCTTTTTAGATGCCTGAGTGATGAAGGAGCTAGCCTAGTTAGTGCATAAGCTTATTCTGGAATCTCTGGAGCTTATCAATTTAGACTAAAGCTTTGCCATCATATCAAAATGATGGGGTATTATTGGCAAACTATGGTGAAATATTCCATTAGCTACACTAAAAAATGTTAAGCTTGCAAGTTCCATGTTGATGGCCAAAGGCCATAGGCCTTAAGGGATGCTTGAGGTCCGTCCAGGCCATGAATAGTTCGGCCTCATGCCTTGAGCTCAGATCACTAGCGTTTTGGCCTGGAGATCTCGGACCGAAGGATAAGCCACTTGCATCGGAACCGATGTACCCTAATACATACAAATGCCACTAGGGAAAGTACTCCCAGGTGCGTGTAAAATGCTTACTCAGGCCTTTCTCAGAATAGCTGGATGTAGAAATAGTTAGGATGATGTAGACCCCTGTTCCTAAATCTCGCTGAACATGTGGATGGCAGAATTGGGGAACTTAACCTCTCTAAACGGGTATAAAAAGAGCTACTTCCAGGTACACAAGAAGGGTAATCCTATTAAGCTTACTTAACGCTCTTAGCTATATTACCCTCTCACATGGACGTCAAAGAGTCCCCCGATGAAAAACACTGTGGGGACTCCGTTCACCCCTTTTTTTCCATCTTTCAGGGGCCGTAGCTAGCTGGAGTACATACATTCACAGACGTTGATGCAAAGCTCAGATGACTGAGGCCCCCAAGGACACCAACTGGCGCCGTTTGTGGGAACCTAGGGTTACTTCGCTGTTGTGACAACATGGGCATCTAAGAACAAGCCTCACCATGATTCCTCACCGAAGAAGACTCCAGCCCCACCGGAGGAACATACAGGTGACCCAAAAAACTTACCCGAGGATGATTGCCCAGTGATGTTGATATTGCCTAGTGATGTTGATGAAGGGGTTCCTACATGAATTCCAGCGTACCATAGTCACAGAGATAGCTCAATATTTAGGTCAAAATAATTCCAGGAGGGAACCCTCGTCGGAGAAGCAAAAAATTCCTCTCCTATGTTAGAAGGCAGCACCCGAAGTGAATCATGTGCCAAAAGTCTCCCACCTCGTAGCTTGAAGCATAATTGCAAGGAGAAAAGGTCTAGCTATTTCTGAACAGAAATCTACTCACCAGATTTCTCTTTCCCCTTGACGGCGTGATGATGACCGACCGGATCTTCCCCTGAAAAAACTATTAGAAAGGATGGACAGATAGCAGAAACAGATCACGAGAAAGCTAGTGTTGACTCACTTGTTCGGAACTCCTGTCGATAATGAGGCTCCCTTTGTTGTAGCCATCTAGAATCCTCCAACCCCACCGAACTTCAGTGTACCTCGGCTGGACTCGAATGATGAGAGAGGTGACCCTTAAGCGCATCTAACCAAATATCAGAAGAACATGGCTCTGAATGGAGCCAATGAAGCAACCCTATGCAAATGCTTTGAAGTAACACTTTTGAGCCCAACCACTACTTGGTATAACACCCTGTCCCCCTCTTCTATTGTATCTTTTCATGAGTTATTGTTGCTTTTACTCGCCAATTCATCAAAAGCCATCTTTCGGCAAAAAAAGCGATTCAACTGTTCAACATAGTCCAAAAGGAAAGTGAGTCTATCTGAGAGTACATCAACAGATTCAACTAGGATGCCCTGAAAGTCATTGACTTATCTCCCAAGGTTCATATACTCATAATAACAAAGGGCCCCTAAGAATTTTCTAACTTGGCTTTTGAACTTTCAAAGCAGATGCCGACCATAGTCGGAGAACTATACTAGCGTGCCGAATAATGCATGATAGCCAAAGCAATGACCGTTGATGAAGAGATGATGGATACCCACTGAGTGGAACATTAGTTCCAGAACCAGCACCATGAGGAAGGTAGAAACAATAAGTAGCCCAAAAGAAGCAAAGGCAAAAAAGAGATGCCAACTTACTCCCCCTAAACACTTATCGTGCCAACTTTTTGGCAGCATTGGAGAAGCAGAAAGGAGTTCAGTGGCCCAAGCCTATGGTCTACAACAACAAAATGAACATAAAGAAGTATTGCCAATAGCATTGTTACCATGGCCATGACACCAAAGACTGCCGTCAGCTAAAGAAGTATATTAAGACTCTCATCAAACAAGGCTAACTGAGGAGATACCTTAGATTATAGTCCCTGAAGGGGGGAATCACTAACAACTTAGAATCAATAAATTTGTAGTATAGCAGTGGAAACCAACAAAACAATCAAGAATCCCAAGGGAAATTTTTATCTGAAAGCTTCTTCATAGAAAACTTAGAACAAAAGATTATGCGGGATTGTTTGCAATAAAAAAATGAAATAAAATAAAAAAAATGATCAAAGAACAAAAATTAAGAAACCTATCAAATAAGAAACCAACAAAACAATCAAGAATTCAAATCTTTGCATCAGTCAACATCCACCACCGAATTTCTACAACTGATCATCGATGCATAGATAGATCAACCAAGATTTTGAAAATTCATCATTGGAGCTATCTTCCTACATCTCCTTAGTCATAGTTAATTAGAAAACAAGCAATCTAATTAACCCTAACTGCTAAACAACTTAAGACAAGCGTTTTGATTTAATTTAATAATTGTGTTAAAAATTAGAGAGATCAATGAAACTAGATAACATAAACACAAATGGGTGCATTTAATTTACTTGAATGTTCTCCCTAAGACTTAATGATTTCTGACGCAACAAATCACTATACCTCAGTTGTTTCACAGATTAGAGAAACTAAACAATTATGGATTTGATTTCCAACCCAGTAGTAGATTGAATTCAAATAACAACTAATAGGTCTCCTAGCATATAAACAAAACAATCATGAAATTAATCATAGAAGAACATCTAATACTTAAAATATTAATTGAATGAATAAAAACAACTTTGATCTCACAGTGCTAAAGAATTCGGGTTTCAGTCTCTTTCAACCAAGAATAAAAAGACTACTAAAAAAAAAAGAAAATGAACAAGAAAAAAGACATAGTGAGTTGGGGAAGAGAGATGGGAGCCTGCGAGAGCCAGAGGCTGTGGCATAGTTGCCACTTTAAACACCTAACAGAATTAACCTAGTGTGATAAACTCATAAAATCTCTCTAAACTTTCTATATTGTTACAAAATTACCCCACACAAATAAAAAGATTCAAAATAACTAGAAAGTTTCCAAGTTGTGAGTCAAATAATATTCCAGAACATCAGCAGCAACTTCAAGCTAAAATTTGACCTTGATACAGCCATTATTTCACAAAATGTGAAGCATAAAAGTTGTATAGCTTTTTCTTAGCTTTGAAACGACACCTGAGTCGCATAAAATGGACAGTACAGCCAAAGATATGCCCAAAATACTGCAACTGCTTTTGAACCAACGATGAATCACAAATCGTAACTTTGAAGCTGAATTTGACCTTCTTAACATGCAAAATGGATTTTGTGGTCTGCATATGATTTGTAGCTCCAGATGTTAGATTTCCAATGAATTAAAAATCACTAAATTTCGATATCTTTAAGTCAAGATATGATTTTTCTACTGGAACATTGTCAATCTTTCAAAATCATGAAAGAACACAACTAAAAAACTTGTGAAATTGGAAATTAAATCTACTTTCAATCAATTGAGTCCAGATATGGTCTAAGCTATAAAAAATACTTAAAATATATCTTTAAGATTCAAAATATATTAAAACATAATAAATATAATAAATATAAACTTATCACTGAAGGCAGGAGGCAAGGATGAAGAGACAAAGTATAATGAAGATGAATATGATTAAGACCAATGAAAGACCCACCGAAGTCCTAGAAGGTAGTTGCCTCCTCCTGCAGGGGTGATTTAAACTATCACTACAAGGCTTCCTTTGTTGGAAAGAAAGAGGAGGGCAAAGGAAGTAACTACCTTAGCTTCATAAAGGCACAAAATCTATTGCTAAGATCTGATGGAACCACTGTGAACTTCCCTCAGGGTGACCCTATTCTAATCATCATTCAAATAACAAACTAGGATTTGAAAATGGTCCTCTATGATGATGGGTTAAATGCTGACGTGCTATTCGCTCATATACTGCCAAAGCTAGGGATATCGATGGAAGTCCTCAAACCAATGGTCTCCTTAACATATGGGGCCTCGATGAGCTCCCAATTTTAGGCATTATCAACCTACCATTCATGATTAAAGGAAGAGGCATTGGGAATAGTGAAGAGCTATATGCTTTGGTAATGATAAAGTTTATCGTCATCGATGCTCCTTCGCCATAGAACACCACAGTCGTGAGACAAAGTCAAGGGAGGCTACATATGAGGCCGGATGTCAAATACCTAATTATGACTTTTGAATTCATAAAGGCGATGCAATTATCTTCATTGACCAAGCTAAAGTCCAAAATGCCTTTTTAAGCGCAACAGCCTCCCATGAAAAGAAGGGTTCATACCTCAATAGAAATGGTGATAGAAGAGCCACAAGCAGATGTAGTAGATAGGGCTAAAGAAGTAGATGCTGAAATAGAAGGCTTAGAGCTCATTGAAGGTTGGAGTACTAAGATCGGGAAAAATGTGCCCGATGGGGGAAAATTTGAGTTGTAGATTTCTTGAAAGCAAATAAACCCATTTGCTTACTTGCTGAATGATATGCTCGAAATAAATCCAACCATAATCCAGCACAGTTTGAACGTCGACCTTCTCACAAGGCCAATACAGCCCCAAACAAAAGAACTTTGTTAAGCAAGAGATGCAAAGGCTCCTCGAAGCAGGTGTGATAAGTGAGGTCGAGCATCCTGATTGGTTGAGTAACGTGGTAGTAGTTGCAAAAGAGGGGAGCGATCAACTCTAAACGTGCATAGACTTCACTAGAGTAAATGATCATGCTCGAAAGACTCATATGCTACCTTTGATAGATCCGCTGGTAAATTCCACTTCTGGGTACAGGATATTGAGTTTTTTGGATGCTTTTAGCCAATATCTTTAGATTTGAATAAACCCAGTCGATGAAGAAAAGACTTCATTCATCACCAAAGATAGAACCTTCTGCTACGTACGAATGCCTTTCAGACTAAAGAACACATAGGCCACATACCAACGGGTAATGAATAAAGTGTTCGTAAGGCAAATCGGCAGAAACATGAAGGTTTATGTCAATGATATGATAGTTAAAAGTTGAACCCATATCACATTGACGATTTACGGAAAACATTCCAATAGCTCAGAAAATTTGGTATACATTTAAATCCCGAAAAATGTGCCTTTGGTGTGAGGGGAGGTAAATTCCTAGGTTTCATGGTCTTAGAGCGTAGAATAGAGGCAAACCTAAACAAAGTAAAGGCTTTCCTTGAATCCCGAACTCTAAGCTCAGTCAAGAAAATACAAAGACTAACAAAAAAATACAAACCTTGAGTAATTTTATCTTGCATTGTGGTGACAGATGTAGAATATTCTACAAGACACTCACAAAAAAGGGAAAAAATAACATTAGAACTATTGGTCCTTCAAATCCCTGGAACAAAGAATGCTAGATGGCTGAGAAGGAATCAAGGCTTGCCTGATTGAGTTACGCATTCTCAGAAAGCCAAAACAAGGTGAGCCCCTCATCCTATACTTGGCCGTCAGCAAAAAAGCCGTAAGCTCCATCTTGGTGTAAGAAGATAGGGTTAGAAAATAATGGCCTACATATTACGTGAGCAAATCACTTAATAGGGGTCGAGGTAAACTACTGAATGCTATAGAAGGCCATATATGCTTTGGTTCTAGCAGGGCGGCACCTATGACCTTATTTTCAAGGCCATTCAATAGTCATCCGAAGTAACCTCCCTCTGAAGGATGTGATAAAGAAAGTAGAATGGTGCATAGAGCTCGGTGAGTACGACATAAGTTACAAACCAAGAAAAGCAATCAAGGCACAAGTGCTCGTAGATTTTATCGCCAAACTACCCCTAAATCTTAAAGAGCAAGCTTCGATTAAAGAAAATTCTAAGCCAAAGTAGGAACTGTTTGTCGATGGTGCATAAAAAATGGCACATCAAGCCGCAGGTACAATCTTAAGAGGACCAAAGGGAATGAATGCATCCATGGCCATCAAATTTTTCTTCCAAGTGACAAACACTGTTGCCGAATATGAGCCCTGATCGCTGGACTACTCCTCGCCAAAAGTGTAGGCATTAAGTCTCTTTGGGCTTATAGTAACTCACAGCTCCTAGTTTCGCAGTTAAAAGGGGAGTATGAAGTTAGGGAGACAAGACTTAAGAAGTATTTCAACCTTGTAAAATAGATGATGGAGAAGTTTGACAAAGTGCTCAAAGAAAAGTCTCCTGATGAGAGAATACGTAAGTTGATGTTTTAGCTATGGAAGATAGGTGCATCGAAGAGCAAAAAGTGCCCAGCATAAATGGAAACTATATACTGAACATTCAAGAAGGGTGGAGAGCACCACTCTGGAAGTATCTCATCAATGGAAAGATGCGGGATGACCCACTAAAAGCCTTGAAAGTTAAGAGAAGGGCTGGAAGGTATTTCCTCATTAACAAAGAGCTTTATCGACAAGGCTACTCCAGTCCCTTGCAAAAATTTATTGGAAAGGCCGAAGCAGAGTCTGTCCTTAGAGAAATACATGAAGGAACGTGTGGTTCTCACATCGGTATGGATATCTGAGCTGGTGTAGTACTTTGGCAGGGATACTTCTGGTGGTCCTTAAGGCAAGATGCACATGGATTCGTAGGAAGCTACGACAAGTGCTAACACGATGCTCCTAGGCAAAGGGTGCCATCTGAAGTTATGACATCAACAAATTACTCTTGTCCTTTTGCAGTCTAGAGCATAAATCTCATAGGCCTGCTCCCTACTGCTGCAGAAGGGATGAAGTACTATGTAGTGCTGGTAGATTATTTCACAAAATGGATAGAAGCGGAGCTTGGCATCTATATCAGCTAAGGAAATCCAAAATTTTGTTTCAGAAAACATTATATGGAGATTCGGCTATCCAAAGATATTGGTGGTCAACAACAGAACTCAGTTCACCAATAAAAACTTTCAGAAGTTCACCACCGACCACAACATCAAGATACATTTTTCCCTAGTAGCACATCCCCAAAGCAATGGCCAAGTTGAAGTCTCCAACCGAACCATCAAAGATGACCTAAAAAAATGGCTAGGAGCAGCCAAAGGAAAATGGCTAGGAGAGCTGCCTAGTGTTTTATAGAGTTATCATACAACTTTAAGGAAGTCAACTCAGGAAACTCTGTTCTTCCTCGCATATGGTACTGAAGCATTAATTCCCGTCGAGATAGCTCACTCATCCTTAAGATTGCAAATCTTCAATAAGGAGTCCAATGTTATAGGCTTAAAGGCTAGACTAGACCTATTAGAAGAACACAAAGATTGGCTGAACTCCAAAGAAGAGCATTTAAGAAAAGAGTGGCTACTTCTGTGAATTAGAAGGTTAAGCTAAAAGGAATCAAAGTTGGGGATTTGGTGCTTCGTATCGTCAAGGCTAAACCCCAAAGGCCAGCACAAGGGGTGCTAAGGGCAAACTGGGAGGGACCTTACGTAGTTACTGCCAAAGTTAGGCCAGGAGTCTTCAAGTTGGTGGACACCTTCAGAGATGAACTAACAAACACATGGCACATAGATTGTCTAACGAGGTACTTTGCTTAAGTTAGCCAAAGTACAATCCCGATAGAGATGAATACTGAGCGCGAAAAGTGTTCAACAAAGAAAAACTTTCATGGGAAAGCCCTGCCCAAACTCATGAATTAAGTCCAAGTACTTAGAAAACTCATGATAATAATAAAGCGATTACTATTGCCGAAACGGGTAAAAAATAGAGAAAGCTAGGGCTCTAAAGAAATCTTGAGCATTCAACCAAATAATGGATTTAAAACTCTAATCCTTGAAAAAGAAATTTTAACCCTAGGAGGTACACAAAAGTTTTGAAGGAATAACAGTGCATCACAAAAGTAGGTGTGTGGGCCGATAAATGCTTTGAAGTACGAACACCAAATAGGTGAAGTACAAAAACTGTAAACGCAAAAAATCCGAGGAAGATAGCATAAAAGATAAGAGTGGAAAAAAAATAACTGAATGAAGATTGATTTACATTCAAAAGGCCAATCTACGGCCAAGGTACAAGTTAGTGTAGAAGATAGAAGCATGAAAGATAAAGGGGAAAACGGAGACAGTAATTAAAATGAGCAACAAATTCAACGGCAAATGCCCATGTTATCTCCAGTTTCTTTTTCTTCATCTTCCTCCTCATCCTCATCCTCCTCCTTAATTCCTTCATCACTAGGAAGGCCATCGGGTTCCACAAGGTACTCATCTTTGGGCCACACCGATGCTTCCCCCTTAGGCTTCTGGAAAGTATTCAGGTAAAAAAGGTCAAGATAAGGATGCCTCTCAAGAACTTGACGGCTGCTAAGGCAAAAGCCATCTTGAAGTCCTAAGATGGCAATGTTGGTGATCTTTTGTAGCTCCTCCCCTATCCATTTCTTTTCCAGCTCTAGTTCCTTGATCTTCAGCTTGGATTCACAAAGCTCCTTTTAAAGGTCCTCTTGTCCATCAAGTATCGCTTTAACTTCCAATCAACATCGTCGTGGTTGATCTTGATGATGTTACGATCGATGGACATAAGGGAAAGTTGCTAGCCGAGGTCTTTGATGTGAGAGTTGGCTTCTTGAATGATGGCCTTCACCTCATCGCCAACTTGCTTTTTAAGTTCTGCAAGTTCAGCAGTAGCCTTGTACTTCAGCTTGCCAAACTTAAAAGCCATGTCAATGAGGGCCCCCTTTGCATTAGCCAAACTTTCATCGGCCTTGTTCCAGATCTCCATTTACTTTATTACAAAGTCCCTGAAGTACCCGAAGATGATGAATAGCTACCAACAAAAAAAGAGAGCATAAGAGATTATTAGTAGCCGAAAGCCAAATCAATAGTGCGACAAGAAGGGAAAATCGAAGCCCAAAAGGACTGACCTTCATGGAGTAGTCAGTCAATGACACCATAATGTCCTTCTCATTCAGGAGATCTTTTGTGAGTTCTTGGAAGGTGGCATTGGTGGTCACCCTTCGGTAAAGTTGCAAGATCATTCTCCTGGATATGTCATGATCAAACAAAGACATATCCTCAATGATGTCCCAAATAGGTGACCTCGGGATAGCCCCCTTCGGGAAATATGCATTTCTTATGGCATGCCAAGCCTCCTACTCAGCCATCCATTCAGGCGCCAAAGTTCCCTCACAACGGTTATGACAAAGTTCGTTTATTACATCAGTTTCCAACCAATCTTTAATCCAGTCATAAGTCAAAAAGTAACTAAAAAAAATGGGAGTTGAGCTGGCTAAACCTTTGGGAGGAGCTTCAGCTTGCTTGGAAGTACCCTCGCTATCAGAAAACTCGACAACATCTTGACAACCAGCTTGAGCTCTTTGGCTTTCTTCTTCTCTCTCTATTACTCGGCCTATTGAACAACCAGGACTTCTTTAGTCACGGCTCGCAACAGTGCAGCGGTGGTGCATGGACTTGGCAAAGGGGTGAAGATCTCCTTTTTGAGCTCTTCTACTTTGGCAGCATCCAAGTCTTTCAGAAGAGCGAACCCAGTGTCCATAGGAGCCTTATGCTTGGGAGCCACCTCCGTTGTAGGAACATCGATAGAAGAGGATACTACATGGGCTTTCTTCGAAGAAAGACAGCTGGAGGGCTTCCTCCTAGGCTTCCCCTTGGTCATATTCTTGCCATCATCCTTCTGTGCCTTGGCAAGAAACACCTTCCAATAAAATTGGGCATTGAAATCTCCATCCATTTCTGCCAAAAAGAAGGTATTAGTGTGAGTTACTGAAGAAGAAGGGACACTAAGAGCAATACTTACAAAAAGCAAAAAGTAAGAAAGATCCCACCATAGCAGTTGGACTAAGATTAGGGCCTTGAAGGGGTCTTCCATAGTGGGCTTTGACTTGGACTATGGAGAGGGGTAGATGTGAAAAATGCGCAGAACATCTGCCGACATCAAATCCCACTAAATGGTAAATGGGAAATAATCAACTCCCTCAGGTAAGCCTACCTAATTTGCCACTGCCCGAATTTGAGAGTTTAAGTCATGGAAACGCTTCTTCAACTCATTGTCTAGAAGCAGGGAGGGGGCATCCACGTCCACCTTTAATCTCCCAAAGTCCCACTTGTCCGATATATCCCCATGACTTTGGTGCGGACCTAAAGAAGTACTTTTTCTTCCAGTTGTGCTAGTTGTCTCGAGTGCTGAACTTGAAAGAGTACAAGGAGCTTCTTGAACCCTATGGGAGCATGAAGTAAAAGGACCCCCTTTTGCATAATGAGTAGCTTGTAGTACTACAAAAAATTAGAAAGTGCGGTTCTAGCCTGAACACGCTACTCATGCATAAATACACATTAAAGTGATAATAAGAGTTCAGAGGAAGCTGGTTAATTGCGATCTCGTGGAATTTGCAGAAGTCCTTCACCATAAGATAGGGAGGATATCAAAGCCCAACCTTCAACTAGTTCTTGAAAATGGTAATCTCACTCTCATGGGGCTAGTAGCTTATCTCCCCTTTGCTCGGCACCTAAATGGTGGCCTCAACAGTAATAGAGTACTTAATCTTCCACTTTGCAACCTTTTAGAATGTTGTGCAGCTAAGATGAGCATCTAGAGACTCCTAGTTGCCCCTAGAAATGACGGTCACCTTGGCCATTGATATACTTTGAGTAAAGAAAAAAGAAAAGATTAGAAGCAAGGCCCACTTAAGAGTGGAAAAAGTCATCGAATGTTCACCGAAAAATTAAGAACACTTGAGAACAAGGAAACAAGTACAAGTAAAGAGCAAGAACAAGTGTGAGTAGAAAGTAAAACATGAATTTCTTATTGGAGGGAAGGGGTATATATAGCCTCCGAAGAAGTGTGATCAAGCATCACATTGAATGAAGATCTGAAAAGATGAAAATGCCCCTCTACTCACTCCAGTCATGCACTGTTTGTTGAGCCAATTGCTGAGTGACATGTGTGCCTAGAAACCCAAAATCAAGGCAATAATTAGTGAAATGACATAAAATTGCCTTCCCGAGACTCAAGGTCAGGCATGTCAGTTCTAAAGACATAACTAGCACCCTTAAGACGAAATGACATAACATATTTTTAGCAAAAATAACCATCACTTTAGAGAAATCTAAGCAACACATCAGCAAGAAAGGAGAAAAAACCAAAATAACTGACACCCAGGCAACACATTGCCAATGGAAGAGGGCATCCATTGGCTTTTTTGGGAAGGGCATGTGATGGCCAAAGGCCATAGGTCTTGAGGCACGCCTGAGGTCTACCCAGGGTGCGAACAGGTCGGCCTCATGCCTCAAGCTTAGATTGCCTGTGGTTCGGCCTAGACCTATCTAATTGAAGGATAAACCATTTGCCTCGGCACCGATGTACCCTAATATAGACAAATACCATTAAGGAAAATACTCTTAAGTGCGTGTAAAATGCTCACTCATGCCTGTGTCAGAATAGCTGGACACAATGACAGTTGGGATGATGTAGACCCCTATTCCCCAATTTGGCCAAACACGTGGATGGTAGATCTAGGGAACTCAACGTCTCTAAATGGGTATAAAAGAAGCAAGGTCGAAAGAGCTACTTTCAACGCATTACATCATCACTGAAAATGGAAAGTCATTCTACAATAAGCTAATGGATAAACTTTATGTCAAGTTTAAGTTTCTCCAACACAACTCATTGGTGTATAATGTCACAGCAAATATATTAGTTAAAGCTTCAATAAGACACTATGCAACCTTTTGAAAAAAATTGTCTTGGGATAAAAAAGTGATTAGCATGAGAAAGTTGGAGAAGCCATTTGGGCATATTGGATGGCACATTGGATCCCTACGCAAGCAACTCCATATGCCTTGGTTTATGGTGTGCAAGTGGTCCTCCCACTAGAGTACCAAATCCCTTCTTTGAGGATAGCTCCGCAAGAAGGATTGACCAATGAGGAGAATGCCAAGTAGTAGTTGGAGGAGTTGGATGTGTTAGATGAGAAGAGACTTGAGGCTCAACAACGATTAGAGTACTATCAAGCTTGTGTGACAAAGCTTTCAACAAGAAGGTGCACCCAAGGACATTTCAAGTTGGAGACTTGGTGCCACCCATTAGAAAACCAATCATCGTGATGAAGTACGCTGGAGGAAAGTTCCTATCAAAGTGGCATGGTTTGTATATGGTGACCGAAGTCTACACCAATGGCACCTACAAAGTAGTGGACAAGGATGGCTTAAGGATCAGCCCTATTAACGAAAAGTTCTTGAGGAAGTTCTATGCGTGAAGAATTAAGGGCATGCTCCTTGTCACAAGAGCCAAAATTGTATGAAAAAACAAAAAAAAATGTAATACACTTGGCCCACATGAGTATAAACTATGTATGGTAAAATCCTTAAAACAAAAAAAATAATACTCCTAACCCGCGCGAGTATAAATTGTGTACGATGAAACCCTTAAAAAAAATGAAATACTCCCAGCCTGCACGAGTGTAAACTTTAAGTGGCAAAATAATAAAAAAAATGTAATACTCTTGACCTATACGAGTATAACTATGAATGGCTAAATCAAACGAAATTTTTATTTTTGAACAATGTATCACTTATTGCTACGTTCAAGTACATATTTGTTATCAAAGTCACGAGCATTATTTGAGGGCTGGAATTAAGTAAGATGAAAAAATGCAATAATAAAATAAAAGACTTCATTCCATTCTAGAATTCTAGCATATCCTACCTGAACCTAAAAAGAAAAGGAGAATAAAGCTACATGGAAATGGTAGCCCAACTCCTAGAAAAAATGTCTAAAAGTGAATTCTCAAGTTCCTATCTTCATTGTTTTATTACTTTAATCCAAGGTTCTCCTGGTGCTAACTGATCTTTGATTTCATTACACTTTGTGTCCAAGGAATCAAGTACTTTAAGAGACTTTAGAAGCTCATCCTGGAGTATATCAACCGTAATCAACAAGTTTGCCTTTTGCCATTATAATTTATCCATCTGCGTATCAACATCCTTTATAGAGTTTAACATGTACACCTATCTTCTCATTTAAAGCTATTACTTGTGAAATATAAACACCTAACTTTACCTTGATAGAAAGAACCTCTTTCTGATTCACCTCCCGGTCTAATGACTGTGTGGCTTCCTACTATTATGAAAGGTACACCTCAACATTTTTTCATAGAGTATGCATCTTTTCAAATAAAAAGGAGTAATCTACAAAAAAAAAATTTAGTTAACACTGTTAAAATCTTATTCCTCCTAGAATGACACCAATATCCAAGTGAAGAAAACCCATTTTGCAAAGCAAAAACATTTGGTTAGCACTATCAAAATCTCATTCCTCCCGGAATGTCACCAATTCCAAGTGAAGAAAACCCATTCCACAAAGCACCATAAACTTCCTTATGCAGGTAGTCAAGGAGACCTCGATAAAGAATCTCTTTAATAACATCCACTAAAGCAAAAGATTCCATTGGCATCCCAGAAGCATAAGAGATTATCAATGCAAGTGTGGAATTTCCCTTCAAATGAGGAGGCATCACAATTGTATCAACAACAAGTGCCTTATATGAGGAAACAATAACCTTGCCACATGACACAACTTTCATTTCATCTTTCTCAATTGAATTATCATCAATAGGACAATCAGATTAACCATCTAAAGCTCCAACTTCTTTTAATTCCATGTGCTAAGTCCTCATGACAAAGGAGATGTTGCGATTTTAGTACATCAAGGAAAACTAAAACAAGGAAAAGATAAGACGGCCTAAAATGAAAGAATGGCAAGATTTTAGATCAAAGTAGAAGGGAAATGCTAACCTACATTAGGAGAGTTTACGGACATGCCAAGGCTGTTTCCTAAGCTTTGACAAAAGAAAGAACAGTTGTTGCTCGAACCTTGCACACTAGGTTCTAGCAAAAGCTGTTGATGAGGTTTCAACTTGATTTTATTTTTTGTGGGGTCATTTATAATCTTGTCGCTGGATGTTTCTTTGAATCTAGACTTTGCTCCTTAACCAAATTTGGTGGAACTTTGGTCGGAGATAACTCAAAGCCTAGTTTATTGCTCTCCATCAACGTAAAAATTGAACATTTTTCCAAAGCAGCGAATACCACATTTTTCCACCAATTTGCATACCTTGGGTCAACTTGTAAACCTATGGTAAAAGGAAACAAGGGGACATGAAACTTAGCACTAGTGCTGGTCCGAGCCAAAGACAACCACACATTATATAAGGACTCAAGGTGAGAAGGGTGAGTAATGAAGTTTGGGTTCTCATGGAGCCTCTGGAGAAAACCATGCTGCCGAGCAAACCGATGAGAATTATAGTGCTCTAAGATGAAGGCATTACTATGATGATATGTCAGGTGCCCAGGCTGGAGGCTTATCATGAACTTTGCCATATCTTGCCCTCTTTTTCCATCATCGGTATGCTCCCATGGATTCATTTTAGTTGACATAGGATTCCATGAAAAATCATGAGATAGGAATCCATCATATAGCAAAGACCTATATTCAGTAGCAAAATCTTCCCAGTGTTGATAAGGATTTAAGGTTCCACGAATCTGTTGGATCAAAGGACGACAAAGATCTTTGTCCATGGTATTATGAACTCCCTATGGAAAATGTAGAACAGCCCAAGCATAAAGGAAATGACCAAAAAATGCTACTTTCACCTTTCTAAGATCACCTTTATAAATGCATGCCAGGATGAGAGGTACCAAGCTAAAAACAACTTCTTGTGCCATCTTTGATGTAGCTTTGAAAGCTTTAGGCCTTAATTCATCATTAAAAGGAAGAACATACCTACAAAGCCATAGAGTCAAGTAAGTGGCAACTTTGAGGTCATCACAAAATTTTGGAGAAGTAGGACACCCAAGCTTGGGGAAATCCGGCAAATCAAATAGGAAATCAGAATTCTAGGGTGCCATCATAAATGGTTTCTTGATTTACGGACTCTAGTACTTTAGCATTACGATAATACTTCACCTGAGTTGCAACCTAATACTGCTTAGACACACAAGGATTGGGCATAAGATCTCTCACTTTAAACTAAAAATCAATCCAATCAACATGAGGTGACTTGTCTTTGTTCTTGATAGAAGCAATCTCGAAGGCCTTGAAGAGGTACATACATAACTCCAGCAAGCCATCTATAGTACGATCCACGAGCTCCGCATAGCTTGGCACAACCTCTTTATAATACTCTCCTTGGATGGAAAGGCCACTGATCTCACACAACTCCTAGAGTGATATGTCAGTTACACATTTTGAAGTGATGAAAATATTTATGCAAGGAGACCAAGCCTTAACCAAAGCATGATACATCCCATTCGGTCGATCATGGTCAAAATGTGTAGTGCCGATGGCAAAAGCTAAGTTGCTGAGCCCATTCACCGACAACAACCCATAAGTATCGACAGTCCACTCCCTAAAACCATGTAAATATTGAATCTTGCCCCGTAAATCAAGTGGAGAGCCCCACTTTAGTTGATGATGGGAAATAAGCTCTACAACATGTGGCCTCAAAATATCATTGACAGTCGCCTGGGATAGAGGAAAGCATAAAGACGGTGGACGATTAGGCAACATAACATCTCCAAGAACCATATCCTTTTTCAAGGGATGCTTACTAAGCCTTGCTAAGCCTTGGTATGCCTGATTCCTTAACTTGGTCTAGGCACTCCATGGCATATGAACCAAGAAAAGGATAACGAATGATAAGGTTAAGTGGACCGACATCTCTTTCATAATATGGCTTCACAATGACATTTAGAAGTATCAAATACTTGTCATCTTTAGACTTGACAATCCAGTTAATGTTCAAAGGCTTAGAAGTTGGCACAACTTTTGAACACACCTTTGGGCCAATCATCTTACATTAGAGTGTCCCACCCATAAAAAAAGGTTAATAGCAAAAGCAATGACAATCACTCCGTAGCAAAAGGAATTAGGCGGTCTGTAATAAAAAAAAAGATGAACAAATACAATACTAAAAAGATATGCCTTAAAACCTAAAAGGTCTGTCTACACCTTCAGGAATCATGAACTTAGGCAGATCAAAAAGTCCTGAAAAAAAAAAAAAAGAAGAAGTTAAGTAAACTTGTTGGTTCCTCCTACTCAATAATAAAAGTAGACAAAAGTAACGAGATTGTGGCAAGGGGCATAGCTTCTTAGGGGTGAGAGGGGGCAGCTGCCCCCCTAGAATTTTAAAAATTTTTATTGGCTTGTTGTATATGTGATAAAATTGTAGAAAAATTAAAGTTAGGTACCTATCTGTAAGTTTTGTAATTAATAAGGGGCTCTAGTATATTCTTTTAAGGTCTCACTATTTTCTTATTGAGTAAATTATGTGATTGTCGTTAATCTTTAATTATTATTTCATTTTAGTCCCTATCCTATTAAACATTCTATTTTAGTTCCAAATGTATTAAAAACATTTCATTTTAGTCCTAAATCTATTAAAAATGTTTCATTTTGGTTCCATTGCATGAAATATGGTAACTCAAAGTATTTGTCTAATAAGAACTTTTTAGATCATAATTTGAATTGTCCGCTAAGTATTATATAATAAATTTAATTTGTTTAATAATTTTTTTATAATTAATAGAAAGTTCAAATAACCATTTTTGTTCTATAAATTGAGCTTACTTCATTCACAAAAAAAACTATAAAATTTAAATTGAATTTTTCAACTGAACTTAATTATTATAAATTTTCAAATTTCTATGTATCTATATATGTAAACTATCTATTGAATTTTGAGTTATAAACTTTTGAAATAAACTTAATTATTATAAACTTTCAAATTTCATGTGTCTATATATAATATTATTTAGTTTTTTATATTATTGATTGTAAATTTATACATGATAATAACCCGCCCACAAATTGGTGAACAATTGTCGATTGGTGAACAAGTTTGTTTTAGGCTGAATAGGATCCCTTTCCAATTTCTCATGTTCAGCATTTGCTTCAGGGAAAACGAGCCCACAAATTAAGCATCATTGTTGGCCTTAACAACTTCCAAAAGCTACTGTCCCAAAGCTAGCTAGGATGCTTCCAGTCTTCTGTTAACTGGACCAAATCATTGTACAATGAAAATGGCATATCAGCCAAACATTACTCACAAATAAAAGAACACATATTAACTTTTTGAAAGAACAAATTAACAATTCAAGCCAAGGGCATATTATTATAGGGACGGGAGGTGACAACCACCCCCTAGAAATTTGGAAAAATATATGGGTAGGCAATATATGTTTTAACCCTTTTTAATGTTTTTAACTAATGCGATGTGTTTCCTTACTCTTTTCAATTTCACAGAGCTTCATCCCTCCCTTGCCCCTGGTTTTGTGATTTGTTGCGAAGCTTCTCTGTCACTCTGTGGATGCGGCATGGTTGGACAATCGCTGATTCACTCTCTTCCTTCGCCCTTGAATGGCAGCCCCCCTCCCTCCAAATCCTATTCGTTCTCTGCTCATCTCTGATTTCTTACACTCTTCGGCTGATTTGATTTTCCAAGTAAGTAAAGCAACACCCGCCCCCCCTAGTCGAGAATCCTGGCTACACCCCTAACTGTGGCTATTGCATGTGATATTTACCTAAAGCAAAACTCACAATGTGGAAGTTTATCGACACTACACAACGCTCCGATCAACCTCAGAAATGAGAACAAGAAATATCTCATGGATGTGATCCTACAACACGTTTTGAAAAAAAAATTTTAAAAAAAAACGAGCTTAAATTCTTTTGGAAATTAACCTCTACAAGTTGGAGGTGCGGACAATAGCTTGAAAAAAAAAAAAACGAAGCTTGAATCTAAAGCTCAACAAATTTGATTGACCAATCCAATCAGCGTCTGTTTGCATGAGAAAAAACGAAAAAAGAAAACAGCAAAGTTCATAAGAAGCACATGCATGGGAGAACGATGTGGCCGAAGAAAACATATGCATGAGAGAACATGCTGCCACGTGCTTGCATTGGCATAAGAAAATAATAATAATAATAATAAAGCTTCCACATGTATAGACTCAACTGGTGCTCCAACCAAATTGAAGAAACAGAATGTGGCAATTGCTGAAAGGTTCGACTCGGAGCTTGCAAACAAAAAGTTGTGGCAGATTGACAATGAATTTATAGAAGCTGTTGGTTTGGTTGGATTACGTTTGCAAAATTCAATTGAGTTTGAACGTTAAATTCTAATAGAATTGAAGCTCAACTTTTGGCTCAACCACTTGTGGCAAAACTGAAGGCAGATTTAACTCATATTTGGTGAAGGAGTCCAGTTTGGTTTGTACCAAGATTAAGCAAAGTCAACTCCTACACAAATTGGATATGAGCAACTAAATCGCATGCAAAGTGAGAATTATCTCAGTAGCCGAATCCCACAAAATTGGGTCAGGGGCATCAAAGTAGTTAGGAGCCAACGAATTTTCATGCAAGTAAACCTTTGGACCAGTTTGGGTACTTAATTAATTGCTGTTGAACTCAAACAAAGCAAAGGATTTCCGACCCAGAAAATTGGAATTAGGGAAATTGATTGACAAGCTTCAAGCTTTGCCACCGGAAAATGTTGGCAAAACAAAAAAAAAAAATCAAGATTATTTTATTTATTACACCACAAAAAAATGTGTATAAATAAATAATCTTGAGAGAGTATTTGTCAACATCAAAATTTAATTAGGTTAAACATAAATTAAACCCAACTTAAATTGTTTAGCCTATTCTAAAATTGATCTCCAAAATTAAAATATCTATCAAATTTGGAAATGACAAGTTTAAGAGACCCAATTTTTTAAGTCCAAAAGCCCACGCAAATGCATCATTTAGCTCAAATATTCTAGAATATTCTAATAATGTACTTTTAATTATCGTTTCAAATTAAATAATTAGGATAGTTAAGAAAAATGATTATCATATTTATTTTCTTTTGTGATAAAGATGAAATAATTATCACATGTGGTTTTCTTAAACCAAACAACTTATTCTTTACACCTACAAATACACTTCCTAGGCTAAAGAAAAAAAAAAGAACAAAAAAAAAATGGAGAAGAAACATAATCAAGGAGAAGGAAAATTTCCCTAAAAGAAACTTTTTCCAGCTTTTCAAGCCAATCAAGAATAAACGCCCAATGTGAGAAGAAATCAAATCCAAGGAAGATCAAATCTCAATTTTAAGGCCAGACTTAAATAACACAGTGAGGAATGTGAAAAATGTATGACGTTGCTGTAACAAGTTCAGCTTCAAATCCGGTGGAAGTGGCGAGGAACCTGAAGGATTCGTTTTTGGCAATATCAAGGCAAACTGCAAGGAAAATGGCGAGAAAGTGGTGGACATTACCGAAAGCTCTCAAGTCCAAGAAGTATGATAAAAAGTCCCAAATCGAAAGAAACAACAAGAACATCGATCCGTGTTTGCACTAGACAAATTCCGGAGTTCATGTTAGTGAAGAATGTTTATGTCTTCACCAAAAGCTCGAAGCGTTAATTAGATGATTATGTGCGTGAGAAGCACATTAGAGAGTCAATCACCAAAATTTTTGTTTTAAATTTTAATTTGTAATTTGTATTACAATTGATTTCAATGTGTAATTTTTTAAACATGAAATTTGTGCGTACAGACCCAAGATAGAGAACTTGAGAGTTTTGCAACAATAATAGTGAGAACAGTAATAAAGATAAGGTGCTGACAGCTCATTAATTACAAATACAGCCGTTGAAAGTCAAAGGTAAAAGTGGGTTTTTATAAGTCAATGAAGTCTTTTCATCTCTCACGTCTCAAAAATTGTTGGCCCATCATCATTATAATGAAGAAAAATGAGCCAATAACAATGCAATATGTGGCCCCTGACTATAAGCTTATGTGTTGTTAGGGGTGTGCATTTAATAGGTGTTGTTTCGCTTGACTTCCTTCATACGGAGTAGTTTCATGATTAATGGGCATTAAAAAATGTAGGAACCCATCTCCCTCATTTTGTTGAAAGGGGACATGTGATACCATGGGTCTAGATTCTTCAAGTCCATTATTAATAAAGGTAGTGGGTTGGTTTACATGCGAATCTGATTCAATAAAAGTCACAATCAAATGATATATGTAATAAGAGAGTTTTCTTACAATGAATAGTGTCCAATTATATTTCAAGAAGGCCTAGGTTCTCACTCTCACTTACAAAAGAAAACTTTCATGAAACAATCAAGGTGCACACAATAAACCCTACTATTCTATAGTTAGTTCATTTGGTTTTAAAAAGAAAACTTGATCATCAAAGGTTTTCTTTATAGCTTTCTAACATTATTTGTAGAAGCTGATAATGCAATTCCAGTCCAAGCCATTAGCATCAAGCAGTCCGATTTATTGACTCAATTGATAGTTCTGTTATCAATAATTAATGAAACTTCACTCATCGACTAGTAATAAAGTGTATGTTGTAGTCTACTTCTAATCTATATATGCAAAGGTAACACCATATAGGGCTAAATGGCCTGACAGTGAGCCCATAGGCAGAAAGAACACAATAATGTTGACTGGCCCATGCTCTTTCTGTGAGACCCAATATCAACAAGATATTGTTGATAGGTAAGGAAAAAAAATCATAGGTAATTATCGAGATTAGGGCACTCTTAAAGGTAAGGCTTGCAATTTGATTCATTAATAAAGGGATTGGATTCTACAATGAGAGGTTTTAAGCATATACAAGGAGGTAAAAAGACACAATTTGGTAAACAAACATACTATTCATAATACACTCAAATCATTGTAAATTAACAAACTAACTTAAGCAGTGGACAATTCTCCCCAAACAAGCAACTCAATGTGCCTCTAATACATCTTTGTTCGCAAGTTCCAAACCATAGTTAGACTGCTAAGCTCTAAATAGATTTGCTATTAAAAGGATTACAAATTTACTCAGATCATAGTACGTATTAGCTTTCTATATTTTACTTAGTACAATTTATTTCAAACAAGAGAATTGACCCAATCAAATAGCTTCTTTAGTTGTCGGCATGTTCCCAATAGAAAATGACTTCGGCACCTGGGGCTTTTCAGCCAAAAGAGATCAATTTTTATTTATTTGTTACAATAGAGATTTCAACAAAACATGAGACCTTACTTATCTTTTTCAGAAACTTATTTTTTTGGAATGTAAGAAATAAAATTTAAAAAGGCTCAATTACCTCCCTAGTTGGCTTAAACTATTTTAAATTTAATATTTTTCCCCTTAAATTGAATTTTGGTTTTGAAAAAAGCTTTTAAAATGTTGTTTAATAATACTAAAATCAAGCTCTTAGCCCAAAGCTCCACTCAACCTTAGGGAATTCATATCTTCGCCTAGTGTTTGTTTAATCAGTTCAAATAAATTAATTTGATATAATTGCCTCCTACAATATTTTAGATAATAATGCAATTATAGGGGATAGTTTAACACTCATATGGTCTCATTTTAAACTCATAAAAGAAAATAAAAAACTAGATTATTACAAAATTTTCTACTACAAAATGATGCGGTAGAATATGGCTAAATGCAAAATTTTGTGCGTCATAATTGAAGTTTTCCATCAATGGATTGACAAATCTTTTCATAGAGGGTTAATTATGTTTTGTCCTCTTAAGTTTAGGTGATATTAAACTTTGCCTTTTATGATTCAGAAATATATACTTTACCCCTGCCTTACATTTTACTTTCTTAAAAAAGCTATTTTGAATTTACGGAAAAAAAATGATAATTTAAACTGTCTATTAATTGTATTGGTAGATTACTTTTGTATAATTTTAATTAAGATTTTAGAAGTTGGTATTGGACAGACAGTTGGTAATGTATATATTTATGAAACAGGAGGAAAAAAGTGTAATATAATATAAACTTTGAGGAATAAATTTTCTCTAACACTTTTATAAAAAAATTAGTCCCTCTGTCACACAATGTTTGCAACATTTCTATTTGCCACACAGATCTAGGCAAGTTACTATTTGCCTCTACTTTTCATCTTTGCCCTTCCTCTTTTCCTCTGTCCGTTTACTTCATTGCCCTTCCTCTGCCGCTACTTCGCCTCCTCATTGGACCTCTGATTCCCCTTCCTTGATTGCCTACTTCCCTAACCTTGATCCCAATCTAACCATACTCATGTTCTTTGTTGCCACCCAATTTTGTTCGGGTACTAACTTTTATTTAGTTATAGGTTAGGAAAAGTTAGTTTAGGAGCATTTTGTTTCATACGGGGGCAATTCGGTCTTTTTTGTGTTATTAATTTTAGGAATTTAGAAGGGTCATGTAGGGTAAAAATAAGGATTAATTTAGTTTAGGTACTAATTTTTAGTTCTAAAGGTTTTGTAGGGTCAATTTAGGCAAAAGGGAAAAGTTTGGGTGGAAAGCAAGGGTTTTTAGAAGATTCTAGGCAAAATTGAAAAGTTTGAGGCAAATTTATCAAAGTTGGAAAGTTTGGGGCAAATCTAGCAAAATCATGGAATTCTGGAAAAATCTGGTCAGTTTTACAAAGCTTTAGGCTAGTTTGACAAATCAGGCAAAAGTTGGGCTAAATTGTAATTTTAAATAAAGATGGGTATCAGATCAGTAGCTTACGAGAGTTGTTGGACTAAAACTAATATTTTGACCAAATAACATCCTAACCTCTCCAAGTTCTGGAAGCGGAGCACAAGGGTGAAGGGCGCGGGCCTTGACGAGACATATGACCGCACAATGTCCTCGTCTAGAGACTGGCTAGGCTGTGGCCTCAGTGCAAGGTCGGCTAGGTAGTGGCCTCGTTGGAAGATTGGCTGGGTGGCGGCCTCGTCACGAGATATGTTGCACGATAGCCTTATAGCGAGATCGGTTGGGTGGCTACCTCATCGCAAGATCAGTTAAACGCCGGCCTTGTCGCGACTCACGAGATCAATTGGGCGGGGCCTCATCACAAGATTGGCCGGCCTCGTCATGATGTCTTGCTAGACGGCAATGGGGTAGGGGTGAAGGCACAATCTTGCACGATGGAAGGCGACGGAGAGCAAGGGTGGGGACGAGCTGGCGAGTTAAGTGGCGGTGGCTTGGAAAAGTGACCGGCGAGGCTTTAGGTTTAAGGATGGGCAGGGTATATAAATTTGGCCAACTTTATAGACAATTTCAAATGATTTCCTTGTGAGTGGCCCAATAACACGTTAACTCATTTGTATTAATTCAAAACGAACTGGGCCCTAGTTAATCTCGCCTAGCCTCTTCTAGACTGAAAGTGGTCCATCGACTTTTGTTTTCTTGGTGTTTCAAACCTTTTGGGAAAATACTAATTTTTCTTTAACCATTTTTTTCTTCCAAATGTTTTTCAAAATTGCTCATCCATTTTCTTATAGTGAGCAGAACAAATCATTTTCTTTTTCAATTTTTTCAAAGAAGATATGATATTTTTCTTTTTATACATTGAATGATAAAAAATTGACACTTTAGGAAGGCTTTTTTGTTTAGTAATTGTTTAAATTAATGCCATGCTAGCCTAGCATGGAGCTTATGTAGCATACAAAATTGGTTGGTATTCAATAGATCTCATTAATATTCTTTTCAAGTTTAAGGAAACTATTATCATATTGTGATTATCCTTTTGAAAAAATTTCAAGCTCATTAATAAACTTTATATTTTTGTATGAATTAGTTTGAGATTATTTTTAAAGGATAAAAATATTTATTTTGAAATATCTTTTATTCTTTGAAACTTTTAGTAATCTTTTAAGATCTTCCAAAAGTATTTTATTTTATTTTTCAAAAAATATTTTTTTCGCTTTCTATTTTTTAGAAAAAAATTGAAAAAAAATAAAAAATTATTAACAAAATACGACTCAAATGAAAATTAAAAAGTTATAACAAAATTTACTTCTAAAAAAATATTTTCCAAGTCATAGGAAAAAGGCCACTTTCAGTCCTAAAGCTTTTACAATTTTTCTATTTAAGTCATAAAATTTTATGAATTTATATTTGAGTTCTAAAACTTGCAAAACACGTAAACAGTTCATCCTATAAAATTAACATCAAAATAGGTTGCTAACGGTTTAGGACGTACTATTTATACATTTTGCAAGCTTTAGGACTTAAGTAGAAATTATAAAATTTTAACTTATGAGAATAAGTGGCAGAGTAACTACAACCTTGAAGTCACAACATAATCCACAAAATATTTGAGCTCTAAGGAATGAAATGAAATCCAAAAAGCTTTCTAAACATAAATAAATTTTGAATAGTTGTACTAACGAAATATTTTTAATTATCTTGAACTGTTGTTGGTCTTGTAGTCACTCCCGCTAACTAACTCGAACTACTCCTGATCTATGTAAGGGGGTGAAAACGGGTTGAGCACGAATGCCCAACAAGTGGCGGATTTTGAAAATAGAAATACAATATACAAAATATATAGAGATCAAGTAGAAATAATTCTTGTAAAATAATAACAAAAATTTTAGCAGAAGATATTTGAAGAGTTAGAACATAATAAATGTAATAGCAATTTTGAGAGTAGAGCAAATAATATTTGTAAATAAAATTATTAATCAAAATAGAGCAAATTATCATAACAGAGTGGGTGGGGTGATCACTGTGACTACACTTAACCCGCACTAGTGCGTCCAAAATCATCTAAGAATCGCCAACGATCGAGCACCTTGAAGAAATAGTCCTAAAAACAATACGCTGCAGAAAGGAACGGAACAGAATACCCTACGTGGAGGGTCCAAAACTACACTTTCCTAGTGGTACGGGCACAGAACCAACAACCACTAAAACGGAGTCAGAATAGAAATTCAGAGCATTACGATTGTTATAAAATTTTAGTGCAAAACACACAATCAAAACACACCTGATCCTAGGTTATTTAATCAAACATAATATATTGCATAAATAAGATAAAATTTGAATAAGCATATAAACAAGTAAATTAATAAAAGACTTGGAAAACAACTTCAGAATAAAACTTGTAATTGAAAACTCTTATTATGATTAAAAATTTATTTAATGCAAAATAGCTTTAAATCAAAATATTGAAAAATTACTAAATTGGAAAACTTAGCACTTTGAAGAAATAATATATATATATATATATATACATAACATCAAAAAAATTTAATTTTTAGAATAGTAGTAGCCACTTACCTCAATATGAAATTTTCCAACTCCTAAAACAATTCTTTAGCCACCTAAAATAATTATGTAAAAGTTTATGTCAGAACATAATCAATTCAAGAAATAACCCAAAATCACTTGCTGACAGTGACCTAAATGAACATTTCTGGAACCTAAGAATTCACTAAAGTATTGTTAGAAGCCTTAGGGACTGATACTGTGATTAACCTGATTATATCCCTAGTTCCAGTGAACAAGTTGTAACATTTTAGACTATTGGGTGTGGATGACTCGACTCTAAGCCTCAAGGACCTAAAGTGTCATTATACCAATTTATACCTAGAAATACGATTCCTCATCTTCTCCGATTCGCAGCTTCTGTTACTCTCTGATTTCTACCATGCCCAGCCCAAAACCTCCATAAACTTATTTTTAATTTATCTGAAACAATCCTAATTATCGATTATCTCTTTCAATCATTAAGAATAAATTATATTTAATTAAATCATCAATCCAAATCCCTTTTCAAATTCTAAGAACAACTAACTTGTGTACTAGAAATTACTAACAAACACTCACCAAAGATTTTCCTCTCACAAAAAAAAATTTGCATGTTACTTTTCCTTAATCCTTAATTGATGCTTTCTTGTTCCACTTCTTCAATACAAAGCAATAGGTAGATGATAAAGTGAGAGAAATACCCAACGCTAACTTTTTCTTATTTCCCCCCTTTTAAAAACTTCTTTCACAACTCTGTTTCCGGCTTTCTTCCATTTGTGCCATACTCCTTGTTTTTTTTTTGGCCTTAACCTAAATATCCAAAATAATAAAAGAGACTAAATTGGGTTAGGTTATTACCTCCTCCCCTCCTTAAAATAAGTTTCGTCCTCGAAATTTACCTTCATTAATGAATAAAAATGGATACTTCTCGCGCATCTCCTCTTCGCATTCCCAAGTAGCCTCTAATAAAGAATGTCTTTCCTAACGAACTTTCACAAATGGGATGGTGCATCTCCTTAATACTTTCTTATCTCGATCAAGAATCTCCATCGGTCACTCCTCATATGTCAAATCTGGCATAATGTTAATCAGTTGATGTTGAACTATATGATCGGGGTCGTGCACATGCTTATGTAGCATCGATACATGAAACGCATCATGCACTCTTGATAAAGATGGCAGCAGCGCAATTTTGTAAGTGACATCCCCAACTCGATCTAGAATTTCAAAAGGACCCACATATCTTAGGCTTAATTTCCCACACTTTCCAAATCTCATAACTCCTTTTGTCAGTGACACTTTAACGTAAACGCTATCCCCAACCTGAAACTCTAACACCCATCTTCTCATATCAACATAACTTTTTTGTCTACTCTGTGCAATCCGTAAATGATTACGAATAATTTGATTCTTCTATACTATATCTGTAATTATATTTAAACTTAAAATTTTTCGATCATCTATGTCATCCCAACATATTGGTGATCTGCATCTCCGTCCATACAACGCCTCATAGGGTGCCATTCCAATGCTAGACTGATGGTTATTATTATAGGCAAATTCAATAAGTGCTAAATGATCATCCTGATTACCTCCAAAGTCTAGCA
The DNA here is from genome assembly GCA_005392925.1 of Aquilaria sinensis. NCBI lineage: Eukaryota > Viridiplantae > Streptophyta > Magnoliopsida > Malvales > Thymelaeaceae > Aquilaria > Aquilaria sinensis. Next base: position 131,570 of record SMDT01002187.1, read on the forward strand.
CATTAGCTCGAAGCATATCCTCAAGAATTTGAATAGTTCGTTCTGACTAACCATCGGTTTGAGGATGATAAACAGTGCTAAAATTGAGTTGAGTTCTCATGGCCTTCTGCAACTGTCCCCAAAATCTTGAGACTAACCGTGAATCTTTATCTGAAACTATAGATAATAGGGCACTACGTAGGCGGACGATCTCTCTAACATACAACTTAGCTAACTTCTCTAAACTTACACCTTCTTCGAATGGCAAAAAATGGGCGGATTTAGATAAACGATCAACAATCACCCAAATAGCATTATTAGATTTAGTAGTCCTTGGAAGTCCCAAAGTAAAATCCATAGTGATGTGTTCCCAGTTCCATTGAGGAATTCAAAGAGGCTGCAAAGGTCCTGAAGGCTTTTGATGTTCCACTTTGACTTGTTAGCAAGTCTGACACTTCGCAACAAATCTATCAATCTCCTTCTTCATTCCCTGCCACAAAAAATGCTCCTGTAGGTTTCTATACATTTTACTTCGACCTGGATGCACAGTGTAATGGGTATTATGTGCCTCTCTCATAATTTTTTCCTTCAACACCTCATCTCAAGGGATATAGCCGAGCACCAAACTTTAGAAATCTACCTTCATGAATACGAAATCCTGAATGCCTTCCTTGTGCAACTTCTTCTTTCAACTAGTTAATTCCTTCATCTGATCTTTGAGAAATTTTGATCCTCTCAATTAAAGTTGGTTGAGCTATCAAGTTAGCAAGCACACTATTGACACCATTTATTATAATTTCTACTTCCAACTTCTGTAGATCATTAAGAATAGATCTTTTATTAGTAAGTAAAAAAGCTAACGAGCTCGAGGACATACGGCTTAAAGCATCAGCAACAACATTTGCCTTGCCAAGGTGATAGCAAATGTTCAAATCATAATCTTTCTGTAACTCCAACCACCTCCACTGCCTTATATTCAATTCCTTCTGTGTAAAGATATATTGCAAACTCTTGTGATCAGTAAACACCTTATAGGAAACACCATAGAGATAATGTCTCCAGATCTTCAAGGTAAAGACAACTGTAGCTAATTCCAAGTTATGCATAGGATAATTCTTCTCGTATGGCTTCAATTGCCTAGAGGCATAGGCAACAACTCTTTCATTCTGCATAAGTACATACCTTAAACCAATATGTGAAACATCACAATAAATTTCATAACCTTCAGTGCTAGATGGGATGGTAAGGACAGGTGAAGTTACTAATCTTCGCTTCAACTCCTGGAACCTTTTCTCATAATCTTTAGTCTACTCATACTTAGCATTCTTTCGAACCAACTTGTATAGAGGCATAGCCAAGGTCGATAATCCTTCAATGAACCGACGATAATAACTAGCTAAACCAAGAAAACTACAAATTTCAGCAACATTAGAGGGTCTAGCCCAATTCACCACTGCTTCAACTTTCTATAGATCTACAAACACTCCATCTTTTGAAATTATATGGCCAAGAAAAAAAAATTTCTCAAACCAAAACTTACATTTTTTGAATTTTGCATATAACTCTTTTTCCCTTAATTTTGTAAAATAATTCTCAAATGATCCTTATGCTTCTTTGGCCTTTTAGAATAGACCAAAATATCATCGATAAAGACAATAACAAATTAGTCTAAATAAGGCTTGAAATCCTAGTTCAACAAGTCTATAGAAATAGCCGGTACATTCGTTAAACCAAATGGCATGACCATAAATTCATAATGGCCATACCTGGTTCTAAAAGCAGTCTTAGATATATCTTTATCCTTAATCTTTAATTGGTGATACCTAGACCTCAGATCAATTTTAGAAAAGACTTGTGTACCTTGCAGCTGATCGAACAAGTCATCAATACGAGGAAATGGATACTTGTTCTTGACAGTCACCTTGTTTAATTCACAGTAGTCAATACAAAGCCTCAAACTTCCATCTTTCTTCTTCATGAACAAAATAGGCATACCCCATGGTAAAACACTAGGTCAAATGTACCATTTATCAAGCAACTCTTGCATCTATATCTTTAACTCTTTCATCTCTACAGGTGCCATTCGGTTGGGAGCGTTAGAGATTGGGGTAGTCCCCAGCTCAAGATCAATGGAAAACTCAAAATCAATGGAAAATTCAATCTCTCGGTCAGGGGGCAACCTAGGAAATTTCTCAGGAAAGACGCAAGAAATTCCTTGGTAATAGGAATGTCTTCCAGTTTTAATTTAAGTTGGCTAGTATCTCTAATGAATGCTAAATATCCCCTACAACCCTTTCTTAACATCCGACACGCATGCATACCAGAGATAAGACAAATTGGGACACATTGCCTATTGCCGAAAAAGATGACTTTTGGCTCATTAGGAACATGAAATACTACTTTCTTTTCATGGCAGTCAACCCAAGCATGGTTCGTCGATAACCAATCCATCCCCAAAATCACATCAGTCAATTATATCTAGCCTAATCAAGTTCACAGGCATATCCCTTCCATCAAATTTAACTACACACCCTTTATAAATAGAATTAGTAACAATAGACTTTCCTAAAGGGGTCTCAACAGATAGCTCAAAATCTAATGGCTCAGGCCACATGATAATCTAGAAGCAAACTTTGGTGATGCAAAAGAATAATTGGCACCAGAATCAAACAAGGCACGAGTATAAACAGAACCGATTTTCACCGTACCTGAAACAATTGCATTAAAGTCATCTGCATCCTACTAAGTAAGTGCATATATTCAGCCTCAAACTTGCTACTTTGCTGTATCGCCTTTTTCATCTTGCTTCCTCGGAACTGGTAAATTATTCTTTGCTTGGAAGCTTTGGTAAGGATTTCTGCTCTCTAGCTGTTTACAATCAGCAATTAAATGGTCTTTGTTTCCACAACTAAAACAACTGCCAGTCTTCCAGTGACAGTCACCAAAATAAAATTTCTCACAATAATCACACTTCGGCACATCTTAACGCATAGAAACTCCATAGTAAGTTGGTGCAAAATTTGATTTCTTTGTTATATTTCCAAATGGTTTGCTTGAAGATCTCCTGGGTTTATTTTTCCCCTTTTTTGACGTGAAAAAAGAGCCTAGCTCCCTTTCCGCTATGATAGCAGTCGTTTCCACCATCTTTTGATATCTAAGCACAACAAAAGCTTAGCATTTCCCTAACCTAAGGTCTCTTGGTTGATTGAACCTACGCTCTGATACCACTTTTTTCATGCCCCAAAACCCACCCTAGGAGTCTCGGGACGATGACATGCCACATACTCAAGAAAATAATTTTTGTCCCAAGCATGCAAGGCTACATATTCCAAAAAATTCCAAACTTATAAAATTTTAACTTATGAAAATAAGTGGTAGAACAACTACAATCCTTGAAATCAGAACATAATCCATAAAATATCTGAGCTCTAAGGAATGAAATAAAATCCAAAGAGTTTTCTAAACATAAATAAATTTCTAATAGTAGTATTAATGAAATACTTTTAATTGTTTTGAATTGCTGCTGGTCTTGTAGTCGCTCCTACTAGTTAACTCAAAATACTGCTGATCTGTGTAAGGGGATGAAAATGGGGTGAGCACGAATGGCCAACAAGTGGCAGATTTTGAAAATAGAAATACAATATACAAAATATATAGGGATCAAGCAGAAATAACTCTTGTAAAATAATAACATAAACTTTAGCAGAAGATATTTGAAGAGTTAGAACATAATAAATGTAATAGCAATTTTGAGAGCGGATCAAATAATATTTGTAAATAAAATTGTTAATCAAAATAGAGTAGTTCAGAGCAGATTATCATAACAGAAATTCAGAGCAGAGTGGGTGGGGTGATCACTGTGACTACACTTAAACCGCTGTAGTGCGTCCAGAATCGTCTAAGAATCGCCAACGATCGAGCGCCCTGAAGGACTAGTCCTAAAAACAGTGCACTGTGGAACAGAACAGAACAGAATACCCTACGTGGAGGGTCCAGAACTACACTTTCCCAGTAGTACGGGCACAGAACCAACACCCACCAAAATGGAGTCAGAACAGAAATTCAGAGCATTACAATTGTTATAAAATTTCAGTACAAAACATCACAATCAAAACATACCTGATCCCAACTTATTTAATCAAACATAATATATTGCATAAATAAGATAAAATTCGAATAAGCAGATAAACAAGTAAATTAATAAAACACTTGGAAAACAATTTCAGAATAAAACTTGTAATTGAAAACTCTCATTCTGATTAAAATTTATTTACATGCAAAATAGCTTTAAATTGAAATATTGAAAAATTACTAAATTGGAAAACTTAGCACTTTGAAGAAATAATATATATATACATATACACATAACATCAAAACAATTTAATTTTTAGAATAGTAGTAGCCACTTACCTCAATATGAAATTTTCCAACTCCTAAAATAATTCTTTAGCCACCTAAAATAATTATGTAAAAGTTTATGTCAAAACATAATCAATTCAAGAAATAACCCAAAATCACTTGCTGACAGTGACCTAAATGAATGTTTCTGGAATCTAAGAATTCACTGAAGTATTGTTAGAAGCCTTAGGGACTGATATTGTGATTAACCCAATTATATCCCTACTTCCAGTGACCAAGTTGTAACATTTTAGACTATTAGGTGTTGATGACCCGCCTCTAAGCCTTAAGGATCTAAATTGTCATTAGACCAATTTATACCCAGAAATACGATTTTTCATCTTCTTTGACTCGCACCTTCTGTTACTTTCCTATTTCTAATGTATATATATGACTCTAAGTATTAAAACTTGATCACCTAGCACTTATCATTTTCCAAAGGATAGCCCATGTGATGTGGGCAGATATTCCGTAGATAGGTTCTGGACTTGGGTCATCATAAATGGTATTAGAGCCAACCTAGTTTCATGATGATGTGGGCCATAGTTTTGATTCAGTACGGGCTGAGGCCCGATTCTGTTCTGTCTATTCCGTGCATTGTTCATATCCATCGCCTACTGGGCTCATGATTCTGGATCTATTTGTGGCCCAATGAGGACGTTGGGCATATAAGTGGGGCAGATTGTGACACCTTATATCCCACATGGGAAGTCTATGTGATTTCTGATGTATATATATAACTCTAAGTCTTAAAACTTGATCACCTAGCACTTATCCTTTTACAAAAGATAGCCCATGTGGTGTGAGCAAGTGTTCCGTGGATAGGTTCTGGATTTGGGTCGTCACATGTCTTAGCTAAATTGATGGTGAGAAGGAAGGAGAAGGAGCATTTTAAGTTGAACAAGTGAGCTAAGCGTTGCTTCAACCCTAAGGATCATGTTGGTGACCTTTGTAAGGCTTGGAAGTTGTTGCTAGAAGGTTTACATTTTGGCAAGGATCGTTATGTATTAATTCACTAAGAATCTAAAGTTAATTACATGATTCAAGTAAAGTTCTAGGCCTTAGGTGATGACTAAGTGGTCAGATAAACCAGAGAAGCTATTAGGTGGTAGGATTGTCTTTGGGTGATTACAAAGGTGCTAATTAGCTAAGTTATAGGCAAGCATTAGGACTCAGGAATTGGGTTGGCCAACTCAATTCCAGAGTCTGCTTAATTCTAGAGTCTGGAGCTTTATGTGTAGTGTTAGTTCACTAATATGGATAAATTTAATTGAGCTTAGGCTTAAGGAATGCTTGCTAGGCCCTAGAGGTTGCCTAGGGGTAGCTGGTATATGGCATGTGTGTTTTGTGTGCTTGATTGGTTTGGTTGTGCATGCTGACCCCCACTTAATTGTTTATATACGGATATATGTTTGTTGTTTCACTAGTTTTCCTTGTTTTGAATGCAAGTTCTATGGAGGTCTTTTGTGTCGTGCATATGTTTGTGTAGTACTCTTGTGTATGTAGGCTATTAAGCTATATGATCCTTACTGAGCGGAAAAACTCATGCCCTATCTTTATTCCTTTCCAGGGAAGGGGCTCGAGTAACTGACCTTGGTGGTTGTTTCTGGTTGTCAAGCTTTTTGTTTCAGGTACTAATGAATTGTAACGCTAACGCTCAATAAGAATGAATCATAGTTCATTTGCTTAGAGGTCAAGCCTATTGTTTTGGCATGCACGCATTTAGTTTCTGTGGATGTGGGAACCTACTGTGTGAATGCTAAGTTAGTGCCTAAGAAGTGTTGTAGTGGAGTTTTGTAAATTTTTGTACGTACCGAGCACAAGTATGGGCAAGGGTGGGCGCAAGTAGGGCCACCACGTGTGTAAACCCTTAAAGCATGTGCACATGTATGATTTTCTAAATAAAACCCTGAGGTTTTGGTTGTACGTGCATGTTTTTCATTGAGAAATCATTTGGAGGTGGTAAATCTTGGCACTAATTTAGCTAAGTCACTTTTTTTGGGTAGCCCAAACCTCTTCATACACGAAACAGTACCTGGGCTACTACTGTGTCCTGGGTGCTCACCCCTGTGTCCTGGCTGTGTCTTAACGCGAGAACAGTGCGCTCTCCCTGGATTAGTGGTGTCCTGGACATGTAACCTGTGTAGCTTGATAGAGCCTTGTGCACTAACCTTGCATGCGACAGACAAGTAGCGATAGTGTCCTAAGTAGCCTAGTGCTATTACCTCCACACTACACTAGGCACGCATAGGCCTGGCCAATTTTGGGCGTGATAACACGCGATTGAGGTTGCAACACGTGATTTGGGAGTAGAATATCCTTAGCCTTTAAGTTATTGCCAGGAGGCTAGGGGTTGACGGCTTGCCCAAATCTAGAATGGTACCAGACTGAATACTTCGCAAAGAAAATGCAGGAAGAAGCCTATACTAGAATAAACAAAGCTGAAATATCTATAACAGAGTTTGACTGTAGTTGATGGAATCAATGGGACTATATTCGGTTCGAGTACTAACCCCTTGTCGTCGAGATTAGGTTTGTTACAAGCTTTGAATTGGTTCTAGTAGGAATTGCGACCAAATCAAAGTGATGAACACACAAAATCGCACAAGGATCTGACCTTGAATAGCTTAGAAATTAGATTAATGAATAGCTAGGGTTCATTGGTCAAATTGGGGAAATGCCAATAAAATTTCCAAACTAATAGATGAAAACATCTTTATTTGCAGACAAACATCAAGGGCATGAAACATCAAGTGGAATACCTCACTTCAATAGTTCATTTTGGGTTAGGAGAGCTTCAACTGCTTTATTGGGTTTCTTCAGATCACTGATTATAATCCAACTCACTTGGAAGCCGAGAAGTATATCAACAAAATTTGACAGGTGATCACTCACCTTTGAAGGGTTTCACTTCTAGCTTTTTGCCACAAACTAGTCGACACTGCTCATCGGATGACTACTTTAGCTCTTTGGTTATCAAATTCCTTGTAATTTCCATTTTAGTTTGTTTCTATGTACCAAAAAAAATTTGAAAGGGTGATGAGATAAGTTCATATTCCGACCATTCGCCCTAAGTTGTTGGAAGAACTTGGAACAGTTGGCTAATAACTAGACTTTGTACATTTTCCTTTAAAAATAATTCATTAATTTATTATTACTTATTTGTTTTTTACTAATAACACGTAAAAGTTAATACTTTATCTAGTTAATGATGAATTGAATAATTTTTTAGAGAGTAGTTAATTTTTTTATGAAGTTTTCTGCATCATACTAAGGAAAGAAAATACCTAACTTTTTCAAGAAAAATATTTCAAAAAATATTTTTTTGGACTTCTTTGTATATAAAATTTCAATTGATATACAAGTTAAAGAAAAAACCATTATATATCAAAATAATCACTAATAATTTATTTTTCAAAATCATTGCATGCTTACTTTGTTTTAAAATCTAGTAGCAAACAATATACAATTCAAACGAAGAGTTTCTATTATGAATTTTCTTATATTGAAGGGTTAAGTAGTCTCCTATTGTGACTAATATCTTTTTATTGTGAGACTTTTTTTGTATTTTTGTACTGACCGGTCGCATATCTAATATGTCCAATCTGTTGTATTCCCAGTTTCCCAGCTAATAAGAATACTAAAGAAATTTTCACCTATCGTGATCACTTACACAACTTAATTGTCAACACAATAGACAACGTATAGATGGTGACAATTTTATTTGACAAAGTGATATAAAATTACTGTTTATTCTATTAGCCGGGTTAAGAATCCAAATCTTCACCACAATGCTCTACCCAGTTAATCCGTAAGTTGCATAAAGCAGAAGCAGGAGTGGGAGTGGGAACAGGAGCAAAAGTGCAAGCGCTAATTGGTCAAAATTGTAAAATTGTTGAATATGAAAGTAACTTGAAAGAATATATATATATAATATATATATATATATATATATATATATATATATATATATATATATATATATGCGTGTAATATATAATAATCAATTTTGTCATATCATTGAGTTGAAATCAAGTTGGCACTTAATTAAAGAGCGAAAAAGGAATCCAATTGGTACCCTACGAGCTCAACCATTGCAACCCCTTGGGCGCAGTTTTATTTTTTTTTTTTTTTATGTTTTGTTTTTTTGAGGCTGAAAAATGGCAAACAACTGTTCCAAATGTCTATTTACACTATCCATCTACAATCACTCAACTTCACGGTACCAATTCCAAATTGTCCTTTTCTCTGTCCTTCCCACTGTCACAATTTTAACTTCATCTCAACCCTCTCCAACTCTTGTTAGTTTTTCAGGGTTCTAATCCAGAATTCCAGTTCCCTTCTGCAACTCAATTTTTACCAGGTCCAATTTTTACTAGGCTTTCTCTTTTCTTCATCAGGCTACTCCCAAATCTCATTTCTCATTTCTGGTTACCTTCTCAAGATGTCCTTCCCTCAGATTGAATTCGATGACTCTAGCTTTTCATGGGGTTGGGATTTTCCTTCCGGAAATTATCCTCTTTCTTTCATCATCCCCAATTCTGCACTGCTTGAGCTGCAACAAGTGGAGACTTTCATGGCTGTCTAAGAATTCGTGAACTTAGAAAACTTGGTTGCACTTTTCCTTGGCAAAAAATGTGAATTCTAAGCGCTTTGCGCTGAAAGCGTGAATTCGCGCTCTGAAGTTGAGAGAAACAATGTGGATGGCGCTTTTATGTAACTATGCTTCATCCCACAACACACAACAATTGAACATTTTCCCATACTTTTCAAACTTACTATTTTGTCGAAATTTTTGTCAAAATTTTGGTAATTTTTTAAAATATAACGAATCAAATAAATTTTTTTGAAAGGTATAGGAACCAAATTGTATCTTTCTCAAAAAAATAGTGATCATATTATGATCCTAATTAAAGTGAATACAGAAATAAGATGGGTCAGTTTGGATTGATATAAGGATGGTTAAAAAAGATCTTAGTGATATGGGAATTTCTTGACGTCGCGAGAAACAAAGATTGACCAAGCAACACGCTCAATCAATAAGAAAAAAAAGGAGAATCCACTTGTAGAAGAAGTCAAAAGCTCTGAAATACTTCAATATTATTGATAGACTGTCTCATAATAAAGAAAATAGGCCTATTTATAGGCTTACAAAGAAACCCTAAAACAAAACAAGTAAAGAAACAGAATTACTAGGAAATAAAATTAACAGAAATTTTAGAGGCCCGGATATCACTCAAAACAATGAAATTTTTGACCCAAAAAACGTAGTCATGAGGAGCAAAGCCCCATGGCACCTGTAGAGCGTGAAATTGCCTATAAAATAACATATTATAATAGTCATTCTAACAATTGTAGCAAAAGTTATGGCCTCCGGAAGTTAGGGTTCATGCGAGGCTTATTTTTTGGATTTCTTCTTCGGTTTTGCCCACTCAACTTGTTCTATGAACTCATCCACTAGACGCTCCACGCCATTTCCTTAGAGAAGTGCTTTGTCTGGCAGGTAGGTAGGGGAGATAAATTCAAATTTTGGCTTGATAAATGGTTAAGCTCGGAGCCTCTAAAGGAAAAGTTCCCTTGATTATTTAGGCTGGCGATACATGAAGGGGGTATGCTGAGTGAGATGGGTAATTAGGAATATTCCGTGGAGAAGAACAGTTAGGGGGAAAGAATGTTCAAAACTGAATTCTCTTTTGTAGGTGCTTGGTGAAACAAATCTTTAGGCTGATTACTCGGATAAGTTATGTTGGAAGCTCAGCAATGATTCCAGTTTTTCGGTTAGCTCGATCAGCTACTTGTGGAAAAGAATAATTTATAGTAGTTGATATTGTTGAGGAAAATCAGGAAAAGATTGAGAGAAATCAGGTCAAGGAACTACGTGAGTTGAAAGAGTCCTATTGCTGTTGCAATCTGTTAGGCAACATTCAATTTGTTAAGATTTGCTTGAGTCTGTTTTGCTTCTTTATTATCTGTAAAGCTTTATATAAAGAGCCAAGTCTTATTTCTTGAATAACAAGTCGAACAAGTTTCAGTTCATATCCTCTGTCTTTGCACTGTTATTTCCTACATTGTGGTATCAGAGCCAAGTTACCAACACTAGTCTTTTACTTGTTCATTCGCCTTTAATAGTATGGCCAATAATTCAGCAGCAGCAAATGTGGTGCAGTCACAAATACCAATTTTCAAGATGAAGCATCAAAATGAAGACTCTCTTCAAGTCCTGGGACCTTTGGGACCTTGTAGAGAATGGATTTCTTGAAGGGACATCAGACAAACAAGTTAGCAGGGAGTCCATCAAGAAGGCTGCAAAGGCCCTATTCTTCATTCAACAAGCAGTTGATGAAGCCATTTTTGCAAGAATAACTGGTGCAGCAACGGCAAAACAAGCTTAGACTACACTTAGAACAGAGTATCAAGGCTCCGCTAAGGTCATCACCGTAAAGCTTCAATCCTTGAGGTGAGATTTTGAGACTGCTACCATGAAAAGTAACGAATAAGTCCAAGATTACCTTGCCAAAGTTATCTCCATTGTTAGCTAGATGCGAGCATATGGAGATACAATCACAGATGAGACCGTGGTTGTAAAAATTTTAAGGAGTTTGCCTCCAAAGTTTCATCATGTCGTTGCCGCCATAGAAGAGTCAAAGGATCTATCCACCATGACCATAGATGAACTTATGGGGTCCCTTCAAGCACATGAAGCAAGGATCAACCGAAACAACATCAAAGAAGAAGAGCAGGCCTTCCAAGTACAATTAGAAATAGGAGGTTCATATCAAAATTTGCTGTAAAGGCTGAGGAACCTTCAGAGGAAGAGGGCGTGGACGCAGCACTATCCAATGCAAATACTGTAAAAAATTTGGCCACAGAGAAGATGTGTGCTAGAGCAAAGACAGTCAAGCAAAAGTTCACCGAACAACCTGAGAAAGCGGATGACTACCTCTTCATGACAATTATAAGTTCTCAGCCCTCTCAAAAGAAAATATGGTATCTTGATAGTGGATATTCTAACCACTTCACAGGAGAAAAGGATAAGTTTAAAGACTTGGATGAGATGTACAAAGCCCAGGTACATCTTGGCAATGACAAACAAGTAAAAATAGAATGAGGAGGCACTGTCAAAATCAATGTTGATGGAAAAGAAAGGCTTATCAGCAACGTTCACTTCTCGCCAGGCCTGGCTCACAACCTCATCAGTGTGGGACAACTAATTGATAGTGGTCTCAGCGTCTTGTTTCAAGATGGAATGTGCATTGCAAGGTCCAAAAATGGTGAATCAGTTTTGAAGGCAAGTATTACTGATAATCGTATGTTTCCACTGAATTTCTCAAGTAAAGAAGATTATGCCTTCATGAGTAGCAGATCACGTGAGTCAGAAATGTAGCATCAACGATATGGCCATTTGAACATTCAAGGGCTTCAGTTATTGGCGACCAAAGAGATGGTAACAGGGCTGCCAACAATAAAGAAATTAGCACAAGTGTGTGAAGGGTGCACATTGGGCAAGCAAGCAAGAAAAGCATTTCCAAAGGGTCAAGCAAAATGTGCAACCGAGAAACTTGAGATTGTACATGCAAACATCTGTGGTCCCATGAGGACCATGTCTCACGCTGGAAGTAGGTATTTCCTTATTTTCATTGATGATTTAACTCGTATGTGCTGGCTATATTGTTTTGCACTAAAGTCTGAAGCCTTCGAACACTTCAAAAAAATTCAAAGCCTTAAGTGAAAAACAAAAAACTCTAAGAACAGATAGAGGAGGAGAATTTTGTTCAAGAGAGTTTACAGAATTCTGTGAAATAGAGGGAATCAGGCATGAGCTTACGGCACCATACACCCCGGAGCAAAATGGAGTTGCAGAGAGAAAAAATTGAACAGCTGTAGACATGGCTCGATCCATGATGAAATCAAAGGGCTAAGTGATGAGTACTAGGCAGAAGCTATGGCCCCATTAGTTTATCTACTCAATATATCTACTACAAAAGCTGTGTGGGATGCAACACCATATGAAGCCTACCACAATTCAAAGCCGTCTGTAAGTCACTAACGTGTCTTCAGAACACAAAGTGTACAAATTAAACAAAGCGTTATACGGATTGAAACAAGCACCGCGAGCGTGGTATAGTCAGATTAATGAATTTTTTCAGAACAATGGATTCAAGAGAAGCTCTAGTGAACCAACACTCTATGTCAAGCAGCAAATAAATGAAGGTATGATTATCGTAAGTCTCTATGTAGATGACATCATGTACACTGGATCTTCCACTCATCTCATCATTGAGTTCAAAGAATCCATGATGAGGAGGTTCAAAATGACAAACTTGGGGGAATTGCACTATTTCTTGGGTTTGGAAGTGAAGCAAGTTGAAGATGGTATTTTCGTATCCCAATGAAAATATGCTGCAGATCTGGTAAAGCAACACGGCATGGAAGCATGTATTGTGGCAGCCACTCCAATGAACACCATTGAAAAATTGAAACTGCAAGATGGGATGGAGGTAACAGATGCAAGGAAGTTTAGAAGCTTGGCTGGACAACTTATCTATCTCACACATACACGGCCCGACATTGCTTTCTCTGTAGGTATGGTATCACAATTTATGCACTCACCCACACAACATCGTTTCGGATCAGCCAAACGAATTCTGAAGTCTGTAGCTGGGACATGAAATTATGGGATATGGCTTTTTAAAGCTTCCAAGATAATGCTCAAGGGCTACACCGACAGTGATTGGGCAAGCTCCCAAGACGATCACAAAAGTACTATTGGTAATTGCTTCAGTCTGGGATTAGGTGTGATAACGTGGATTTCTAAGAAATAGAACTCTGTGGCATTATCTTCTACAGAGGCAGAATATATAGCTGCAACTACTGTTGCCTGCCAAGCAGTTTGGCTTCGAAGGATCATGGAGGAAGTCGATCAGAAGCAAGTTGAAGCAACAATCCTATTTTGTGATAATCAGTCCACAATTGCCTTAACAAAAAATCCTATTATGCATGGTAGAACCAAGCATATAGAGATAAAGCACCATTTCATACAGCAATTAGTAGCAGATCAAGAAATTGCAGTTTAGTTTTGCAAAACTGATGACCAGGTTGCAGATATGTTTACAAAGGCTTTACCTCTCAACAAATTCATGAAGCTTCGCAGTATGTTAAGTATCACCAGCTTTGAATCAAGGGGGAATGTGGAAAGAATAATTCAAAGCAGTTGATATTGTTGAGGAAAATCAGGAGAAGATTGAGAGAAATCAGGACAAAGAACTATGTTAGTTGAAAGAGTCCTATTGCTATTGCAATCTGTTAGGCAACATTCAATTTGTTAAGATTTTCTTGAGTCTGTTTTGCTTCTTTATTATCTGTAAAGCTCTATATAAAGAGCCAAGTCTTCTTTTTCGAATAACAAGTCGAACAAGTTTCAATTCATATCCTTCTGTCTTTGCACTATTATTTCCTACATTGATGTTAAAACGTCCAACCTAAAGCCAATTGGTAATAGGTGGAGAGGCCTCATCACTATATAAAGCACTGACTTAACCCCTTTTGTTGGCCATGTGAGATTTTCCCACTTAACCCGACCCCTCACGTGTTGGCCACTTTGGCTTTATCACGTGGGTTATTTTCGGCAATGGCTGAGGCAATTTTAAACCTGCTCTGATACCATGTTAAAGCATTCAACCTAAAACCAATTGGCAATAGGTTGAGAGGCCTCATCACTATATAAAGCATTGACTTAACCCCTTTTCTTGTCCATGTGGGATTTTCCTACTTAACACCACTTAGGAAATCAAGAGAGTGGTGCTGAAGTTAGGAATACACCTCTTTTCAAATGGAACAACTGGATTCCATATAAGATTAATATCTTTGGGTGTAAAGCAGCTTAAAGGAGAATACCTACAAGATTGAACTTGGCAAGTAGAAATATCTTTCACAATAGCTTGAACTGCTTGTTTTGTGATGACTCTATAGAGAAGGAAAAACACTTGTTATTGCACTGCAGAGTTACTTTGGCAAGTCTGGATGGCAGTTTGGAGTTGGTTGAATTGCTCTTCATCAATTTCTGCTATAATTGAAGGTGGGTAAGATCTAGTATTCAGTGGTTTTAGTCAATTTGAAAAGGAAGAAATAATGTGCTTTCTAGTGGCAAACCTTTCTCTGTTAATGCTGCTCTATTTGAGATTGGAACCCTATCTCATCTTTGGAACTCGAATAGATCGAGTTCTCTTCGCGCTTCTTTGTATGAATGGTGTTTAAGCTAGTCTTCATCTAGTCTAGGTATTGAACAAGATTTTTCAGTTTTGGTGAAGGCCTGAATAACGCTGTGCTGTATTTCTGGGTTTGACTCCATTGTGTACTTTTTTCCTCCAGCACCTTGCTGGTTTTTAATAAATTCTTTTGAAGATCCGCTCAAAAAAAAAAAAAATAGCTTGCTCAATATAGAAATATCACAAAGCATTACAAGGATAAGGCCTAAAATGATGATTGTTTGCAATGATCTGAGGTGAGCAAACAAAAATCTTTGCCAAATTGCGGCGACAACAAGGGTTAACGAGTCAACGGTGAGAGTTGCAACAATTTTTCTATAATTACATTTCCTATGACTCCAAATTGTTGCAATTTGCCATACATAATTTCCTACGATTTGGAGTCATCTCAAATATTTCTGGCCTGGATTTTTTGGAGGCAAATCTTATGACATCTTTACTAAATATGGAAAGGTTAAAAAAATTAAAAGATTGGTGCTTAAACTATTTATATTTATGCAATAACATTCCAAAAATTTAAAAATTAATTTTTAGTCATCGATAATAATTACTCTAATGAACCTTAAATTTTTTAATACTTTAAAATTACATACAAAATTTCTAAGATTCTACAATTTAGTCACTGATAGTGTAGTAATTGTAGATCATGGGAAAATCATAAAAAAAAAACAATACAAGATGAGCGTGAACTAAGGGAAAACAATAAGAAAAATAAGACAAAATCATAGGACGAATCAAAGGAATGAAAGGGAGTATTTGAAAGGGATTCAAAAATTTTGGATGGCGAAAGTAAAATCTTCACAGTTGGTGAAGCAAAATTGATGGATAAGCAAGCGCCATGTGTCAAATCATCACAACACTATGACAAAGATTATAACCGTCGCAATATTCTATGATTTTGCCTCAATTACGGTAGAAAATTAAGCCAAAATAAATAAAATAGTGTGATGATTATAATTTTGTAATGTTTGAGATAAACCAGATATCAGTTCTCTCCTCTTCCCATATTCAATTTGCAAACACTTCCTCCTTTCATCTCTTCCTCTCCATTGCCATCTACTCTTTGCCTAGAAATGTCGGCCGTCAGCCAACTCTGCCAATCTTCTTTCTTCTACCATTCTTTTCTTCTCCTCTTCTCCTCTCCTTCGTCAATCGATTGTGGTAGAATAGGATCCTTGGGCTTGCATTTACTACTACTAGAAGGCTCTTAGGGAATTATAATACCACTTAGGTTACAATTAGTTAACTATTACTTGTGAAGTATCTTAAATCATTATATGCAACTAATTACTTAGTCTACCATGCACAAAAAATATGTATCTGTCATCTTAACTATAAAATAAAAAGTAAATAAAACAAAGAATAAAATTTGGGTAAACCAATTAATAAAACATAAGTTAAAATATGCTAAGAGGTAAAAACAATAGTTGCTTTAACTTCAAGAAATAATTGTGTGTATGCATCTTAATCTTATATGCACTCAAATGTAACCCTAATGTTACACTACAAGAGAAAGTGAGTTTGGTAACCAACAAATTGGTTAGTAGTTGGTTACCATTTTACTTTTACCAATCAGTGATCGAAAAAAGGGTCACCAATTGGTGGCCAAAATGTTTGTCACTAGGGGGTTGACCGACTTGCTGATCAAATACCATATGTTTTATAGTGACCAATTAGGGCAATCACCAATCAGTCACCAGATTTCTTCTTTAAAAAATTTAAAAGCCTAGAAATAAATTCAAAATTGTTCAGGTAGCTAGATTTAAAAATTTTCAATCTTTTTCATCCATGTATTGGTTCTGGTTTTGATTTGGGAAAGCAAGTTCCTTCCATTGGCTGGAACAACGAGGAAAGTGCCAAGCAAATACATCATCATATATGGACTAATCTTCTTAGGTACACATCATCAAATCTGGAGCATGGCGAGAAAGCACGCCTAAAAAAAAAATTTGTTAAAGAAAAAAATAGAAACCCATGAAGCTTCAAATCAAATGAAATTGCAAATTGATTTAACTAATTAACAAAATTTAAATTGATGAAATTTGTGAGCTCAGGTTTTGAAGAAACCACTAAGTGAAGATAACTGATTTGGTGTGGTGAATTGATGGCGAGGTGGTGGCAGGACTCGATTGGAGGGCGAGACAATGTTAGCCAAGGCTGGTCGATTGGTGAAATTAGAAAGGCGAAGAAAGGGTAATGAGTGAGGATGATTCCAAGTATAGAAGTGGCTAAGAGAGAGTGAGGAGTGGGGATTATTCAAAGCAATTGAGAGGTGGGAAAGAAGAAATAGAGGAAAGATGGGAAGAGATGAAATAGAGGAAAAGAATAGAAATTTTTAATATAGAGAAAAGTAGATACTTCCTCTTTTCTCATATGAAAGAGATGAACACGGAGAAAGACAGTAAACAACAAGAGTGAGAAAGATATATAGAAAAAAAAAAAGGAGTATATTTTTATGAGGAGGATGAAAAAAGCTTTTTGGTGACTGAATCAAGCTGGTCACTAGGTTGGTTACCAGTGAGTGACTGCCTAGTGGCTGGCCTTGGTGGCTAAAACTCAAGCAGTCAGTAGCTGGATAGTCCCTTTGATGGGAATTTCCACCTCACTTTTTTCCAACTGATTAAGTGACTGAAAGCTTGTTGACCACTTGATCAGTTACTATGCCTGATCACCAAAACCATGTTCTGTTGTAGTGTTATACACACCAACGGACATTAGTGGAGTAACATTTAGTGTGAAAAATATCATATATGTTATTGAGGCAATAATATCTACTAAGATCCATACTTAGCCTTGAAAGCTGAAAAGAAAATGGCTAGTTTAATACTAACTTACATTATAAATGTTCATTAACCATAAGATTCATACATAAAGAGTAACTTCACAGGAAATAAAACTTATCACTAATAGCTGCCCTTTACCAACTGTTAGGCCCAAATAGCCTTCTAAGTACCTGTACAATACTTAGGGGGTAAGTACCCAAAAGTGCTTAGTAAGTAGCACTTGCAAGGAAAACATGTGAAGCATGCACAGTAGTATATATACACAAAAAATAAAAAATAAAAAAATACAACACAATATAAAACAACCAAAAACAAGTAACAAACATTAACAATTTTGTGGAATATATGTATGGATGAGTGGATGCACATTTTAATGCACTTGGGACTTCCTTACACCTGAAGGTGCCCTTAACTGTCATAAACTCATATGGTTGGGATACTTGGATACTGACCTATGTATCTGATGCTAGCACTTAAACAAATCCCATGAAGTCCTATTTTGGGCATCTTAGAGCAAGCCATTGCTATCCAAACCTTATTTGTGTTTAACGAGCTACTTAAAGTAAGTCATCACTTACTCACCTTTTTACCTTTTTTTTTGTTAATTATTGTGGTAAGTAATGAATTTAATGGCCAAACTTTGCCAAGTTCCTGAAAATTTGACTCGGGCACCTTATTAGATTACTTACGAAGCCTGTTGACTTGGTTAGGACTCATAAGTTCAGTTAATGCCTGGAGGTTTCTAAACTCAACCATTGGGCCATTAGCAAAACCTAAACCATTATATTCTAATCTAATATCAAAGGTTCATAACCTAAATCCTTGGCCTTTGGAAAATACAAACATTCATTAGTCTAATCTTAGTGGCTTCTTGCACCTTAAGGCACAAAACTTATCCACACACATTTAGCCTTCTAAATCATCCACTCCACTTATCACCCACCTTTTGATGTATGATTTAGTCTTAGGAGTGCTTATAAGCCTTGTTAGGACCTTTCCTAGGCCTTAAAAAATGGTTTAGGACCCAAGGAACACTAAACCTTTAGGTGCATAAGAGATGTGAACACACCAACCTCTTGATGCATATGCATTAGAAGTTTTGGCTACATAAGATCATGTGGCCAAATCATATGGAAGAGGAAGCTACTTGGGAAACTACGCAAGATATGTGGGAGCAATATCCTAAGAAATTTGCTTAGTTGCAACAAAATTTGAAAGACCAAATTTTAGAATGTAGGGAAACTATTACAATCCTCTTAAACCCAAAAAATGTTATGATTTTAGCATGATAGTGTAGCATGAGTTAAATAATGTGATCATTTATGTAAGTTTAGTTAAAAGGGGAAATTTTGTTTTTTTTTATAAAAAAGCCCATAATTTTTTTTCATAAATGGATTGGACTAAGGAATTAAATATTTTAAAGTGATTTTATGATTCCTATTCTAATTTCATGCATGGAAAGAAGGAAATAATTTAAGTGTGTGAGAAAAGGGCCTATTTTAGCATAAGTCAAGTGTCTAGGGGGTTAGTGCACCATTAAGGAGAAATGATGAGAGTTATCCTTAGGAGGCTTGGTTTCCTCCCTCATTTTGCTTCTCCCCACCATTTCTAGCAAAGAAAATCCTAAATCCTGGTGAAACCAATTGCTTGTAATTTTGATCACAATTTAGACGATTCTTGGTGCAAGAAGATCTCTTGAGCTTGCACAAGGAAGTAGCCACATTTTCTTTTTTGGTGAGCTTGTTTTCTTGGTGTTTGGTTGTTGTTGATATTTTTTAAGTGTTTTTCAAGACTTGGGTAAGCTGGGTAATCAATCCCTAAGCTAGATTCTTGCTCATGAAGGTGAATTTCAAGCCAATTTAGCTTGTGCACAATGATGGCCAAAGGAAAGGTTTAGTGTCCCACACAGTAAGTTGAATAGCTTTCTCTATGTCTTCCTCGCTCAAATTTGGATCATATTAAGTGTTCTTGATGCATTGAAAATGATTTTGCTAGGCTAGAACATGCTTGCTATATTGTGGTTCAAGTTTGAAGGATTTGTGCTTGTATGTGCATTATGGATTTGTGGCTTGTGACCTTTGTTTCGGTAAGGAATTCTTATGTTTTCAAATTTAAATGACATTTTTACATGTTTTACATTATGTTGAAGAGTTTACAAGTGATTTTAAGGTGGTTTGGGGAAGACAAGTAAGAAGTATGTAAGAACCAGGCAAAGGGGCATGAAGTAGAGCACCTAGGTATGGCCCCTAGTGCCTTAGTGCTAGGCCTATGTTGGAGCACTATGTGGGCTGAGTCTAGACAGATTATTCTAACTAGCAGTGCAACCATTGGCACCGCGACATCAACCCCCTAAGGCCTAATGTTTAAGGCTTTCTATTGATTCCCCAAAGCATCCCTCGGACACCTTTAAGACTCATGGGACTTTTGAACAGATCCTAGAATCATTCCTAAAATGAGACTAAAGCATCTGTTCGGTGAGTTAAGGATGGACAAGGAAGAGACTTAAGGCCTAAGCTAGAAAGTAGACCCTAAGTAATATTGTGAGTGCTAAGTAAGAGAAATTTTAAACTTCTAAGCACCTTGACTAAGCTATTTTAGCTTAATAAGATGGGCCACCAATTTAGGTAAACTCCTGTACATTGTGATTAAGGATAAAAAAGAACAAATTAAGTTTCTTTGAGCAATAGTTTATTCTTGTTAGTAGGACTAGGTTGAGGTAGGTTCATACAATTGAACTTTTTCTAGTAGCCATTAGTTAAGACCTGAAGACATTTAAACTCATAGTATGATGTATATATATGTTGCATATACGTGTCCCAAGTTTTGCTTCATAGGTATTTAAATACCTTACTAAGAGTCTATGAATTCCCACCCCTTTTAGGTGTCGCATTTGTGCAAACTTTGATACCAGGAACCCTAATGCCCACTCAAGTGTTGTTAATAAGTTTTTGTGCAGGTATTAGTTTAATAGGATCTTTATTGGTTATAATAGTTTGGCTTAGAAATGTTAAAGTGCTAAGTAAATTGTTGGTTTTACAATTTCAAGCTAAAGGTGAACAAGTAAATGAATGCTTTCCCATTGTTCTTGTTAGCAATATAAAGGCAGGTAGGAAAGGTTTTTTATGATCTCAATCTTGTTGTAAATACATGGAAATTATGTGTGCCTAGGAATGCCTCTAGTGTGACCACTATGTGAAGACTCATTAATGTTTGTAAAGACTAAAACTACTTTTGGCTGTACATAAGTTAAATGTCATACATAAAGTTTCATACTTGAAGTCTAAGTTACTTGTTTTTGTGACTTTTGTATGTGCTTTAAGATGTTTTATAAATGTCATGGCAAACCTTACAATGTTTTATATTTTTTGATTACTTTATACATGCCAAAGTACATCATGCATTTTTATTAATTTAGGTTAATCAACTAGTTGTGTGAGAAGTTTTAATATAACATGAGTATCAACTAAGCAAATAGTATTTAAGAAATGGATCACCAAATCCCAATTAATTAAATTTCTTGGGATACTAGTAGAAGGTCCCTTACATTCGGCTCCCTAAAGGCCATACATCGTCCTAGTTTTCACATAAGACGTCACCTTATGTCTAGTGAGTTTTGGCCCTTAACTTGCTCTTAGCAATCCTTGGCTTGCTGTCCAAACTAGTAAACTTAGTTTACTAGACCCTAGTGAGCTTAGCTTACTAGTTTACCTTCCCTTTGTTGTTGCATAGGTGAACATGGTGGATGCTCACTTCTTTGAGTTTCGATGAACTCACTAGGTGTACTAGGATCCCACCTAATGCTCGAAGCAATTGGCTTGTTTAAGCTACTATGGTACTAAACCTTTACCCAACTAGGTTAACCAGGCTGCCACCTAGTGTCTCTAGCTATTAATCTCATCTAGATCACTAAGCTGTTAAGTGCCATGGGTGGGTAGAGTTCCTATACCTAAAGATCAACCACAAAGGCGTCAAGACCACACTTGACCTACCTTTCCCAAACAAATGCACGACAATAGGACACATACATTGAAAATGAAGGCAACACAAGCAATATTATAGGGTAGTGCCTCAACCCATACTCTATTACTCACAAAAGTGAAGGAAAATGCAATGTTTGTTGTGTGTGTACCTAGCCAACTTGACTAAAGCCACTAGTACACTTGAAAAACTCCAAAAAAGGCTTTGGTGGTTACACTTGAACAGCCTAGGGATGTGCATAACTATCTAGAGCATCAAGGCTATCCAACAAGCCTCATGTTGCACGCAATAACTGCCCACGACCTCGCCAATCATCTCTGGCATGCACCATGCATGTGAGGTAAGCTTAACTCTCTCAGACTAGTGTGACCGTCTACATGTGTGGGTTAAATGCATGCCCAATGTGCCCTAGCTCCCGCCTAATCCCTGAAATGCCACTCTAGGTAAGCCTACCAGCTTTAGCACCAAGTCCCAAGTGTTCCTTTTCTGAATGCCACTTAAACTCATTCCCAAGTAGAAAGGAGTGCCTTGCCTAGGTGCCCACATCAAGTAAATCATGGAAGGGCTAACACTAAGCCTCTACCATATAAATACTTAAGGTGTAATAGATTTTCACTTGTGCCTTTGGTCATAACATGCCTTGGTACTTGGGCACTATATCTTCATCCTAGTTCCTTCACTATTCGCCACTACTTGGTCCACCCTTTTATTGTTAGAATTGCTTTGGAAGGGCTTAACGCACTTGGTTCCAAAGAACCTTTCATGTTGTATAGGCTCTTCATTTACTTTCCCTAGTTTAGATGCTAAGGTAAGGAAATCTCAAGTTATTTTTCCTCAAATAAGTTTTATTAAACAATGAAAGCAAGCTAAGTATGGTTAAGTTCAGTTCCAAAGCGTATTTAGCACCTTAAATGGCATGACCATAATTTTAGTAGAATTAGGTTTATGCAAGTCTTTTGAGATTAATAAGTTAGGATCATAAGTGTTTCTAGCCATTTGAACCAAAAGTGAAAGTTATGGGTGGAAAAAAGCACTAAGTGAGAAATTGAGCTATTATGTCTAATAGTGGTTTAAGTGGCTTAAGGGCAAAGTAAGCGGGTAAGAAAATCCTTTCTATGGGACCAAGGAGTGATGGTGTAGGAGGATTTTAAGTGGCCTAAGTGAGTCAAAGCTAAGTTTGCGGGCTAAATTGATAAGTATAAGAGAATTGGGCTAAGTGGAGTAGTTGGGATATTTTAAGAATAGATGAACAACACTATTCATCATTTTCTCCACTTAATTTTATAGTTCTCCTCTCTTCGTAGCTCTCCTTATTAAACACCCAATCTAACCAAAAATTCCATAAAAATTGAATGTCCCAAAGCCATGCCAACAAGCCCTTAGCTCATCTTTGGTAAATTTGGTGCATTTGAAGTTGTCCTTGCAAGTTTTTGGTTCAAACCCGAAGGTAAGAATCTTTGATCCTTTTGTCTTATTTTTAAGCTTGTTAACTCATTATAAATGGTTTTAATTTGGTGCCCTTGGTGTCCAATTTGGTTGAATTCAAGCTAGGAACTCAAAGGAACTTTATTGAAGTCATGTGTGCTTTTTGCTTCTTGCTTTGAGGATGATTTGAGACAAGAGATTCAAGTTAATTCAACTCAAATAATGCATATAAATGTAGCATTACATGTTGGAATGAAGTATAAATAAGCCTTATGTGAATTGGCTTTGGGGATTGAAAGATTGAGCAAGTTTAGTACAAGATAGCATGCAGTTGCGCAATGCTAAAAAGGCATTGACGATGTGCCACCAACAAGTTTCTAGACAACCAATGGGTTGATGCCCTTGGTGACATGTCAGCAAGGCCTAAACCCCTTAAGCTTGGAGCACCCTAAGAATGCATCAATCTCTTGGTTATCATCCCTAGGGCATTCTAAGATGTTCTATAGACTTGGTTAGGTTTGGAACTTATTCCTAAGTTGGGAATTATGCATTATTTAGGTGGTAGCTAACTAGTGTGGTTAAGGTATGGTAAAAAATGGTGGCTAAGAGGGTTAAAGTGCTCAAGTTGTTAAGGAAGCATGAAGGGAATTAAGGTAGGTTTCAGATTCGTTGATGGCCCTAGTGGGAGGTCTTAGACCTTTGGGCAATTGAGAGGAAACCTAAGAGGATCCTAACTAAACCTTGTGGTTTGGTAAGCAAGCCAGTAAGGAGCCTTAAGCTAAACACCAAGAGCTTAGTAAGTTGGACCACATAAGGCAGCTGCCCTATACAATAAGTTTAGGGTAAGAGGCGGGTAAGAGGGGAGTAAGTGACTACTTACCCTAAGTAGCTTCTCAAGGCGAGCAAGAGCTGAGTAAGTGATGACTTACTCTAAGGTGCCCGTAAGAGGACTTTATGGGGTTGGTTACATGCTAACATAAGATACAAGGGCCAGTATCTAAGTACCCTAGCCATAAGAGCTCATGACAAGTCTAAAACCTACAGGTGTAAGGAAGTCGTAAGTGCACTTGCATACGCATATTTTATCCGTCCATCCATCCATCCACCATTTACATTGTTTGTTGTTTTTATTCTTCTTCCTGGTTGTCTTGTTGGTTGCTTGATTTGTTTTGTATGTTATATATTTGCTTGTTGTGCTTTGCATGCTTGCATTTGTTTCCCTCTATATGTTTTGAATCCCTTATTGAGTTCTTTTTAGTGCTAACCCCTTAAGTGTTGTGCAGGCATTAAGCAGGCTAGTCAGGCTTAACAGTTGATAAGGAACGACTGTTAAGGGTAAGTTTTAGTGGTTTAAAGGTAATTTCTAAGTAAGAACTTTAAGTTTCTAACCTACTTGTAGCATAATCTAGTACTGACCAAAGTGTTTGTTTTATAGTTTGAGGCTATATGAGTAGAAGGAAAGTATGGTTCATCACTTGAAGCTAGCTTGATTAGGTGAAGAGCCATGGCTAGATCTTAGTACATATATGTCACTTCTTTTATATGTATGATATTTTCATACAAAGGGAGTACTTCTACTAGTGTCCACTGGTGTGCATAACACAAGGGTTACATTTGGGTGCATATAAGATTAAGATGTATGCACATAGTTGTTACTTGAAGTTTAAGCAACTAAAGTTTTTACATCTTGGCTTATTTTGAATTGTGTTTTCATTAATTGTCACGGCACTATTGCCAATTTCGTTTTTGTTTATTGTTATTGAATGGCGAAGACAACGCATGCGTATTTTTTATGCAGGGTAGGCTAAGTAACTAGTTGTACGTAAATGATTTAAATCACTTTATGAGTAATAACTAGCCAGTTGTAACTTAAGTGAGATCATAGCTCCCTAATAGCCTACCAATGTTAGTAAATCTAGGCACTAGTACCCTGTTTCGGCATAATTGGTAGTAGAGTAAGTCAATGGTTTGAGTAGGGGCAATAGGTGACTAAGATACAAGTGTGTCCTTGTGCTAAGTGTGGTTAGTAGTACTTATAAGTGTTGCTAGAGTTGTAGTCTAGTTTTGGTTGCAGGTATATCAACAAGAACCTGATAAGGCGCTTGTACTGAGGCAAGGGGCCATGCAAAGGTCCAAGTGGCCCTATGGTGTGAGCTGTAAGGAAGGTGATGATTTTGTTGTACATTCCCAAGAAGTTTACCTAACCCTCGAAGAAGGGGAGACCATGGTTGATGGCTAATGGATAAGGGTTGAAGTGTGTTAAGGCCTACAAATACATTGAGACCAAGGGAGGGATTTCCACCCTAAGGGAAAAACCAAGGTTAAGGAAGTGTTTACGGTTATGTAGATAAGGACAAAACTTAACAAGTAGTCGAAGAGGGCAAGGGCAAAGGGCAATATGTACACTAAGAGAGTAATACACCATGGGGTAAGTGCTAAGGTAGACTAGGACTATATGTGCACCTGAGCCAAGATAATAACATCTACACCCCAAGGTCAGTTAAGGCATAAAGCAAGAGCTCAGAGAAGGACCATTAATCTGGAGTCCATGAAACCCAAGAGAGAAGTAAAAAAGAACAACATAAACCGAAAAAAGGGCTATGTGCTATGTGTTTAGAAACAAGAAAGGTAAAGGATAAAGGACATGAATATGCTTAAGGTTAGGGCCTAAACAAGGCTAAGATCAAGAGTGCCTCAATCATCGGGGAAGCACCACCAGTACTCAAAGGTAACCAAGAAGACTTACTTGGACCAATTGATTGGTCAAGAAGCTGATAGCAAAATGAGGTAGATTTAAGTTTACAGCATAGTAGTAAGTAGTTTTATTGTTCAAATTTCTATGTTTGTGGTTGTGACTAGCCTTTTTAGAAAGCGAAGATTACGAAGGAAGTATGGGTATGTGAACCTAAAAGAGCCCAAAAAGGGTAAATTCTTATTAAACCCTTAGTGTGGTTAAGGTTTTGCCTAGCAACTTAGGGGTAGCAGGTATGTAGTGATCTGTGTTTGTGGTTTATTGTTTGGTGTGGCATTACGTAGGAAGAGGATTAGTTAAAGGGCATAAGAGCTAACTTAACCGTGCCAATCATAAGTGGCCCTTGGAAGTACCCTAAGGGTAAGGGTGACTTGCATGGAAGAGTCTATAAGTCATGCCATGATTTGAGCCTTAAGTAGATTGAACTTGTACCTATGGTGTAAGGAGTACTTTATGCACTATAGGGACAGTTTAAGGAAGGACAACTCTAAGACAGTTATGATGGGTCCAATTCTGATAAGTGTTGCACACAAGTTACTAAGGGTTACCAAGTAAGGTGAGATTGAATTCTCCAAGCACCCACAACTAAGGTAAGAAGGCTTATAAAGAAAATAATTCAGTTTAGGAACTTGAAGTTATGTGTGAAGAAAAAGTAAGTGGTACCGTAAGAACTCACAGTAATTGTGAGAAGTTGGTTAAGTGAAGGTTGAGAAGCATAATCCACAGGTTCCAAAACTGTGGAGTTGTCTTTAAAGGTGTGGTTCCTTAAGGAAGGGAGTCCATTGATTTTAGTAAGTTGCTCAAGGTTCAAAGGTTAACCTAAGCCTTAAAAACCAAAAGGGTAACATTCGGATCCCTAGGAAATTATAACCCGGAATGGGAGTGTAAGAAGGGACTATAAAAGCATTGTTAGTTGGCTGGCTTTAAGGACAACCTAAGTAAGTTAAAAAGGAGTCATCCTAAATGTTATTAAATTAGAACCTAATAGCTAATACAAACACCCATGAAGACAAAAATGAACTCCAAGTAGTAGGCTTATGCCTAGTAATTTTGTTATGGTCTGTGTTGACCTAAAGCTGCTCATGAAGAGCGAAAGTGAATTTGGCATTTTTCTTGAATGTTTAGGAGTTCAACCATTTTAGATAGTCATTGTGAGTTCGAAGGAGCTAAAAAATTTTTAAACCAAAATGCTAAGACTGCAGGCCTAAGTTAACCTAAAGGCTCATAAAAATGAGGATCTTGAGGTCTAAAGCGTACACGACTATTGAAAGGTTTCAGATAAATCAAATTGAATCAACAAAGGTTTAGATGGGTGTGAATGCTGTGTTAAAGTCTTAAATGTAGAAAAGCTCAAGAAGGAGCTAAGTGTGAGTAGAGGTAATATCCTCATTAGTGGATTCAAAGCAACTGAAAGTTGAGGTTTGTTGAAAAAATTTAGTAAGCTTGCCAAGCCTAAGAAGTATATAGGATTCTTTATTTTCCTAAGGACTAAGAAGTTACTTGAGTAGTTTAAGAGTCTAAGTCTATTCAGCTGATGACTAAGAAAAACTTTTGAACAAGAAGGTTTCCAATAAAAGAATAAAAAAAACCTCAAGGTAAGATTGTTGAAGCTAAGGTAGCTAGAACTACCTAGTGAGTACCTGAAGTTAAGCTGTTAAATAATAGCCTTGAATCACTAAGAGCCCATGAGAATGAGATATAGTGAATGCTCTATGAGATCGTAGTGTTTGAAAAGACTTCAAGTGCCTAAGTGAAATGTGGGCCAAAGAGGTGCCAAATAAGAGTTCCTTGGGCATAAGAAGGTCATATGTCTAAGTTAAGCCTAAGGGTGTGCACACTGTGGGCTATGGGTGTGTAAATCACACTAAGAAGCCATGGTGCTTAGTGCATAGGGATAGGCTAATAAGGCAATGACCAAAGAATGTGCCAAGTATTGAGAAACATGGTACAGGTACCAAATTGGCCTTAAATAAGGCATAAGATTTGGAAGTGATATTCAAGCACAATAGTTTGTTGGGAACACTCATGGGTAGTAGTCAGGTTATGTTAACTCGATGGGTTTGGGGTGTTAAGAAAGACCATTATGAATCCCATAAGAAACCAAGATAAGTACGAGGGCAAATGCCAAATGCTAAGTTAGAATCAAGAAAACTGAGATTCCTAAGAAAGCCAAAGGTGTGGCATGAGTTGTGGGGCACAAAGTGTACCCAAGTGTAAAAGCTAAGGGAGAACCATGAAAGTGTAACTGGCACTTAGAGGACAAAATGGGTAAAATGGTAATTTTGGCCCAAGTCAATGGCATCACCATAATTTTAGTGGAATTAGGTTCATGCAAGTGTTTTGGGATAAATAAGTTAAGGCCATAATTGTTTTTAGCCGTTGAACCAAAAGTGAAAGCTAATGGTAAAAAATGCATTAAGTGAAAAATTGAGTTATTATGTCTTATCATGGCTTAAGTGGCTTAAGGGCGATCTGTGTGCGTAAGAAAAAATTTTCTATGGGACTAAGAAGTGATGGTGTAGGAAGATTTCAATAGCCTAAGTGAGTGAAAGCTAAGTTTGAGGGCCAAAGTGATAAGTAAAAGAGAATTGGGTTAAGTGGAGTAGTTAGGATATTTTAAGAATACATGAACAACACTATTCATTATCTTCCTTACTCAATTTTCTTAGTTTTTCTCTCTCCATAGCTCTTCCTCATCAAACCTCCCAATCTACCCAAAATTCCATGAAGATTGATGGTCCCAAAGCCATCCCAACAAGCCCTTAGCTAATCTTTGATGTATTTGGTGCATTTAAATTTGTTCTTGCAAGAATTTGGTTTAAAACTTAAGATAAGCATATTTGATCCTCGAGGTTAGTTCTAAGCTTGTTAAATGGTTAGAAATGGTCTTAATTTGGTGCCTCTGGTGTCCAATTTGGTTGAATTCAAGGTGGGAACTCAAAAGAACTCTATTAAGCTCATGAGTACTTGTTGCTTGCTTCTTGCTTTGAGGATGATTTGAGGCAAGGGATTCAAGTTAATTTAGCTCAAATAATTCATATAAATGTAGTATTACATGTTGGGATGAAGTAGAAACAAGGCCCATGTGAATTGGCTTTGGAGATTGAAAGGTTAAAAAGTTTCGTACAGGATAGCATGCCGTCGCGCAATGCTGAAAAGGCATTGGCGACGCATTGCCAGCAAGTATCCAAAAAACTAGTAGGTTGATGCCCTTGGTGATGTGTCACCAATGGCATCGCCAAGGCCCAATCCCCTCAAGCATTGGGCACCCTAAGAATGCCTCAATCTCTTGGTTATCATTTGTAGGCCATTCTAAAATGTTTCATAGCCTTGGTTAGGTCTAGAACTCATTCTTAAGTCTGGAATTATGCATTGTTTAGGTGGTACATAAGTGGTGTGGTTAAGGTAGGATAAGGAATGGTGGCTAAGGGGGTTAAAGTGCTCAAGTTGTTAAGGGGGCACTAAGGGGATTAAGGTGGGTTTTAGATTCTTTGATGGCTTAAGTGAGAGGCGTTACACCTTTGGACAATGAAAAGGAAACATAAGATGATCCCAACCAAACCTTATGGTTTGGTAAGTAAGTCGGTAAGGAGCCATATGCTAGGCTCCAAGAGCTTTGTAAGTTGGACCGCATAAGGCAGCTATCCTGTATAATAAGTTTAAGGGAAGAGACAAGTAAGAAGAGAGTAAGTAATAACTTACTCTAAGTTGTTCATCAAGGTGGGCATGGGTTAAGTAGGCAATGACTTACTCTAAGGTGCCCATAAGAGGACTTCATGGGTTGGTTTAACGCCAACATAGGATATGAGGGCCAGTATCTAAGTACCCTAGCCATAAGAGCTCACAGCAAATATAACACCTACTGTGAGGACTCTCTTAGTCAATGACTGGCTTTGACCCAGTAAGTGCATTTTATTTAAGTTTTTTCACTTAGGTACCTCAAGTCAGCATCCTATTAAGCAAGAAAGACAAGCTAAGTAAAGTAAAGATCAATTCCTAAGTGTGATTTTGCACTTATAATTCAAAAGGGTAAAATAATAATTTTGACCCAAGTGAGTGGCATGGCTGTAATTTTGATGAAATTAGGGTCATTTAAAGAATTTTGACTAATTAAGTTGAGACCATAAGTTATCCTAGCTATTATAACCATCATTAGAAGGAAAAGTGCAAAAATTGGTCTAAGTGCTCAATTGAATCATTTACGTCTTAAGTGGCTTAAGTGTCCAAGAGGCTAATTATAAGAGGCTTATGAGAATTCTTTAGGACCAAGGAGGGATGGTTTTGTGTGTGTGTTTAGTGGTCATTTTGAAAAAAAAAGAGAACTTGAGGCCCAAGAGGCAAGAAAACAAGAATTATGCCGTTGTGGAGTCATTAGGATATTTTTGGGCATGTGTTGACTTTCATTTCCCATTTCTTCATTTCCCAATTTCGTGGCTCCCTCTCCCCACCAGATTTTCTGCTCTAGACCTCCCCAATTCCCTAAATTTTCATCAGATTTGAAGCTCCCAAAGTGAATTCAAGAAGCCCTCATCTCATTCTTACTGTATTTGCTTCATTTTAGCTCTTTGTTGCTTGTTTTGGGCATAAAACCTAAGGTAAGCTTGTTAGTTTAGTTTGAGCTGGCCCTAAGTTGTTTGAGTATCTTGAAATGGTCTTGATTTGAAGTTCTTAGCACCATATCACATTAGATTTAGGTCTGGAACTCAAGAAACCTAAGTTGAGCTCAAGTGTGCTTGTGCTTTGTTATTGCATTATGGCTAAATTTGAGGTAAGGGTGAAAGTTAATTTAGCTCAAATAATGCATGAAAATGTAGTGTAACATATGGGAACAAAATAGAAACAAGACATATATGAATATGCTTTTGGGATTGAAAGATTGTGCAAGTTTTATGCAAGATTGTGCGCAGTCGTGCAATGCTAAAAGGGCATTAGTGCCGCCTTGCCGTGGTGACACGATTTACAAACGTGTCTCCAAGGCAATGTGAAATGCTGATGCATCACCAACTGTTAGTGTTGTGTCCAAAAGCCAATCATCATATGATTGTATTTTGCACATTGAGTCATGATATTTTTTTAAGGCATTAATCCAGCAATTATGTTTGTTGTTTTGTTTCTGCGTAATGTAATAAACATAATTGTAACTTTAGAATAATGATAATCTCAAATGTCCCTGGTCTAGTATTATTGTGGAGTGGGTTACAATAATACATAATGACTAGCATATGTAGAGACTAATATGAGATATGTAGTCTATATATGGGTACAAGTTGGAGAACTTGTGTACTGGACCGACCTACCATGAGAACGCTACATGAATCATTATATGAGTGTCATAAGTAATTCTCATAGTGATCACGGTATATATGGTCCTTTGACCTACGGTCATCAAGGTTCCCTACATATGAGCCACATACTTTGATACTTCTCTATGTTGCTCGTAACTAAGTGAACTTGAATGAGGTCATTGGATATGTCACATATCATGCAAAGGGCTTTGTATGATCAAGATTGGATTTGTCCCTCCTATGTAATAGGAGTGATATCTTTGGACCCCTTGATAGAGTGAGACTAAGAAATGCATGGGCATGCTTGGATGAGTTGATATACAATATCAATGCCATCAGTTTAAGTTAGTCTACTCAGTAATCAAGAAACCAAATATTGGGCTATACGATAGTGACACATTCCATGTCTTGTGCTCAGTCTTGATATCTTGGGCAAAAGGACAATGGCATATATCGGTAATGATCATAAAGGTTTAGTCGAATCACCAACAATCTTGTCAGTTGGGTAGCAATGATGTGTTACTAGACACTACTCATTGCTTATGATCATAAATGTGATTTATGATCATTGCCAACGTGGTAAGAGCCTATTGGGTTGAACACTTAGAGCTATTTGGATTATTAGAGTGCATGGGCTAATTATTTGGGTTATGGTTTCATACTAATTTCCTATTAATAATGGGCCCAAAAGTTGAGTGAATATTAAGCCCAAAATTAAAGCCTAATTGGATTAGGGCTTTGAAACCCATTAGGCTTAGAAGTTGAGTCTCATTATAAATACAACTTTTAGTGAGAAATTCGCAGCCTTGCCCTAGCCTCCCAAAAAGAAACAGCATTCCTCTCTTGCAATTCCTTGGAGGACGCAAGCTAGCACTGCGAGTGCAAGAGAAATGCATCTGCTGGGATGTGGTGGAAGCGTGGTGATCCCAAGAAGCTCGTGTGGATATCATAGAGAGCTTGAACACGTTAACTATTCAGGTTTTGTGGTTCGACTCTACAGTTGGGTGAAAAATCTCAACAAAAATTAGGTGTGAAAATTTTTGAACACCTGGTTTACCCCGTTTCACTTGGATCCTGGAAAGTTTCAGTTAAATTTCACTATGCTTGTTTGGCTCCCAAAACCCTACAGTGGTATCAGAACTACTGGTGAAACCCTAAATCGGGATTGAATGTCGAATCACATGATATTGTGTGTTTGGTTTCTTTTGGCCATGATTTATTAGATTAATTCATGATGCATGAAATTGAAACTCGTAATGAATAGATGAGATGTATGAAGAAACAACACAATGTGGTTAATGAGATTAACTTGAAATTGATTGGTATGAGATACCTATATGGATTAGGATGCTTGCAATAGTTGCAAAATCTAGCTTGGATCGGATTAGGGCTGTTTGGGTACTAAAAGTATAGTACTTTTGGTGGCTCGAATAGAGGTGTCTTGGGTGGCTACTTGCTCGAAATAGAAGATCTCGGGACCACCGCCCGTCGACTAGCCAACGGGACCACCATATGCGAAGCGCCACATAAATAAAAACTGGTTAATCAACGTGCATTAATTGGCATGCATTTTTGTTGAATGAGATTTGACATGATATGCTGATTGGTGTTTGGAGCATGGTGCATGGTTATATCCCTTATTGGTTGTAAATATGGCCTGTGAGTCGTGCCTTGTTGTTGTTATTCTCATTGTACATTCTCTTATCACCTTACTCCACTCGAATGTAACTCGAGGTTTCTATTGTTGATGTAATGGTACATTGTCGAATCCTCTAAGGTGGTATGTCCAAGGAGGTGACAACGAAAGGGCAAGCAAGAAAAGAAGAAAATGAGCTTATGAAGACCCTTTTCTTGTCTTAAGCTTTTATGATATTCTCATTGGCTTGAGAATATTACATAGTTTGGGCTATAACCATGTCACATTTACTTTATTGTTAGCATGAGATTCATGGTTTATATTTGTATGTGATGCATGTATAAGAAAACCGGAGATAACAAATTAGTGAGACCAAAAGGAAAAATCCCTCAAACAAATATTAAGTCATTAAATGTGATGCCTTCCAAATGTTGGCACTCGTCAAGTCCTTGATCAACATTGGGTGGGTTTGCCAAAGCAAAACGCTTATGTTCATCTTGGTAAGGCACGATAGGATAATAGTGATACCCAAATTGTTAACTTTGAGTTCAACTTAACTAAGTCATCCTAATAGGTTGGGGACTTAGGGGCATAGGGTTGTGCCTAAGTTCATGAGATGAGCTTGGACAAGTGTTGTTCACCCAACTATCCAAGAGTTGTATGAGATGCAATTGGCAAGGAGTTGCATACCTAAATATCTGTAACTTGAGAGAAAAGCCAAAGCTGACTCAGGTTATGGTAAAATATAGATCTTGGGCCACTAGAATACCTTAGCGCTGAGGTGTTCTGAAATAATATCGAGGGTTATTATTTTGAGTAAATTAGTGGGAGCATCGTTTAATAAAAGTCCTTATTAAATGAACTAAAATACATGACTCGTACACTGCATATTTACTGTTGTAGATAACCATGGCACAAAACACATCGACACTTTCATTGTGATCGATCCTGAAGAAGGAAAACTAAATGAAACCAACTTTCTCAAATGGTATCAAAACTTGAGGATAGTCCTCAAGCAAGAGAGAAAGGCTTATGTCCTAGAGCAGCCCATTCTGAATGAGCCTACTGCCACTACTCCAAGAGCTGAAAGGGATGCTTACTGATAGTCGAAGGGCTACCATCTCTCTCAATACACACCTCCTACCAAAATATAGCCGGAAAGCCTGATGTCACCCGAAAGAGGCACTGTCACTGACCTCGGAAGGAGCAAAGTCAAAGTGCCTCGAACTCGGGACTTCGGCTAATATGTCAGAGACTTCAAGGACGTTACCGGCTCCCACGGGGGACCAAACGGACCGCCTTCGGAGGCGAAGGTCCAGCTACCCCAAGAAGAAGAAGAATCCCCCCCGAAGGCGGAACCCCCGGATCAGGGAACTCCCCGAACTATGGGCATATCTCCCGAAGAAGGACGTCCGTACCAAAGGACGACCTCGCCAAGAGGACCTCGGGAGTACGGTAGGAGCATTTAAGGAGCCTCTAACATGTCGCCCAAAGGCACTACACGCTGCCTGGAATGGCGGTCTGACACGCCGACGCCGTCCAAGTCCTGTCACGACCTGACTCGGTCTTAGGCCCGAGGAGCCTACAAAATGGCTACCTGTCCCCTACACCCGAAAGTAGGGATCGCATCCAACCGAACACGTGTCATGATCTGAACAGGCTGGGCACCTCTATAAATACCAGGAAACAGGATTTGGCAAAGGATTGGACCTTCTCTCCCTTGAAAAAACACACAAAGGCAAGGCCATCTATTCTTCTTTGTCCCTCCTCTATCTCCTCTCAGGGCACTGACTTGGGCGTCGGAGGCTCCTCCCCGGAAAAACACACCGGGGACCTCCTAACCCTCTATTCTGAGCATTTCAGGTACTCTCCCCTGGGAAACTTACATTCCAGACGTTTTCCCTCTCAGGAAGTCTCTCCCGAAGTCACAATGTCACATGACGAAGATGCCGCCGGGCATCATTTGGTGCCGTCTGTGGGAACCCACCCTCAAGTCGCCGTTGTTGAAACTCGGCATTCAAAGGACAAGGGACTCCTGAAGTCCCTGTCCGCGCCTGAAGCTCAACCGGCTATTAAGCAAACCATTCCAGGGACTTCCTCGCCTGAGGAAGAGCGTCCTCTGGTCATAACCATGAGCTTTCTGCGTGACTTTCAGCGCTCTGTCGTGGCTGAAATGACACAACAGATTGACCGAAGATGGCCACAACCAACTCAGGCCCAAAGGCCTCCGTCGCCAGCACGCCCTCAGGAGAAAAGCCCCAAACCAACCTATCGCAGTTTGGGGAGCGGGGATCCCCAAGAAGAGTCCTCAACATAAAACGTGCCACTCGGGGACCGACCTACGGGGTAAACAGGGTCCAAGCGACCTAAAATTCCACGCCAAAGGAGCTCATCAACCGAGGCGAAGTCCCCATCTCCTCGGCGCCGAAGTCACTCCCCGAAGAGGCGCCGAAAATTTCTCTTCCCAGGAGCCTACAAACACCAAGAGGAAGAGCCTAGTGCCACGCTCCTTATGGAGAAGATATTGGCGAGGCTGGATAGAGTAAAAAGACAGGTAGCTCGCAAGCCAGTCTAGGCGAGGCTGTCCGAAACCTTCTGTGGGGATGTGTCCCCGTTCACCCGAATAGTGGTTGAGGCAGCCATGCCAGGCGATTTCCGGGTACCTCTACTGGAAACTTATGATGGCCGGACAGATCCACAGGCTCACCTGACCAAGTACAAACGCAGCATGATGATGCACGGTGCTGATGATGCTACCTTGTGCAAGTGTTTTGAAGTAACCCTCACAGGACCAGCAACAGCGTGGTACAATTCATTGGCCCCGAAGACCATTAGGGAGTTCCAGGAGCTATCCACGACCTTTACACAGCAATTCATTGGAAGTCGGCCGACGGCAAAGATGCCTGTCTAGATGTTCGACATAGCGCAGAGGAACGGAGAAACCATCTGTGACTATGTCGAAAGGTTTAACAGAGAGGCCCTAAGTGTCCCAGACTTTCGGCCCGAAATACGCATCCTCGCCATGATACGGGGCCTTTGGAGAGACTCACAGCTGTTCTACGAATTTTCAAAGGACCCTCGGACACGCTTGGCAAGTTCTATCGAAGGGCCGAGCAGCACATGACAGTCGAAGAGCTGAGGATGGGTGGACCGAATTCTGATCACGCCCAAGCCGAAGGGTCCAGCTAGCAGATGCGGTATCCGACTAACCAAGCAGGACGACATCAAAGGACTAGGGGAAGGAAACATCCTCATGATGATGGAGAGACAGGGGACCCAGATTCAGTGGCCGAGGGCCATGACCGCTGAAAATAAAAAGAACATGAAAAAGTTCTGCCAGTTCCACCGTGACCATGGCCATGACACGGAATACTGTTTCCAATTGAAAAAATATATAGAGTCACTGATAAAGAAGGGCAAACTTCGGCGGTATCTGTGAATGCCTTCTCCAAAAGGAAGGAGGGAGGAAGAAGGAAAGGCCGAAGATGAGGACTACGACTCCGACAGACGGAGGAACCAAAGTCCAAAAAGGCATCCTCCACCTCCGACGGGAATAATACAAACAATCACGACAGGACTCCGTTCCTCGGAAAGAAAGAGGAAGGCCAGAGAAATAGCAGTAATGGAATATCAAAGTCCGTCGAAGAAGCTAACCCGCAAAGATAGTTCCACCATCATTTTCCCTCATGATGATCCGCTGTTGGTCATGGCAAGGATAGGAAACTGGGACGTCAAGAGAGTGTTGCTTGATGATGGACCAAACGCCGACGTCTTGTTCTCGCATCTGCTGCCGAGCTTGGGCATATCAAACACTGATCTCAAGCCTGTCACTTCGCCCACTTTCGGGGTAGGACCATCCGAACTGCCGGTCCTCGGATGGATTGACCTCCCCCTGAAGATGAAAGGAACCTCGGTTGACGGGGCAGATGAACTGTTTGCCTCCACAATGGCAAGGTTCATCACCATGGATGTCCCTTCATCATATAATGCCATCATTGGAAGGCAAACACAAGGAAATCTGCACATTCGCTCGGATGTAAAGTACTTAACTGTCACTTTTGCCACCAAGGATGGAGACGCGGAAATTTTGATCGATCAAAGTGAAGTAAGGAAAGTGTTCGTCAAAGCGCGAAAGGCCCCAGTAACCAACTTTGCGCAAACCGTAGAGGTAGAGGCTTTGCCAGGTGGAAAACCAAAAAAGGGTGAGGCAGAAGAGACCGCGAAGGTAGAAATGGAAGAAGTGGAACTTGTCCCAGGCCGAAATACTTGAATAGGGAAAAACTTGGCCGAAGATGACAAGAAAAAACTTGTATCCTTTCTACTGATGAATAAAAACTTATTTTCCTACTCGCCGAATGATATACCAGGAGTAGACCCTCGCATAATACAACATAGCCTTAAAGTAAGTCCGGAAGCAAAACCTGTTCGCCAAAAGAAACGGGGCATCTCGGTCCATAAAAATAACTTCATCAAAACCGAAGTACAGTGCTTATTGGACGCAGATATAATCAGGGAAGTCAAGTATCCTGAATGGCTAAGCAATGTGGTTATTGCCACAAAAGAAGGGAGCAATAAGCTCCGAATGTGCATCGACTTCAGAAACTTGAACGATGCTTCCCCAAAAGATTCATACCCTCTTCCACCAATAGACTAGTTGGTGGATTCAACTGCCGAATACGGGCTCCAAAGTTTCCTAGACGTCTTCAGTGGGTATCATCAAATAAGGATGGATCCCGAAGACAAGGAAAAGACAGCTTTCATCACCGAGGGCGGAACGTATTGTTACATCAGAATGCCCTTCGGACTAAAAAATGCAGGGGCTACCTATCAGAGGTTGATGAACAAGGTCTTCAATGACCAAATAGGGAGGAACATGGAAGTTTATGTCGACGACATGATAGTCAAAAGCAAGATGCCGAAAGACCACGTCGTAGATCTGAGGGAAACTTTTCACCAACTAAGAATCTTCGGGATTCGCCTTAATCCCGAGAAATGCATCTTCGGCATAACTTCGGGAAAGTTTCTTGGGTACATGGTATCAGAAAGAGTCATTGATGCCAACCCAGAAAAAATTAAGGCCTTGCTTGAATTCCGAACTCCCGTCACAGTAAAAGATCTGCAAAGACTCACCGGAAAGATAACCTCTCTTAGCAGGTTTATTTCCAAGTATGAAGACCGGTGTCGAGTATTCTTCAAAATACTCACCAAGGCAGCAAAAAAGGAGGGCAACCTCGAATGTGATGACCATCCTTGGAATGAGGACTGCCAAAAGGCCTGTGAAGAGCTCAAAATCTACTTAGCCCGCCTGCCCACTCTACGGCAACCTCGCGAGGGAGAACCCCTTGTGTTATATCTCGCCGTCACAGAAAAAGCAGTAAGCTCGGTCCTTGTGAAAGAGGAAGGGTCAAAGCAATGGCCGGTTTACTATGTAAGCAAGTCCCTGCACGGTGCCGAAGTCAGGTACCCCTTGCTACAAAAAGCTATATATGCCTTGGTACTGGCAGGAAGAAGACTACGACCATATTTTCAAGCTCACCCTATCATCGTCTGAAGTAGCCTACCTCTACGGGATGTCATGAGGAAGGTTGATCATTCGGGAAGGCTTTCCAAATGGTGCATAGAACTTGGCGAACACGACATCACTTATGAACCTCGAAAAGCCATAAAAGCTCAAGCTTTGGCAGACTTCATTGCCAAAGTACCTATCACCGAAGGTAGCCATTCGGATTCTGGCGAAGGCGAGCCAGAACGGACTTTATATGTCGACGGAGCATCGGGGTCCGAACACCAAGGAGCTAGAGCAATTATCAGAGGACCTGAAGGTCTAGAAGTAATGAAGGCCATCAAGTTCGGCTTTAACGTCACCAACAATATAACTGAGTACAAAGCTCTCATAGCAGGGTTGCGCCTAGCCAGAAAAATCGGTGTGAGAAACTTGAAAGCCCACAGCGATTCCCAGCTGGTAGTTCGGCAAACAGCAGGGGACTATGGGGTGAAGGACCCAACCTTGCCAAAATACCATGAACTGGTGGCGAAGCTCATTCGGGAGTTCGACACCAAACGAATCGAAAATATGCCTCGTCGAGATAATGCCGAGGCAGATTGCTTGGCAAAATTGAAAACATGACCCGAGCATCGCAGTGCTGAGCATAGTAACTTCGGAAAAAGGCTGGAAAGACCCAATAAAAAGATATTTCGCAACCAATACGTTCCCCGAAGACCCCAGCGAAGCAGCAAAAGTGCGAAGACGCTCCGGTCGTTTCTTCCTGTTTGGAGAAGAATTATATCGGCAGGGATATGCAAATCCACTGCAGAGGTGTTTTGGCGAAGAGGATACTAAAATGATCCTTGAAGAAGTTCACGAAGCCGCTTGTGGTTCGCACATTGGAACCGACGCTCTAGCAGCAGTGATACTTCGCCAAGGATACTTTTGGCCTACCCTGAGAAAGGACGCTAAACAGTTCATCCTGAAATGTGGTAATTGCCAAAGACATGCGAATATCCAAAGGACACCCTCAGAATTGGTAACTTCGGCTGATTATCCCTGGCCCTTCGCAGTTTGGGGCATAGACCTCATTGGGCCGCTCCCGACAGCGCCTGGAGGCGTGCCGACAGCGCCTGGAGGCGTGAAGTTCTGCGTAGTCGCAGTAGACTATTTCTCTAAATGGGTCGAGGCAGAACCCTTGGCAACTATCTCAGCAAAAGAGGTACAGAAGTTTGTATGGAAGAACATTGTATGCAGATTTGGCATACCGAGGGTACTAGTGGCCGACAATGGGTCCCAGTTTATAGACAAAGGCTTCCAAGAATTCATCAGTGACCTCGGAATAAAAATGCACTCCGCCCCAGTAGCTCACCCCCAAAGCAATGGACAAGTAGAAGTGTCTAACAGGACTATCAAAGATGGTCTGAAAAAGAGACTGGGGGAAGCAAAAGGAAAATGGCCAGGAGAGCTCCCAAGCGTGTTATGGAGCTACCGAACAACACCCCGAAGAGCCACAGGGGAAACACCTTTTTCACTGGTTTTCGGTATAGAGGCTATCATCCCAATCGAGGTAGTGCAACCATCGGTGCGAGTGCAAGTGTTTGATGAAAGGGGAAATGACCTCGGCCTAAGAACCAAGCTTGACCTTGTCGGTGAATATAGAGAAATAGCCGAGCTGAGAAGGAAAGCTTTCCAGCAAAGAGTGGCCGCAGCTATAAACTTGCGAGCCAGGCCAAAGGGAATAAAGGAAGGGGACCTTGTTCTCCGAAAAGCTGAATTTGGACCCCGAAGACCATCTCATAGGGTACTTCGCGCAAATTGGGAAGGTCCCTATCTGGTACTTGCCGAAGTGCGAAAAGGAGTTTACAAGCTCGGAATAGCCGAAGGCATAGAATTAAAAAATACATGGCATTCGGATGCCTTGAAAAAATTCTATGCTTAGGATTTTGGTACGAAAGTTGTATTGCACAAGTTAGAAGAAATTTTTTCTAAGTACAAAAGACTTAGCCAAAATTCTTGAGCGTAAATTGTACAAGTTAGAATTTCGCGAGGGTGATCGCCGGGATAAGCGTAGGTTTGATTTTCCGAAGTCTATTGAGCGAATGTGTTCGGGACAATAGGAAATGAAAAATCTTGCAAAAAATTCTAAGTACAAAAGTTTGCAAGCATAGATCCGATTTTCCGAAGTCTCTTGAGCGAATGTGTTCGGGACAATGGAAAATGAAAAATCTTGCAAAACACTTAGCCAAAATTTTACAAAAGAAAGAAAGAACCTTTATTGAGGATGGAGCTGCTTACACAGAAGAAAGCTTGCCAAAAAGAAGAAGTACAAAAAGAAGAAAAAGAAGGCAAAGGACCCTAATACAGACTAAGGGTTCTCGGCATCTTGGGAGCCACCAGCTTCTGCGTCCTTATCTACTGCCTTAGGCGCCGGAAGAGAGAAGGGCAGTCTGAGATGCTCAATTTTGGACCAAGACCACCGAGTCCCCTCGGGAATGTTTAGGGCCTCCAAAAAGGAGAGAAAGAAGAGAAAGTGGGGGTTTATGTGGAACACCCCACACATGCAGAGGAAAGAATTGAAGTAAGAATAAGAATTTGGGGCAAGTTGGTTCACGGCAATACCGTGGAATGTGCAGAATTCGCATATCATGCGATGAGGGGGATACCAAAGACCGGCTTTCAGCTGAGCTCGGTAAACGGTAACCTCCCCCAAGGAAGCTAGGTAACCATAAGATCCCGGGATAGGTAACCTCGGTGTGATATAAGAAGGAAGGTAGTACTTGGCCACCCACTTTGTCATCTTTTCCAAAGTAGTGGAACAGGAGTGAGTCTCAAGAAAAATGAAACTTTCAGGAAGAGGACGCACATTCATCAATGGGGTCGGATTTGACATCTTTTAAAAGAAAAAGAAAGATGACTTTGGGAGAAATAGAGGAACAACGACGGAGAGAAACCACAAAAAGGAACACCCACCAAAGATTTTGCTAAGATCTGAACTACGAAACACCGCCGCAAGAAGTCACTGGAGACCGCCCTGCCGTAGGAACCACCGCCGGAAAAAAGAAAAGAACAGGAAAAGACTCTAGAACAGATGAAAGCCAAAACAAAATAGTAAGGCAAAATGGGGCGGGAGGTGCTTATATAGACCAAAGGAGGATAAGCGAAACATCGTCATAATCATCCTTTGAGGATGTAACCGCCTCATTATTACTCCTTGAAGGCGAAGGGGCGCAGTTAACATAACCAGTGGAACTATAGTGTCCACATGTCACGCAGCGCAAGGAACCAGGGCACGCCCCTCTGACATCACGAAAACCCAGGCACGGTTATCCATAACTGACATGCCTGGCCAAAGGATGCGATGATTCACACACTTGCGGCAGAAAAAGCAAAAAGAAAAAAGTAACGTGCGTCCCGAGAACATCAAGAAAACTAAAGGAAGGTACCTTGGCTCCGAGGAGATGCCTTCTGGAGAAAGGCAACTTTCTGAGAAAAGCATAGCCGAAGTCCCCGCTTCGGCTCTCCAGGAAGGGGCATGTGATGGCCGAGGTGCCCATCACTGGTCGAGCTCCCAGACTCGATGGAGTATCAACCTCGACAGAGGAAACTATCAGCCGAGGTTGGAAGGATAAAACGATCCCCTGGCCTTATGTCGGGAATTCGCCTCCTTAGGGAGAGGTAGGACCGACCGACCTCGGCAGAACAATTAGACCCTCTTTAGGAGCAGAAGTATGCCTCGGAGGGACCATCCTCGGGGAATGTACTACCACAAACGTTAAAGTAACCTCGGGGAGTACGAACAGAGCATTCAATGAGCCTCTGACACCTCCCCATAAAGTCGCCCTCCACTGGAGCACGCCATCACAAGGACACCTCGACATGACACTTTCGGAATGCCTAGGCTTCTAG
Organism: Aquilaria sinensis; assembly: GCA_005392925.1. Taxonomy (NCBI): domain Eukaryota; kingdom Viridiplantae; phylum Streptophyta; class Magnoliopsida; order Malvales; family Thymelaeaceae; genus Aquilaria; species Aquilaria sinensis. The sequence continues at coordinate 173,465 of SMDT01002187.1, forward strand.
CCAGGTGAATTTCACCGAGATAAGTGTCCCTTCATTCCCCGAAAATCCGGGATCACGTCCAACCGAACACGTGTCGTAATCTGGGACGACCATGTGGAGAAAGGCTCCTGTACGCCCCCTTTATAAATGCCCGAGAAACATCCCAGCGAGGTAAGAAAAAAAGTTCTCTTGCCATACACAAAAGAGCACATAATCTAGTTACCTACAAGTGCTGACTTGGGCATCGGAGGCTCTTCCCCGGAAATACACTCCGGGGACCTCCTAACCTGTGTTTTCTGGAGCATTTCAGGTATCCTCCACTGGGGAATCTCCTCCCAATGTGTTCTCCTCCGTCAGAAGTCCTCCTTACCCACACAATGGCACATGACGAAGCCGCCACAGGCCACCAATATCTACAATCAACACAAATTGTACATTGCATCAACACTGAGTTCTCATCACTGAACAACATAGAATTCTTCAAGTGCACATCTATTTTCACATATGGGAGACTCGAACCCTTCATCATTTCTTTAACCTCATATAATGTTTCTTGCAAATGAGTTTCTTCGAGAACAAATTCCTTTTCGTGTGATTGAATGTCATTAAAGTAATTGTCTGACATATTATGTTTACTTTTCAGACTTAACAACTGAGAGACTGCTGATAACTTTGTGTTTCATGCATCCATACCACAATGGTTTTGATGCATCATCGAGTAGTTTGTAAAATTTCTCCATATTTGGATTTGCAAGTTCATCATCCACTCTTACAACATTAATATCATGATCATTTTCTTCATTATATGCATTATTATCCACTTGAACGTTCGCTTCCTGATTATTATTCTAATCGGTTTCAATTCTTTCATTACATTGTGCACTCCGCCCAAACGAATCAACAACCATTTGTTTATAACTAGATTTGTTGTTATTGTTCTCATATCTATCTAAAATAGTTCTTGAAGATGATGGATTATTTGATGTTTCAACCTGTGTGAAAATTATGAAATTGCATATCATACCGCTCACCGTGACAATACCAAATATAGTAATTGTCAACAAATCCAAAATGACATAAATGCATTTCAACTTCATTTGGTTGTAGATATCGTCTGTTTCCGCACCGCTAAGATGGGCATTTAATCAATTCAGTATCTCTACTACAAACAATTATTATAAAATTTTCTACACCTAATATGAACTCTGGGTTCATATATCTGTCAATCATTAATCTTTGATGTATCCATTCACATCCATTGGCCATGCTTTTGTTTCCTACAATACAAAGTTAAAAATAAATATTGAAACACAAAAAATAAAACATTACAAAGCTATATGATCATGAACTTAAACCTACAAAGATTGTACTTGTATATTGTCATTTGTCTTAATCCAATGAAAAAATTTTGGCAGCATCACACCTTAGTTCTCTTGAATGCACCATTTATATGAGATTGAAAACTCATATTCAGTGTCCAAGGAATACCATAAAATAACTAAAATTTATTCATCATTAAAATAAAACACAAATAGTAAAGTGCAATTGAAATATATGTTCATTTCTGAGCTGTCCTGCGTGGACAATCAATGATTTCCAAAAACAAAGGCTTACTACATACATAAAATACCTGCATATTCTTGTAGTTACTCAATATACATAATATTTCTCAAATATAAAAAATCATTGTCAGACATTCTACGGTTTAGCTATAATGTATATGCAAATAAAACTAGTTTCATTAGTATATATATCAAATAAATCAACTAAGATAAAATTACCTATTTTTCCAAAGCAAACAATCCTCCTATAACTTGTAAGATAAAAAATGAAAGAAGTTTGGAGCGAAGAAGTTCAAGCAGAGAGAAGAAAATGACGAGTAGAATGGATGAGGAAGGGATGCAGCTGAGTTTTTATTCCACAACTGTGTCTGAAAAAGTGACTGACTGTCAAATCTAAACAACAAAAACAACTATCATGTAGTGACTAGAAAAAGTGACTAACTTGCAAATGGCATTCAAATTTTTTTTTTCTGAATTTGCAACTAAAAAGTGACTACCACGATTCAGTCACTCTTCAGTTGCTCTGTTAGTGAACCCCACAAATAAGTGATTGAATAAAAAAACAACTGAACTTTAGTCATTTTTCAGTCACTCTTTTGTTTCTTTATTGTAGTATGAACCATAAGTACCATCTAAATTCATAGATATAATTAAGACTTTATTATGGTAAAAAAGTCTATGATCCTTTTTTTTTATTTTAGATCTTTACAAGCACTAATTATTCTCCATGTATCTACTTATTTTAAGTAGTATCCATTTATTATGTGTTATATTTAAATTAGGACCATGTAAGATGACAAAGTTGAGTGTGTTTAATCAAAAAAATGTGAAAAAGACCAAAAACTCACAAAGCAAACTGAAAGAATGGCTTGCATTATTCATCAACAAAGCTAGTCTCTAAATAGCTTATTACATAAGAAACCTAATAGGAATAAGTAGTCTTGAAGACCTAAACAATTAAGGTTTGCATGTAGCCATGCATGCATATTAAAGTCTTAAACAAACTTAAACTACTAAAGTGTCCTAATTGGACTTTTACTCTTTATACCCTCCTTTAAACTAACTACCATAGGTAATTAGTTTATGTCAATAATATCACAAAGTCCCAGCTTCCCTCAAATCTTTTGAAAAGCTTCAAGCTTCAAAGGCTTATTCATTATATCTGCCACCCGGTCTTCACTGTGCATTGTACAAGCTTAATGACTCTATTTTTAACAAGCTCTCTTAAGAAATGAAAATGTATGTCAATGTGTTTACTTCAACCATGCATGACAGGATTCTTAGAAAGTTTGATTATGTAATTATTGTCATACATTATTGTAGTGCAGTCCACTTGAGAATATCCCATATCCTTCAGGATCCTTCTCATGCAAATAGCTTGCAAAGCATAGCCGACTGTTGCCATAAATTTAGCTTTAGTAGTCAACACGGTGATTCTTAGAAAGTTTGATTGTAGGCTGTCACCTCACCTTGTTCTCCTTTCTTATATTGAAATCCATAATTCATTATATCTTTTAGATACCTTAGAGTTCTTTAAACTGCTTGTAAATGAAGTTTAGTAAGCCTAACCATGTATCTACTAATAAGACTTATAACAAACATCATGTCTGGTTGAGTTGTAGTAAGGTGAATGAGACTTCCTACAATTTTCTTGAAATAAACCTCATCAATAGTTACTCCGTTTGCGTTTTTACACATCTTAAAGCTTAGAACAATTGGACTAGCTACTAAGTTGCTTTCTATCATTCTAAATCTCTTCAGCACCTCTTGACCATATTTCCTTCAAAAAATGTTGAGGCTACCAGATTTCTGAAGAACATCAATACCAAAGAAGAATGTTTATAATCACCAACAATGATCACATCATCAACATATATGCTTACAATTATAACTTTACCATCCATACTTTTCTTGGTGAACAATGTTTGTTCACTATTTCAACTTCAAAAACCCTTATTTAGGAAGTGTGCCTTAATTCTATTGAACTAGGCCCTAGGACCTAGGGCCTATTTTAGTCCATATAATGCCTTATTTAACTTGCAAACAATATGTTTACTTCCTCTTTTCATATACACTTTTTGTTGCTTAACAAAAACATTTTCACTTAAGTTCCCATGTAGAAACACTGACTTCACATCCAACTGAAAGATTTCTGAACTTCTTCGAGGTGCCAAGGCAATAATCATTCTAACTGTATCCAATATAGTTCTGGGGAATATACTTTTGTGTAGTATACTCCATGCTCTTGAGAATATCTTCTAGCAGCTAGTTGTCACAAAGCGGGGTCTCAGTTTTCTGAATTGCTTTATTTGTAGGCCTTTAGGGACTACAACCCCACTTAGTTATTGTTGTCTAACTATTACTCATATGTAAATTAAGAAAATTTACACCCAACTAGTTTCTTAACCTACCCTACAGGAAAATATGCATGTGTTTGTCCTGGCGATGCAAAAGAAATGAGTGAACCATTAAGAAAACATTGCCCAAGCATTCCATTTAAACGTACTTAAAACATGCCAAGAAAATAAAATACTAGTTACTTCAATTTCAAGTAATAGTCGTGCACACTCTATAACGCTAGTATGCACCCAAAAGTAACTCAATGATTTAACACCGTAATGCATCCTAATAGAGGCGATGTCTTAGTACACAGGGTACTATATATATACAACACAGAATTATAATGAAGACATATCACTTGAGTCTCATCTTTGGGTTATCAAGCTCCAAGTGCAAACCCTTACTTATTCTTGTGCACCACTTAGCCTTTAAATTGTAAAGGCATAACGCTTACATAGTATGAAGCTTAAGCTTTCAAGTAACCTTGAAATCTTAAGGATTCAAGTAAATAAGTACTTGCAAAAGGGAAAACTTAGCCCACAACTATCCACTTAGTTTTTAGGCCCATTGTTAGAACCTACACAACATACTTAAGGGAGTGAGTACATGAATGTACTCAGTAAGGGTCTTTTGGGGTACTTGCAAAGAAGAAAGAAAGCAAGCATGCAAATATGGCATACAAATAAGCAAACAATCAACAAACAATGATAAATAAATAAATAACATAACAGATATGCCATACATGAATGTATGATATGCAACATGCACAATTCTTGGGACTTCTTACACCTTAGGTGCATTATTCTTGCTGTGAGCTTAACAGCGGAGGAACTTGAGATATTGCCCTCGTATCCCAATTTCTTTACCCCCTTTAAGTGCCACTTACGGGTCTTAGAGTTGGCCATCACTCCAGTTAGATTTTGCTCATCTTTTGTTTAACTTATTGTGCAAAGAAGTCATCTTATGTGGTCTAACTTGCCAAGCTCTTAGAACTTAGCTTAGAGCTCCTTAATGGCTTAGTTACCAAACCACAAGGTTTGATTGGGATCCCCTTAGGTTTCCTCTTCATTTGCCTAAAGGCCTAAGACCTTAGTGCCCTCATGGCAACTTGATTACTTTTACCCTTTTAGCCATTCTACTTAGCCTACCTTAACCACACTACTTAGCTACCACTTAAATAATGCATAATTGTCAACTTAGGAATTATTTTTAGACCCAACCAAAGCTACAAAACATCTTAGAATAGCCTAGAGATGTTAACCGAAAGGTTGAGACGTTTGTAAAGTGCCCCAAGCTTGAGAGGCTTAGACCTTAGTGATGTCGTTGGTGTTGTGTCACCAAGTGCATCAGTTCTCAAGTTTCCTAGGAGGTAGTTGGCGATGCATCTTCATCGCTAATGGCCTTATAGCACTTTGTGCACTTATGCTATCTTGTACAAAACTTACTCAATCTATCAATTACCAAAGCCAATTAAAATAGGTCTTGTTTCTATTTCATTCCAACATGGAATAACACATTTCTATGCATTATTTAAGCTAAATTAACTTAAATCATTTCCTCAAATTCAACCACAAAGTAAGAACAAAACACAAGCATCACAAGCACTTGAGCTCAACTTAGCTTTCTTGAGTTCCAGACCTAAAACCAGCATGCAATAGCATGAAGAACTTCACATCAAGACCATTTCTAGCTAATCAATCAAATTAGAACTAGCTTAAACCAAAATAAGAAGCTTGCCTTAGCGTTTATTCCCAAAACAAACAATAAAGAGCTAAAGTGAAGCAAATGCACCAATAATGAGTTGGAGGCTACTCGATTTCACTTTGGGATTTTCAAATTTTCTAGAAAATTGTGAGATTGGGGAAGTTTGGATTATACAATCTATTGGAGAGAGAGGGCCATGAAATTTTGAAAGAAAAATATGGATGATGGAGGTCAACACTTGGTAGAAATATCCTACGAACACCACTAAAGCCTACGTTTTGTTTTCATATCTCTTAGCCCTCAAGTTCTTTTTTGTTTCACTTTGGCCACTAGACACACTCTCAAAACCACCCCTCCTTGGTTCCAAAGAATGTTTTTTATACCTCCTACACTTAGCCTATTGGGCACTTAAGCCACTTAAGACAAAAATGGCTCAATTGGACACTTAGTGGAATTTTTGCACTTTTTCTTCAAATGATGGTCTTAATAGCTAGAATAACTTATGGTCTTAACTTAATTAGTCAAAAATCCTTGTATGATCCTAATTTCATCAAAATTATAATCATGCCACTCACTTGGGTCAAAATTACCATTTTTCCCTTATGAAGTGCCAAATCACACTTAGGAACCCATTTTTACTTTACTTATCTTGTCTTTCTTACTTAATAAGATACTAACTTGAGGCATTTAAGTAAGAAAACTTAAATAAAACACAATTATTGGGTCAAAGCTAGTTGTTGACTAGGAGAGTTTTCACATCCTCCCCCCATTAAGAAATTTGGTCTTCTAAATTCTGACTTAATCAGGCGAATTAACTTGGATATTGCCTTTGCATATCCTGCTTGACCTCCAAAGTGGCCTCATCTTCACCATGGTTAGGCCATAGCACCTTGACTACTAGAATCCACTTCATCCTTAGTTTCCTGACTTGGTGATAAAAAAACTTAACGAGGTATTCTTCATAACTTAGTCCTTCCTTATTAGTATGATGGATAAGGCTAACACTTGCCTGAGGTTCACAATGCATTTTCTTAATGAACTTACATGGGATACAATGTGAACATAGGCCAAACTTTATGGCAAAGCCAACTGACAAGCTATTTTCCCCACCATTTTGAGGATTTCAAAAGGACCAATGTATCTTGGAGCCAACTTTTCCTTTGGCCAAACCTAGCAACGCCCTTCATTGGGGAAACCTTAAGGAGTACTTTGTCTCCTACATCAAATGTCAAATATTTCCTTCACACATTGGTGTACTTGGCCTACTAGTCTGAGGCAGCCTTGATCCTAGCTTGGATCAACACAATCATTGTCATTGTTTCAGCAATGATTTTCGGGCCAACAATAACTTCATATGTCTTATCCACCTAACAATGAGGCATAACACACTTACGCCCATATAATGCATCGTAGGGCACCATCTTAATAGCTTCTTGATAGCTGTTGTTAAAGGCAAATTCCATGAAAGGCAAGTATTGGCCCTAATTCCCTCTAAAATCTATCACACAACTTCATAACATGTATTCCAAGGTCTGGATCACCCGTTCTATTTCCCTATTAGTCTAAGGGTGATGAGTGGTGCTTAGGCTCACACTAGAACCCATAGCTTTCTGAAAGGTATTCCAAAACCTTGAGATAAAATGGGGATCCCTATCATATATAATTTGATCAGGGAATCCATAGAGTCTCACCACTTCCTGAAAAAATAATTGGGCTAACTTCTCCATGGTATATGTAATCATAAAAGGGATAAAGTGTGCCAACTTTGTTAACCTATCCACCACCACCCAAATTGAGTCATGTTGACTTTTTTTACTGGTAACCCAATACAAAAGTCCATGGTGATGGATCCCCACTTTCTCTCCAGAAGGGGCAAACTTTGCAACATTCTTGATGGCTTTTGGTGCTCTACTTTCACCATTTGGTGAGTGAGGCACTTAGACACATATTCATATATGTCTCTTTTAAAATTTGGCCAGCAAAAATGTGTCCTAAGGTCATGTACATCATATTAACACCAGGGTGAACATTAAGCTTACTCGTATGTGTCTTTTGAAACACTTGTTGGCTTAGGTCACTTGGCACATAGAGCCGGTCACCGTAGTAAAGCAACCCATCTTTGCACTGAAATTCTTTCAGTACAGTACTATGCCTTTCCTCCCTAGAAACTTTTTTCAAGTTTGGGTCCTTGTCATAAGATTCCTTAACCTTAGCCAGCCATGTTGACTGAATCTCAAGGACTATAATGTGAGCCATTTCCCAATCTCACCATGTTTCAAATGAGATTGAGAATTGTTCCACATTGGAGCTTTTTGAGGAACTAGCCACTTGACCTTTATAAAGAATCACCCCAGAGTACTTATGAGTCAAGGCATCGACAACCATATTGCCCTAACCATAATAATAATCTATCGAGCAATCATAACCCTTGATATACTAGTTCCACCTTCTCCATCTCATGTTTAGGTCCTTTTGAGTAAACGAATACTTGAGACTTTTGTGGTCCATAAAGATCTTAAAGGATCTTCTCATAAGGCAGTGTCCCTAGAGCTTAAAGGCAAACATAATGACTGCCAACTCAACATCATGCATCAAGTAACTCAATTCATCAGGCCTTAGCAACCTAGAACCATATGCAATTGCTTGCTTTTCCTACATTAACACATAACCTAATCCTGACCCAAATGCATTGGTATACACCACAAAATTCTTTTATGGATCTAGTAGGATCAGGATGGGAGCAGAAGTTAACCTTTTCTTGAGCTCCTAGAAATTTTCTTCACACTTAGAAGTCCAAATGAACTTTTGTGCCTTTTTTGTCAGGGCAATTAATGATGAAGCTATCATAGAATTTTTTTTGATAATGCCCATACCTAGTTTTGAATGCATTTTTTTAGATATCTTCTTCCTTTACACTAATTTGGAAGTATCCAGACCTTAGGTCTATTTTAGAAAAGACCTTTGCCCCTCTTAACTTATCAAATAAGTTGTCGGTCCTTGGTAATGAATATTTGTTCTTTACATTTACTATATTTAGTTTCTTGTAGTCTTTACACACACATATGGTTCCATATTTCTTCTTCATAAACAACATCGGGCCACCTACAAAGGAAACACTTGGCCTTATAAAGGCCTTCTCAAATAAGTCTTCTAACTACTTTTCCAACTCATCCATTTTAAGTGCTGACATCTGATATAGGGGTATGAAAATCAGTTCTACCTTAGGCTATAAGTGTATGGAGAATTCAATCTCCTTATTTGGAGGTAACCCTAGAAGGTCCACAGGAAAAATTTATGGAAATAGATTGGCTATTGGGATTTCCTTAAGGTGCTCCTCAATTGCCAGCCCATTCAGTTAGTAATATTCTTCCTCATTGACAATGGGAATGGACTCCATCAACTTGAGGTGCAAGTTCTTGGCACTACCTTCCAAACCACCAGTGAAGTCAAACTTTACTCGAAGGCATCCTCAAGGGTGACCTTACAACCTGCACAGTCAATTTGGGCATTATACCTACGTAACCAATCCATTGCAAAGACAACATCATCTTGGATTGAGGCTAAAACCTAAAGGTCACATGAAAACTTATGACCCTCTAACTCAAAAAGATACCCTTTAACCATTTCATTAGTGAAGATAATGTTTCTCCCAGTAGTTTTAATAAATGTCATCTCATCCATCTAAGTTCTTTACAACCATAACTTGACAACCATGCTAAAAAAATTGATAGAATAGTAGGACCAGTATCAAACAAAATCTTAATACTACCATCCTGAACATTAAAGTTACCTTGCATAGCGGTCAGCTCTCTAGGTGTTTGGCCTATCAAGGTAAAAACACATGGCTACACAAGGGCTCCAGTATGTGCATTTCAAGCTCCTGAGGCTTCAACCCTTCCTTGGCGTTGCTCTTGCCTAATCCTTGGGCACTCCTTGCCCAATGTCCAGGCTGGTGGCATTAATTACAGAGATAGATCCTGAGGGCACAAGGTTTGTTATCATAAAACTTTTGACACTTAGGGCAATGACCCCTTCCCATTCTTCTTGTCCTTCTTGGAGGAACCTTGGCATTCTTCTAGGTTAGGTCTCTTGCCCAAAAATCTTGAGTGCCCTGGGACCCTTGACTCAACTCCAATATCCATGGGGCCAAGGCCTTTTTGAATGGCCACATGATAGGTCTGAACCATAATAACAACTAAGAAGCTTCTTAACTATACCTTAAGTTCTCGAATAAACTTCTTGGTGTTAAGTTTATCCTTCGCCACCATATGAGGAGCATACTAAAAAAAGAACTAAATTTTCTCTCACACTCATGGACTGTCATAGTTCTTTGAACCAACTTGTCAAATTCTATCCTCTTCTAATTATGGGCAGCCTCACTATTGAATTCATTCTAAAATTCCTTCTTAAACTCAGTCTAATGAAGAACCTTGGGCCTTTTCTTTGGTCTACCTTCATTATAGGACCTAAGTCTCTCCATGACATCATTGCACCACAAGAAATCATTGCCTTCCAAGAAGAAAGAAACTAAATCCATTTTAGCCTTGTTATCCAACTTCATGTTCTCAAAGATTTCATGCACTTGTTTTTTACCTTGCACTTGCCCTTGGGCCTTAGTGCACCTAACCTTGCTGTACCATTGGGCCTTAGTGCACTTAAGCCTTTACCCCATTAGGGTTCTCCAAGGTCTCCCCTCCATTTGGAAGTTGGCACACTCCTCAAGTAGGAAGGCCATGCCATGTAGCATATGGTCAATAGATTCATTGAGCTTTAATAACAAATCAACCACTTATCTCATATCTGCCCTATTGGGGTCACTAGTTCCTACACCAGGAACCTGGGCCTCAGTAACAACACCTAACCAAGTGTTCAACATGATACCTACAACAAAAGCTAGAAGACCACACCTATAACCACTTATAAGCAGTACTAACCACACTTAGCATAAGGAACACTTAGATATTAGTTCACTTATTGCCTCTACTAAGACCATTGACCTGCTCTGATACCAAATTGTCATGAAGCGGGGTCCTAGTGCCCCGAATTGCTTAACTTCTACTCCCTTGGGGATTGTGATCCCACTTAGTTACTGTTGGCTAACTATTACTCGCTAGTAAATTAAGATAATTTACATGTAACTAGTTTCTTAACCTACCCTGCAAGAAAATATGCATGTGTTTATCCTGGCAATACAAAAAAAAAAAAATAAGTGAACCATTTAAGATAACATCGCTCAAGCATTTCATTTAAAATGTAGTTAAAATGTCCCAAGACAATAAAATGCTAGTTACTTCAACTTCACCACAATAGGCACTATCTCAGTACATAATGTACTATATATATACAAGGCAAAATTATAACCAATATCTATCACTTGACCCCACCTTTGAGCTATTAAGCTCTAAGCATAAGCCCTTACTTATCTTTTTGCACCACTTAGCCTCTAAACTGTCAAGGCATAATGCTTAGTTAGTACAAAGCTTAAGTCTCAAGTAACCTTAAAATCTCAAGGATTCAAGTAAATTAGCACTTGTAGAAAGGGGAACTTAGCCCACAACTATCCACTTAGGTGTTAGGTACAACATTGAACCTACACAATTGTAGGGTTTCAGGAGCCAAACAACCATAGTAGAAACTAACTAATGCCTCCAGGATCCTAGTGACACGGAGTAAATCGGGTGTTCAAAATTTTTACCTAGTTGGCTAAGATGTTTCACCAAACTGTTCAACCGAATCATAAAAACTTGAGTAGTTGACATGTTTAAGCTCTTTATGGTTTCAACACAAACCTCTTGGATCATCACGCCTCCACCACATCTCGGCAGGTATGTTTCTCTTACGCCTGCAGTGCTAGATTACGTCCTCCAAAGAAAAGCAAGAGTACAGAGTGGCTGGAACCTTTCAAAACCTTTTTGATTTTGTCTTTTTTTTTTTTATGCTAGTGTTAGTGTGTGAAAATCCTTACTATATGATGCATATATAGTGAGGCTTAACTCCTAAGCCTAATGGGTTTGAAAATGTGATCCAATTAGGTTTAATTTTGGGCTTAATAATGGCTCAACCTTTAGGCCAATTATTAATTTCAAATTGTCATGAAACCAAAATCAAACAATTCGGCCCATGCACTTAAATAATCCAATTGGCTCATAGTGTGCGACCCAGTACACTCTTATCACATTGGCAATGATCATAAGTCACATTTATGATCATAAACAATGAGTGGTGTCTACCAACACATCATTGCTACCTAAGTGGCAAGATAGTAAGTAATTTGACTAAACTTCTATGATCATTATTCGTATATGTCATTATCCCTTTGTCCAAGATATCAAGACTAAGCACGAGACATGGAATGTGTCACTCTCATATAGCAAAATTTATGATTTCTTGATTCCTGAGTAGACTAACTTAGACTGATGACATTGATATAGTATATCAACTCATCTGAGCATAGCCATGCATTTTTTTAGTCTCATTCTTTCAAGGGGCTCAAAGATATCACTCTGTTATAGAGGACAGATAAATTCCATCTTGGCCATACAAATCTCTTCACATGATATGTGACTTACCCAATGACCACTTTTATGTTCACTCAGTTATGAGCAACATACAGTAATATCAAAGTATGAGACTTACATGTAGGGAACCTTGATGATCTCAAGTCAAAGAACTACATACACCATGATCATTATGAGAAACCGTTAGGACATTCATAGACTTATCCATGTAGCATTCTCTTGATGGGTCTGTCCAGTACACAAGTTCTCCAACTTGTACCCATATGTAGGCTACATATCTCATATTAGTCTCCACATATGCTAGTCTTTATGTAGTATGGCAACCTGCTCCACAATAATACTAAACCAGGGACATTGAAAAATATAATTATTCTAGGGTTATAATTGTGTTTGATTACGTTATGCAGAAACAAATAACAAACATAATTATTGGAATGATGCCTCAATAAAATATCAAAACTCAATGTGAAAAATACAATCATCTTATGATTAGCTTTGGGCATAACACTAACAATCTCCCACTTGTACTAAATCCAATCATCCATGTATCTAATGCCAATGGACCTAGAATGACTATCATGCTTTTGCTGCATAAGGGGTTTTGTTAGTGGATCAGCAATGTTGCCATCTGTTGAAGTCCTGCATATCTTCACATCACCCTTTTTGATGATCTCCCTAATGAGATGATAGCGTCAGAATATGTGTTTGGATCATTGGTGAGATCAAGGTTCCTTAGCCTGTGCAATTGCTCCATTGTTGTCACAATCGAGCTCAATCGGGTCAGTAATGCTCAAAATCACTCCAAGTTCTATAATGAACTTCTTGATCCAAACTGCCTCTTTCACAGTATTAGAGGTTCCAATGTACTCAGATTCTATTGTAGAGTCAGCTACTGTATCTTACTTTGAACTGTTCTAGCTTATAGCATCACCACCAATGTAAAACACATAACCGGATTGTGATCTAAAATCATCTTTATTAGATTGGAAGCTAACATCGGTGTAAACCCTTACAATGAGCTCATCTTCACCTCCAAAGACCAAGAATGCAGCCTTAGTCCTTTATAAGTACTTAAGGGTGTTCTTAACAGTTGTCCAATGACTCTCACTGGGGTTTTATTGGTACCTGCTTGTCATGCTCAAGGCATACGAAACATTAGGATGAGTACATATCATGGCATACATGATATATCCAATTGTTAAGGCATATGGAATCTTACTCATGCGCTTTCTTTTCTCAAGTGTACTCGGACACTGAGATCTAGAAAAAGTTATACGATGTGACATGGGAAAAATCCTTTCTTGGAGTCTTGCAGACTAAACCTCTTTAGCACCTTGTCAATGTATGTACTTTGACTTTGGTCGACCAATTTTTTAGATCTATCTTTTTAAATCCTAATGCCTAACACATAGGCTGCTTCGCCCAAGTCCTTTATAGAGAAACATTTCCCTAGCTAAGTCTTCATAGACTGCAGCTCAGGAATGTCATTTTCGATGAGTAGTATGTCATCTACATACAATACCAAAAAGACAATAACACTCCCATTAACCTTCTTGTAGACACAAGGTTCATCTTCATTTTTGACAAAACCAAACTCTTTGATTGCTTCATCAAAATGAAGATTCCAACTCCGAGAATTTTGCTTCAATCCATAAATGCAACTTTGTAACTTGCACACTTTATTGGCATTCTCTGGAGTGACAGAATCCTCGGGTTGTGTCATGTACACATCTTCAAGTAGCTTTCGATTAAGGAAAGTAGTTTTGACATCCATTTGTCATATTTTAAAATCATAGCATGTAGCAGCAGCCAACAATATTCGGATGGATTTAAGCATGGAAACTAATGAAAAAGTTTCATCATAGTCAATACTATGCATTTGCTAGAAACCTTTTGTAATCAATCGTCCTATAAAGGTAATCACATTGCCATACATGTCAGTTTTTTTCTTGAAAACCCATTTGCACCCTATGGATTTTACCCCTTCAAGTGGATCAACCAAAGTCCATGCTTGGTTTTTATACATGGATTCCATCTCAGATTTCATGGCCTCTAGCCACTTCCTAGAGTCAAGCACCGACATAGCTTGTTGGTAGGTTATGGGCTCATCCTAATCCATGAGCATCACATCACCAGTGTGAGTCATGAGAAATCCATATCTCTCATGCTCACGCTAAATCCTACTAGGGCTACATGGGCTCTGTGCTACTGGAACAGACTTTGACTCATAGCATCTTATGATGCCTACTCAGGTTCCATTTCAGGTTCAATGTACCCTTGTTGCTCTCAAATTTCTTCAAGTTCTACTTTCCTCACACTAGTTTCTTTAGAATAAACTCTTTCTCTATAAAGACACCAGTTCGAGCTACAAGAACTTTCTGCTCGAATGGATTGTAGAAATAGTAACTCTTTGTTTTATTGGGATACCCAACAAAGAGACATTTATGAGATTCGGGCCCTAGCTTGTCAGAGGATTGATGTTTCACGTAAACCTTATAGCCCCAAATATTCATAAAAGGCAGACTGGGATGCCTCCCGCTCCATATCTCATATGGTGTCTTTTCAACCAATTTAGATGAAACTTGGTTTAGTGTAAAAGTAGCTGTCTCTATAGCATGTCCCCAAATGGAATTTGGAAGGTCAGCTTGACTCATCATAAATCGAGCCATCTCTAACAAAGTTCAATTTCTCCTTTCAGATACACCATTCCATTGAGATGTACCAGGTGGAGTGAGTTGTGATATTGTACTACACTCTTTTAGATAGTCGAAGAATTTTCAATCTAACTATTTGCTGCCTCGATCTGATCAAAGTGTTTTAATACTCTTCCCAAGTTTATTCTCTACCTCATTCTTGAATTCTTTAAACTTTTTAAAGGATTCTGACTTGTGTTTCATGAGATACACATAGTCATATCTACTAAATTCATTAGTAAAGATAATGAAGTATTAGAAGTCTCCTCCAGTGTGTCCAAATATAGGGTCATGTACATCACTATGTATGAGTCCTAGTAAGTCATCTGCCATTTCACTTTGCCTAATGAAAGGAGTTTTGGTCATCTTGCCTAATAAACATGACTCACATGTCTCATATGATTTAAAATCAAATGAGTCCAAGGGTCCATCCTTATGAAGCTTGGATATTTGGGTCTTATTTATATGGCCCAGACGATAATGCCAGAGATAGGTTGGGTTCGAATCATTCAATCTAACCTTCTTGGTATTTATATTATAGATTGGATTTTCAAGTTCTACAACAAACAAACCATTGCTAAGTCGAGCACTACCATAAAATATTTTATTTAAATAAATGGAAAAACACTTGTCCTTTATCATAAATGAAAAGCCTTTTCTTGTCCAAGTAAGAAACAGAAATCAAATTTATACTAATAGTAGGCACATAATAGCAATTGAAAAATTCTAAAACCAATCAAGTAGGTAAAGTAATAACATATGTTCATATGGCTAAAGTAGCAACTATTGCTCCATTTTCAACATGTAGGTCCACTTCACCTCGGGCCAATCTTCTACTCCTATTTAGATTCTCCACATTTGCACAAATGTGAGATCCACATCCATTATCTAATGTCCAGGATGAGGAAGTAGAAAAATTAGCCTCTATAACAAAAATACCTGAAATGGAATTTTTACTTCCCTTCTCCATAGCAAGTTCTTCAAGATAGAGCTTGCAGTTGTGCTTCTAATGTACAGGTTGCTTACAATTGAAGCATTCTAATTCCTTAGCCACACCATCAGTCAGTTTTAGTACTCTTAAAGAAGAATTAGCATTGGACTTTCTTTTAGCTATAGTCTTTTTCTTGTTGGCCTTTCCCTTTCCCTTGCCCTTTTGAACCATCATAATGGGCTTAGCCTTCTTAAGGTTTTGTTCAGCAGTTCTTAACATGTTGAGTAATTCAGGGAGGGACTTGTCAAGTTCATTCATGTTGTAGTTGATGATGAATTGACTATAACTCTTTGGCACTGATTGCAGGACTACATCAACAGCCAACACTATCTAAAGAACAAATCCCAAACTCTCAAGATTCTTAATGTACTAAATTTTCTTGAGTAAATGAGGACTCTCGGGACATCCCTTAGACATATTGAACTGAAAAAATGCCTTAGATGTCTTAAACCTCTCATGCCTAGGTTGCTCTAAAAAGAGCATTTTGAGATGTTCAATCATATCGAACGCCCTTATGTTTTCATGTTGCTTTTGAAACTCAGATTTCATGGTAATCAGTATGAGGCAAGCAACATCCAAAGCATTATCAGAATGCTTCTTGTAAGTGTCCCTTTCAGCTTTTGGAGCATTGATTGTGGACTCATTTGGAATGGGCCGTTCTAAGACATATGCATTTTTTTCTTGCTTGAGGACTATCCTCAAGTTTTGATACTATTTGAGAAAGTTGATCCCGTTTAGCTTTTCCTTCTTAAGGATCGGTCACAATGAAAGTGTCGATGTGTTTTGTGCCATGGTAATCTACAATAGTAAATATGCAGTGTAACAGTCATGCATTTTAATTCATTTAGTAAGGACTTTTATTAAATGATACTCCCATTATTTTACTCAAAATAATAACCCTTGATATTATTTTGGAAGACTTCAGCACTAAATTATTCTAGTGGGCCAGGATCCATATTTCACCACAACCTAAATCAACTTTGGCTTTTCACTCAAGTTATAGTTATTTAGGTAGGCAACTCCTTGCCAATTGCATATCTTGCAACTCTTAGATAGTTTGGTAAACAACACTTGTGGAAGCCCATCTCATGAACTTAAGCCCAACTCTATGCCTCTAAGCCCCAATCCAATTGGGATGACTTAGTTAAGTCGGACCCAAATTTAGCAAGTTGGATATCACTATTATCCCATTGCATCTTACTAAGATGAACATAAATGCTTTGCTTTGGCAAACCGACCTAATGCTGATCCAAGTCTTGACGAGTGCTAACATTTGGAATGCATCACATTTAATGACATAAAATTTTATTTGAGGGATTTTCATTTTGATCTCACCAATTATTATATCCGATTGTCTTATACATGTATCACATACAAATATAAAACATGCATCTCATGCAAACCACCAATTAAATGTGACATGCTTATAACCCAAACTATATGATATTCTCAAGCCTAAAAGCCTAAGAAAGGAAAACATCTTCACAAGCTCCTTCTTATCTTTGCTTGGTTGTCTCTTTGTAGTCACCTCTTCGAACACACCACCTCGGATGATCCTAAAAGATATAATTACATCAATAATAGTAACCTTGAGTCACATTCAAAGGGAGTAAGGTAAGAAGAGATGGTACAGTGAGAGCAATAAGGAAAAGGCACACTCATAGACCGTATTTACAAGTACAACTAACAAGGGCTACAGCCATGCATCATGCTTCAACCTTCAATCAACATATCATGTAAAAATTCATTCAACAAGAAAAAGAATGCCAATTAACATGCATTTATTAACTAGTTTTATTAATGTGGTGCTTTACAAAAGGTGGTCCAGCTAGCCAGTTAGTGGGAGGGGTTAAAGGGAGCCACCCTTGCAACAATCCTTAGTTAGAAAGGTATCTCATACCCATCAATCTAGGGTTAATCTCATTAACCAATATGTGTCATTTTTTCATATATTGAGAACTCTAGTTTGTGCATCATGAATCAATCCATTTAATCATGATAAAGATCAACAAAACATACAATAAATCATGTGATTCAACACTCAATCCCGATTTAGGGTCTCACAAGTAGCTCTAACACCATTATAGAGTTTCAAGAGTCAAACAAAGACAGCAAAAAGTAACAAAACCCTCTAGGATCTAAGTGAAACAGTATAAATTAGGTGTTCAAAAATTTTTACCTAGTTGGCTAAGATTTTTCACCCAACTATTAAGCTGAATCATAAAAACTTGAACAGTTGATGTATTCATGCTCTCTATGGTATCCACACAAACCTCTTGGATCACCACACCTCCACCACGTCTTGGCAGATGCATTCCTTTTGCACACATAGTGCTAGCTTGCATCCTTCAAAGAAAAATAAGAGGAGTGTGCGGCTAAAACCTTTCAGAACCCATCTGATTTTGTCCTTTTTGGGAAGCTAGGGTTAGGGTACAAAAATCCTTACTATATGATGCATATATAGTGAGGCTTAACTCATAAGCCTAATGGGTTTTAAAACCCAAATCCAATTAGGTTTAATTTTGGTCTTAATAATGGCTCAACCTTTGGGCCAATTATTAATCTGAAATTATCATGAAACCAAAACCAAACAATTCGGCCCATGCACTCAAATAATCCAATTAGCTCGAAGTGTGCAACCCAATAGGCTCTTATCACATTTATAATCGTTAACAATAAGCGGTGTCTAGCAACACATCATTGTTACCCAAGTGGCAAGATAGTTAATGATTCGACTAAACCTTTATGATCATTATTTGTATATGCCATTGTTCCTTCATCGAAAATATTAAGACCAAGCATGGTACATGGAATGTGTCACTCTCTATGGTTTCTTGATTCCCGAGTAGACTAACTTAAACTGATGACATTAATATTGTATATCAACTTATCCGAGCATGGCCAAGCATTTTCTTAGTTTCACTCCATCAAGGGCCCTAAAGATATCATTCCATTATATAGGACAAATAAATTCCATCTTCACCATACAAATCCCTTCGCTTGATATATGACTTACCCAATGACCACTTTTATTTTTGCTCAATTATGAGAAACATACAGTAATATCAAAGTATAAGACCTATATGTAGGGAACCTTGATGATCTTAGGTCAAAGGGCTACACACACCATGATCACTATGAAAAACACTTATGACACTCATAGATGATCCATGTAGTGTTCTCTTGATGGGTCGGTCCAGTACACAAGTTGTCTCTACATATGCTAGTCTTTATGTATTATTGCAACCTGCTCCATAAAAATACTAGACTGGGGACACTAAAGAATATCATTATTCTAGGCTTATGATTATGTTTGGTTACATTTCACAGAAACAAACAACAAACAGAATTATTGGAGTGATGCTTCAATAAAATATCATAACTTAATGTACAAAAGACAATCATCTCATGATTGGTTTTGGGCACAACACTAACAAAAACATAGTTAAGGGAATGAGTTCATGAATGTATTTAGTAAGGTTCCCTTAAGGCATTTGCAAAGAAGAAAGCAAGCAAGCATGCAAATATGATATACAAACAAGCAAACAACCAACCAATAATCATCACAAACAAATAGCATAATATATATGCGACGCATGAATGTATGATATGCAACAAGCACAATCCTTGGGACTTTTTACACCTTACGTGCCTTATTCATGCCATGAGTTGAAACGACGGAGGTACTTGAGACATTGGCCATCGTATCTTGATTCCTTTGCCTCCATTAGGTCCCATTTATGGGTCCTATAGTAGGTCATCATCTCCTCTCAAATCTTACTCATCTTTCCTTTAAATTATTATGCAAGGTAGCCATCTTATGTGGTTCAACTTGGCAAGCTCTTGGAGCTTAGCTTAAACCTCCTTATTGGCTTAATTACCAAACCACAAGGTTTGCTTGGGCTCATCTTAGGTTTTCTCTTCACTGGTCATGCTTTAAACTTATCAACTTCTCCTTGTTCATTGCATTGTTTTTATAAACCTATTTTACTCCTGATAGCCAAAGTGTTATCACCTTGACCACCTACCGACCACGGGAAAGAGGGAACCAGACACCTAAGGTCTGTGACCTCGGAAAGGACTCCGGAGTAAAGGAAGTCATACACCTGGGGCATACGACCTCGGTAACTCGCCAAAACCAGCTTCGGGAACCAGCGTGTCGCCTCATTGAGGATGGTGACCAAACCGGCTTCGGGGGAGAAGGACCGACCACCCTCCGTGGGAGAAAGCCCCCCCAAGCTGGAGCTGCCAAAGTACTAGCCTAACTCCGAAAAAAGGCTCCTCATCCTGAAGTAAAACATTGACTACAGGGACCTCGGTTGTACGGCAAGAACAATTAAGGAGTCTCTGACACCCCGGTCACTTACGTCTCCAACACGCCACTTTCAGGAAGCTCCGATACGCCACCTTCAGGCACGCTCTGGCACGCCGTCGCAGTCTGATGTCCTGTCACGAGGGGCTACAGCTCGTAGCCCGAGGAGCCTACAGGTGGCTAGGGTCCTCCGCGCCCAGAAGTGCACCATCTGACCATACACATGTCATGATCCAAAGGGGTCACCCCTTTCTATTATACAAGGAAAATGGTCACAGAAAACGGGGGGCCTGGACTCTCTTCTGGAGAGAAAAAGGGATAGAAAGGCTGGAAAACAGAGGATGCTCTCCTCTCTCCGACTGAATACTCTTCCCTCCAGCCCTCAGAAGGATCTCCGCCAGGCAAGTGCCTCTTGTGCTTATTACTATGCCATTCTCTCTCTCTTTAAGCACTGATTTGGGCGTCGGAGGTTCCCCCCCCGGGAAGTCACTCCGGGGGCCTCCTAACCCTTGTTTTCTGAGTGTTTCAGCCAGGTCTCCTTGAGGAACCACTGTTCCAGACTCTCTCCCGCACCGGAGGTACCTCCCGTCCTCACCTACCATGGGACCAAGAAGTTGCCGGCCATCCTCTAAGGTGATCCACCCTGGACGCCTTCCTCTCGCAGCTCCGGGACCCCCTGTTATCCACACCACTGCACACAGTGGAGATGTTGGCTCCACCTAACCGGGCCACATCAGATGCTGGCTCCGCGCAAGCCGCATCATTCTGGCGCCGTTTGTGGGAAGACACTCCCAGGTCGCCGTCGTTGAGACTCGGTGTTCTAAGGACAAAGAGACTCCCAAGGTCCCTGCCCACGCCAGAAATTCAACCGGCAACCGAATAACGACAGCAGGAATTTCCCTGTCCAAAGGAAAAAGGCCCTTGGCTATCGCCACAGGCTTCCTGCGCTAATTCCCACACTCTGGCGTGGTCGAAAAGACGTAGTAGTCAAGCCAAAGAATGCCACAGCAAAATTCAAACCGAACACCTTCTCCATCTGAACCTCGATAGGAAGAGAGTCTTGCGTCAATTCGTAGAAGTATGGGAAACGAAGGCTAACGAGATGAGTCCTCGACGGGAAGCATTACCCCCGGAGTATGATCTATGGGAAAAAACAGGGTCGGGATGACCCAGACCTGCCCGTCGAAAGAGTTCCGTACCCGAGGAAAGAATCGCCATCTCCTCGGCAACGAAGTCAAAACCCATTGCCCTGAAAGGTCGTCTACAACTGGACGTATGGGCAGAAGATGTCAACTCTACTTCCCTGGATGCGCTATCGCTGTCTGAGGTGACTCGCCTTTACACGACGTCGCGAAAAGAAGTAGAGCATTCGGAAAAAGACTATCAAAATGGTGCATCGAACTCAAAGAAGCACTACGTCCCGTATAAGCCTAGAAGGGCAATAAGTGCCCAGATATTGGCAGACTAGATCGCCGAAATCCAAGAAGCAAGAAAGGCTGAAACCAACAAAGGAGACTTGCGACCAAAAGTGGGAAGATCTTACATAGAGGAATCTTACAACCAAAGAGTCCCGAAAATCCTCATCAAGAGGCGGAAAAGTGAAAAGACGTTCCGGATGAAATTTCCTGACTAAGGAAAAAAGGTACGCAACTTCGTTATTAGAATATATATATAAAAAAAGGGTGCAGGACAACTCGTCCGAGAGGCGTGAAAATAGCCAAAGACACGCTGACACCTGAAGATTGCCTTCGGAGCGGCTAACCTCAGAAAGATTGTACTGAGCCACTCCAGACAGTACCCGAAGATCTGAAGGAGAGAATTACTTCACTGAATGGGCTAAGGCAGAACTTCTACCGACCATTTTCAGCAAAAAAGTGCACAGAAAGTTCACCCGGAAGAACATGGTATGCTGATTTGGCACACCAACGGTGACAAAGGCCAATAATGATTTCCAGTCTAAGGACAGAAGGTTTCGAGAAATTGTCACCGACCTCAAAATAAAAAGGCACTTCAGCCCATCAGCTCAACTCCCCGAGCAACAGACAAACGGAGGTTGCCAAAAGAGCTTTAAAAGGGGGACTCTGAGAGATGCAAAGGGAAAGTGGCCAGGAAAACTTCCTACTGTACCAAGGAGTTATCAGACAACTCCCCGAGGGACCAAGCAGAAGACACTTTTCTCACTTATCCCCAGCATAGAAAGCCATTATCCATTTGAAGTAGTTAGGCCAGCATACAGATGTTTGATGAAAGAGAAAGTAACCTCATTGTCAAACACTGAGAAACGGCCGAGCTTGAAAGGAGGCCTTTTTGACAAAAGGTGGCCATAAGTGCAAACCTGCATGATAGGGCAAAAGGAACAAGGAAAAAGAGACCTTGCCCCCGAAAAACCGAATTAGGACCCCTTAAGTACTTCGGTCAAATGGGAAAGGGCGCTGTTCAGTCCTAAAAATGAGGTCCAAAGGGGAGCATACAAGCTCGGCAACACCGAAGGGAGAAAAACTGAAAAAGTACAAGGCACTAGGGCGCTCTAAAGAAATTCTATACTTAGAATTTTTAGACAAGAAATCGTGCAAGCCAGAAATTTGTCCAAGTGTAGAAAGTTTTCCCCATATGAGAATGTTCGCTGAACAAAGCTGAAGCATAGACTCCCGAAAGTCTTCTATTCCTTCCAAAGATAGTTGGGTTATATGCCCAAAAGAGGGTAAGTCTACCGAACACGGCCGGCAAAGGACTGGCTGAAAATTGCCTGAAAAGAACTTCGTTCACTACGAAAGTTCGCCCTAGGAATGGCCAACGAAGCGAGCAAAGAAAGTACCGAAGTCCCTTGACCGAGAGTGGTCGGGACAATTGGGAAACAAAAAAGCTCACAAAGACTTAACCAAAATTATGAAGATTAATCCATTAAAGAAGACCTTGATACAAGGAGAAGATTACAAAAAGGAAAGTACAAAGAAGAAAAAGAAGGCAAGGGTCCTAAAATATCTAAGGAACCCTGACATTATGGGAAGCTTCGGCTCTTGAGCTGTTCGCCACAGCCTTCGGTGTAGGAGGAAGCGGTGGCAAGTTGAGGAACTCGACTCTTCACCACATCCACCAAGGCCCACCGGGAATATCTAGGGCAGCCAGAAAGGAAGGATCAAGGTCCGGATATTTCTTCAGAAATTGATAACGAGCAAGGCAGAAACTGTCTTGAAAAGCAACCTTGGACCTCTGGACGGCTTTACCTCTTTCAACGTCCAACTCGTCTGCCTCATGTTGAAGATCCGAAACCTCCCGCTGAAGGTCAGAAATCTCCTTCTCCAACTCCTCGGTTTTCTTCTTCTCCTCCGAACTCTCCTTCAGTAAGCCAACCTCGGCCTGGAGTTCTGCATTCTCAGCCATCGCCTTCGCCAAAAGGGCAGGCTCCCCTTCTTTTTCCTTTTGTAGGGCCTCTTTTTTCGAAGTCAGGTTGATTAACTTATCTCCAAGGTCGGACATCTTCTGGGAAAAGTTCTTCAAGAGCTCCTCTTGGCTCTTCAAGAATTCCTCTCGAAGACTAGCAACCTTCTCCTTGCATATTTCGCTCAGCTTGGTGTTCGTCAACACCGAGTTGGCGCAGAAAACTTTGGCCTTCTCCAACTTACCTTCAACCCAAGCTCGGACCGAAGACTGCTTCGTTGCCCAAGCTCGGAGGTATCCACTATACCCCAAAAGCTGCAAAAAAGAAAGGCAGTCAGTGAAAATTTGCACAAGGAAAGCCAGAGCACTTAGGCAGAAAAGTGGAAGCCCGAATGGTTACCTGAGCAGCATGCTAGGAAACTTTTGCAGCAAGGGCATCCTCAGATGCACACTCCTCAGCGACTGCCTTGAAGGATGCCTGAGTAAGCACGCCCCTCGCCATTTGGGGAGCCATTTCCCCGCAGTCCTCGGAGAACAAGGTCATGTCTTCCGTGAAAGACTAGAACGGCTCCCTTGGCACTTTGCCCTTCGGGACGTGGGAATCCCGAAGAACCCGCCTTCGGGCGTGCTCAATCTTCCAAGCCAGGGGTGCCAAATCCTCTGCAAAAAGAAACATCTCATCAGTTAAATTTTCCTTAGTTATAAAAAATGTGTGATAATGCAGGAGAAAATAGACAAACCTACCGTGACTTCGGCACAATCGTCATCAGAGTCACCAACCTTCTCCACGTCGGCAGAAACATGTTCGCCCTTGGCTCTTTGGCGTTTCTCTAATTCTTCAACAGGGAGATCCTCCGAAGAGCCCAACAAATTTGCCGACATGACGGGACTCGGAGGCGCATGAATGGCCACTTCGGCAAAAACCTCCTTGATCGTTTCAGGCTGGAAAAGAATTGCAACCCCGATTGAGGTTGCAGTAACATCGCCCGCCTCCGAAACGTCCTTCGGGGAGGGAGGAGGAGTGTCCCTCTTGGTCTTCTTGGCGGAAGATGATCCATCACCAGAAGCCTTCTTGGTCTTCTTGGTGGAAGACGACTCACCCCCAGAAGCCTTGCGCCTCTTCTTCATTTGTTCTCCTTTCTTGGACTGACCAAGGAAGAAAGATCTATAGTAGGCGGCAGACTCGTCGCCCATCTTTGAAAAAGAGAGAAAAAATCAGTGTAAGTCCACAGGCACTTATGCTAAAAAAATGTTGAAAGATACTTACTTTCAGAAAAAGCTTCGAAAGAAAGTTCGCTCCGAAGAAGCTTCACCAGCCAAGAGTTCTTCGCCTCGGTAGAAGGAGCTGGCATGCCGAGATTCGTCTTATGCTCCGTAACCACCCCCAGCTCCTGAAGGACGTCCTCGGTCATAAGTTTCCACATGATTGGGAAAGGGTAGAGAGAGCGTGGAGGGACCTCGGCATCCCAGTCGGCGACAGCACGGATTCGTCTGTCAAAGTCCCCAAACCTAGCTACCAACTCAGGAGTTAGCAACTTCCTGGGGTTCGTGACATCCGCCTCCAGCTTTCCTCGAGCCCACTTAGTCGGGACGTGCGACCAGGCCTCCGCCACCTTCAGGAAGAAGAACTTTCTTTGCCACCCTCGCCAGCTATCCTTGGTAGCAAAGGTGAACATAAGTTTCTTGCTCCTAGATCCCCGAGGTAGCATGAAATAAAAGCCACCCTTCGGAATCGGATAGAGCTTATAGTACTGCATGAACAAGATGAAATGGGGTTTTACCCCGAAGATCCCACACATGCAGAGAAAGGCGTTAAAATAGCAGTATGAGTTTGGAGGAAGCTGATTCACGGCTATGCCATGGAATTGGCAAAAGTCGCAAATCATCTTCGCGAGAGGGAACTAAAGTCCGGCCTTCAGTTGGGCTCGGAAAACGGTAACCTCGTCACCTTGATTCAAAAAGTAAAACTGGCCAAGGCGTTGGGCTCAGAAAATGGTAACCTCGTCGCCTCGATTCATAAAGCAAAACTGGCCAAGGCGAGGTAACCTTGTGATGGCATAAGAGGGAAGGAAAAATTTGGTCTTCCTTTTTTCTAATTTTTCAGGAGTGGTGCAACAAGGGTGAGGCATAAGAGGTTGCCAGCTCTTGGGAATAGGCATGGTAGACAGAAAAATGACTTCGGGGAAGTTAAAAGAAAAGCAAAAAATGAAAGGAACTCTAGAAGTCAGAACCTACCAAAAGACTTGCCAAAGTCTGGGTTTGAGGATGCCGTCGTGAAAGATCATCGGAAATTGCTCCGCCGCTAAGACCGCTGCAAAAAAGGAAGGAAAAGCAAGAGCAAAGAAACACAAGTAAAGAGTATGACAGGGTTCAAGGCTTTTATAGATCAAGAAAAGGCAGCCAAGAGGCCGTCATAAATGCTGCGTGGAGGTGAAGCATCGACATAATTACTCCTCCTGCATGAAAAGATGTGCCCATCCTAGCTGATGCCTGCCACATGTCACCCATCGTCAGCAACAAGGTCTCATTTTTCTAGCATCCAGAAAACTCGAGCACATTGCTCGAGACTGACACACCTACTTTCAAGACGCGTCGATCCATTAGCCTATGGCAGGAAAAGTGAACAAGTTGAGAATCTTGAAGAATACTGAAAGCTGGATAGGCGACACCTGTCCGAACAGGGCTTATTGCCTAAAAAGCGAAGTGCCTCCCCTGTCGACATCATACTCCAAGCATTAAGTCCAAGAGGTCAGGGGTTCAAGGCTCCGTGCCGCCCTGTTCGACCGAAAACGGATGCAAGTTAAGCGCAAAACGGACGCCAAAAGGGTTACTTGCCTAAGTCTTCACTCCGGCTTCCCAAAGGGGGCATGTGATAGGCAAAGTGTTATCACCTTGACCACCTACCAATCACGGGAAAGAGGGAACCAGACACCTGAGGTCTGCGACCTCGCAAAAGACTCAAGAGTAAAGGAAGTCAAACACCTGGGGCATACGACCTCGGTAACTCGCCAAAACCAGCTTCGGGAACCAGCGTGTCGCCTCCTTCAGGACGGTGACCAAACCGGCTTCCGGGGAGAAGGACCGACCACCCTCCTCGGGAGAAAGCCCCCGAAGCTGGAGCTGCCGAAGTACTAGCCTAACTCCGGGCGAAAGCCCCTCATCCTGAAGTAAAACATTGACGAGAGGGACCTCGGTTGTACGGCAAAAGCAATTAAGGAGTCGCTGACACCCCGGTCACTTACGTCTTCGACACACCACCTTCAGGAAGCTCTGATATGCCACCTTCAGGCACGCCGTCGCAGTCTGATGTCCTGTTACGAAGGGCTGCAGCTCGCGGCCCGAGGAGCCTACAGGTGGCTAGGGTCCTCCGCGCCCAGAAGTGCACCATCCGACCATACACGTGTCAAACACGTGCCATGATCAAAAAGGGTCACCCCCTTCTTCTTTATAAGGAAAATGGTCACAGAAAAGAGGGGGCCTGGACTCTCTTCTAGAGAGAAAAGGGACAAAAACGTTGGAAAACGGAGGACTCTCCCCTCTCTTCGCCTGAATACTCTTCCCTCCAACCCTCAGAAGGATCTCCGCCAGGCAAGTGCCTCTTGTGCTTATTACTATGCCATTCTCTCTCTCTTTAAGCACTGATTTGGGCGTCAGACGTTCCCCCCCTGCTATCGACACCGCTGCACACAGTGGAGATGGTGGCTCTACCTAACCGGGCCACAGCAGATGCTAGCTCCGTGCGAGCCGCATGAAATCCTATCTTCTTAGCACCTTTGGGACACTCAGTATGTGTCTAGGTGTTATTTTTCCCTATGTACTCCATTTCAACATCCATAGATTTCCTCTACTTGATCAGCCAGAACCATATTAGCTTCAGCCTTAGAAAATCCTGCTCCATTGTTATTGTCTTGCAGCCATCCTAGAGGTTGCCTTTTCCTTCTTTCACTTGCCCTTACATCCTTTCTTCCTTTTACTACTTCCTCTATAATCCTTTCTACATTATCATTATTGTTTTCATCCTCACCTAATTCTTTTTTTTTTCATTCTAGTTCCATAAGAAAAAGTTTTTCATGATTTTCATCCTAGTTTCATTGACTTTCTTCTTCAAAGATCATATACATACTTATTGATAGCCAAAAGGCTATCGCCTTCCCCCCAGCATCAATTTCCCCGAAGGTCTGACCGGGGAGCCTGACGTAGCTCGGAAAGAAGCAATGCCACAGACCTCGGCAGAAGCGAGATCGAGCATGATGAAGTAAGCACTTCGGCTGAAACGCCAGGTTATCTAAATGAGTCGCTGACTCCCTCGGAGAACCGAACATATCGCTTTTGGGAGAAAAGAACCAGCTACTGAAAGTAGGAGAGATTCTCCCCGTAGGCGGAACTCCCGAGCTAGAGAATTCCCCGAGCCACTAGCGTGATTCCCGAAGGAGGGCGTCCGTACCAGAGGGCGACCTCGCCCAAAGGACCTCGGGAGTACGGCAGGAGCATTTAATGAGCATTTAAGGAGCCTCTGACTGGTCGCCCACACGCTGCCTAAAACGGCGGCCTGACACCCTAGCATCATCCAAGTCCCATCTCAGCCACAAAACTAGGAGCCTACAAACGGCTACCTGTTCCCTACACCCAAAAAGCACAGAAAGAATCCGACCGAACACGTGTCAGGATCCAAATGGGCCAGGTGCTTATATAAATACTGGGAAACAGGACTTGGCAAGGGGGGCTCTCTCGCCATCGGCACTCTCGCACAGCAGAAAACATATACAGGCTAGGCCCCTTATCCATTTAAGTGTTCCTACTTCACTCACTATCAGGACACTAACTTGGGCGTCGGAGGCTCCTCCCCGGAAAATCATCCCGGGGACCTCCTAACCCATTTTTCGGAGTCTTTCAGGTACTTTCCCACCTGGGGAACATTTCCGTCAGACGTTCCCCCTCCTCGGAAGCTCCCTCGGAATTCACCATGTCGTAAGACAAAGATGCTGAAAGGCATCATTTGGCGCCGTCTGTGGGAACCCACCCTCAGGTTGCCGTCGTTTGAAACTCGGCGTTCTAAGGACAAGGGACTTCCGAGGTCCCCGTCCGCGCCTGAAGTCCAACCGGCTACTGAGCAAACTCTTCCAAGGACTTCCTTGCCTGAGGAAGAACGTCCTCTGGTCATCACTATGAGTTTTCTGCGTGACTTCCAGCGTTCTGTTGTGGCCGAAATGGCACAGCAGATAGATAGAAGGTGGCCACAACAGACTCAGGCCCAGAGGCCTCCTTCGCCAGCGCGCCCTCGAGAGAGAAGTTCTAAATCAGCTCATCGTACTTCGGGAAGTGGAGACCCATGAGAAGAATCTTCAACAGAAAACATGCCTCTCGGGGCACGGCTTGTGGGACGGACGGAGTCCAAGCGACCCAAAATCCCGTACCAAAGGAGCTCGTCACCTGAAGCGAGGTCCCCATCCCCGAAGAGATGCCGACGATCCCCTTTCCCCGAAGAAGAGCCCAGCGCCACACTCCTTATGGAGAAAATATTGGCGAGGTTTTAAAGGGTGGAAAAACAGGTAGCCCGCAGACCTGTCTGGGCTGGACTATTTGAAACTTTTTGTGGTGATGAGTCACCGTTCACCCGAACAATAGTCGAGGCAGCCATGCCCAGTGATTTCCGGGTACCTCGGCTAGAAACGTACGATGGCCGAACAGACCCACAGGCCCATCTGACGAAGTATAAGCGGAGGATGATGTTGCACGGGGCTGACGATGCCACTCTATGCAAATGTTTCGAGGTCACCCTTGCCGCCCTGCTACAGCATGGTATAACTCTCTGGCCCCAGGAACCATCAGAGAGTTCCAGGAGCTGTCCACTGCCTTCACCCAGCAGTTTATTGGAAGTCGTCCTACGGCGAAGATGCCGGTGCAGATGTTTGACATAGCACAGAGGAACGGGGAAACCATCCGTGACTATGTCGAAAGATTTAACCGAGAGGCCCTAAGTGTTCTAGACTTTCGGCCAGAAATACGCATCCTCGCCATGATACGGGGCCTTCGGAGGGACTCGCAGCTATTTTACGAGTTTTCCAAAGACCCCCCAAACACCCTCGGTGAATTTTTCCGGAGAGCCGAGCAGCATATGACAGGTGAAGAGCTAAGAATGGAGGGGCCAAAGAATGATCATTCTCGTCCCAAAGGACCAAACCAGCAAGCCAAGTATACGACAGAACAAACAGGACGACCTCGGAGGTTCAGGGGAAGGAAGCCTCCTCCGAACTTTACACCCCTGAACACCACAAGGACCAACATCCTCATGACAATGGAGAAACAGGGGTCTCAGATTCAGCGACCGAAGGCAATGACCGCTGACAACAAAAAGAATATGAAGAAGTTCTGCCAGTTTCATCGCGACCACGATCACGACACCGAAGACTGCTTCCAGCTAATGAAGTACATCGAGTCGCTGATTAAGCAAGGTCAATTGCGGCGCTATCTGCGAATGCCTTCGCCGAAGGCAAGGAGAGAGGAGGAAGGAAAGGCTGATGAAGATGAGTATGACTCCGATAGAAGGAAGAACCGAAGTCCAAAAAGGTGCCTCCCACCTTCGGCAGGGGTAATACAAACCATCACCACTGGACTGCCATCCTCGGGGAGAAAGAGGAAAGCCAGGGAAATAGCAACGATGGAGTACCAAAGCCCATCAAAAAAACTCACCCGAAGAGATGGTTCCTCCGTCATTTTCCCTCATGACGACCCATTGTTGGTCATGGCAAGAATAGGGAATTGGGACGTCAAAAAGGTATTGCTTGATGATGGATCAAACGCCGACGTCCTATTCTCGCATCTGCTCCCAAGCTTGGGAATATCCAGCATCGACCTCAAGCCTGTTACTTCACCAACCTTTGGAATAGGACCCTCAGAGCTGCCCGTCCTCGGCTGGATCGACCTTCCCCTGATGATGAGAGGGAGTTCGATCAACGGAAAAGGAGAAATTTTTGCCTCCACAATGACGAGGTTCATTGTCATGGATGTCCCTTCGTCGTACAACGCCATCCTTGGAAGGCAAACACAAGGGAATTTGCACATTCGCCCAGATGTGAAGTACTTAACAGTCACCTTCGCCACCAAGGACGGAGACGCCGAAATTTTCATCGACCAAGCCGAGGTCAGAAAGGTGTTTGTCAAAGCCCGAAAGGCCCCAGTAGCCAACTTCGCACAAACCTTAGCAGGAGGGACACTACCCACCGAAGAACCAAAAACGGGCGGGGCGGAAAAGCTTGCAGAAGTAGAAACGGAAGAAGTAGAACTTGTCCCCGGCCAAAATACCCGAATAGGGAAAAACTTGGCCGAAGGTGACAAGAAAAACCTTGTATCCTTTCTACTGATGAATAAAGGACTGTTCGCCTACTCGCCAAAGGATATGCCAGGGGTAGACCCTCGCATAATACAACATAGCCTTAAAGTAAGCCCGGAAGCAAAACCTGTCCGGCAAAAGAAGCGAGGCATCTCGGTCCACAAAAGTAAATTCGTCAAAACCGAAGTACAGCGCTTGATGGACGCAAACGTAATTAGGGAGGTCAAGTACCCCGAATGGCTAAGCAATGTGGTTATTGCTACAAAAGAAGGGAGTAGTAAGCTCCGGATGTGCATCGACTTCAGAAACTTGAACGATGCCTGCCCGAAAGATTCCTATCCTCTCCCACCGATAGACCAGTTGGTCGACTCAACTGCCGAATATGGGCTCCTAAGCTTCCTCGACGCCTTCAGTGGGTATCATCAAATAAGGATGGATCCCGAAGATGAAGAAAAAACTGCGTTCATCACCGAAGGTGGAACATATTGTTACACTAGGATGCCCTTCGGGCTCAAAAATGCAGGAGCCACCTACCAAAGGCTGATGAGCAAAGTCTTTCATGACCAAATAGGGAGGAACATGGAAGTCTACGTTGATGACATGATAGTCAAAAGTAAGATGCCTAAAGACCATGTCACAGACCTAGAGGAAACCTTCCAGCAACTCAGAATATTCGGAATTCGACTTAACCCCGAAAAATGCGTCTTCGGCGTGACCTCGGGAAAATTTCTGGGCTACATGGTATCAGAAAGGGGCATTGATGCTAACCCAGAAAAAATTAAGGCTCTGCTCGAATTCTGAACTCCTGTCACAGTGAAAGACGTGCAGAGACTCACTGGAAGGATAACCTCTCTTAGCAGGTTCATCTCCAGGTACGGAGATCGGTGTCGGGCATTCTTCAAAGTCCTTACTAAGGCAGCAAAAAGAGAAAACGACCTCGGGGATGGTGACCATCCTTGGAATGAGGATTGCCAAAAAGCCTGGGAAGAACTTAAAATCTATTTGTCTCAACTGCCTACTCTGCGACAACCTCGCGAAGGAGAGCCCCTCATCCTGTACCTCGCTGTTTCAGAAAAAGCAGTGAGCTCGGTCCTTGTGAAAGAGGAAGGGCCGAGACAATGGCCAGTTTATTACGTAAGCAAATCCCTGCACGGCGCCGAGGTCAGGTACCCATTACTCCAAAAAGCCATATATGCCTTGGTGCTGGCAGGAAGAAGATTGCGGCCATACTTTCAGGCTCACCCCATCATCGTCCGAAGTAGTCTGCCTCTACGGGATGTTATGAAAAGAGTTGATCATTCGGGAAGGCTTTCCAAATGGTGTATAGAGCTCGGCGAACACGACATTGTTTATGAACCTCGGAAAGCCATAAAAGCTCAAGCACTAGCTGACTTCATCGCCGAAGTACCTACCACCGAAGATAGCCACCCGGATCTTGGCGAAGGTGAGCCAGAATGGACGCTGCATGTGGATGGAGCCTCAGGTTCCGAACACCAAGGAGCCGGAGTAATCATCAGAGGACCCGAAGGTCTAGAGGTGATAAAGGCCATCAAGTTCAACTTCAGCGCCACCAATAATGTGGCTGAGTATGAAGCTCTGATAGCAGGGTTGCGCCTGGCCAGAAAAATTGGAATAAGAAACTTGAAGGCTCACAGTGACTCCCAGCTGGTAGTTCGGCAAACGGCAGGGGACTACGGCGCGAAAGACCCAATTTTGGCAAAATACCACGAACTGGTGACGAAGCTCATTCGAGAGTTCGACACCATACGCATCGAAAATGTACCTCATCGGGAAAACACCGAAGCAGATTGCCTGGCAAAGGCAAAAACATACACCGAGGTACTAAACCACCCGAGCATTGAAGTACTGAGCATAGTAACTTCGGAAAAGGGCTGGAAAGATCCAATAAAGAGGTATCTTGCGGACAACGCGCTCCCCGAAGACCCCATTGAAGCCGCAAAAGTGCGAAGACGCTCTGGGCGATTCTTCCTAATAGGCGAAGAACTATATCGGCAGGGATATGCAAATCCTTTACAGAGGTGTGTTGGCGAAGAGGATACTGAAATGATCCTCGAAGAAGTCCACGAAGGCGCTTGTGGTTCACATATTGGAACTGACGCCCTCGCCGCAGTGGTACTCCGCCAAGGATATTTTTGGCCTACCCTAAGAAAGGATGCACGACATTTCGTCCGAAAATGTGAGAGCTGCCAAAAACACGCAAAAATCCAGAGGACACCCTCGGAAATGGTGACTTCGGCTGACTATCCCTGGCCCTTCACTGTTTGGGGCATAGACCTCATTGGGCTGCTCCCAACAGCTCCCGGAGGCGTGAAGTTTTGCGTGGTCGCAGTAGACTACTTTTCTAAATGGGTCGAGGCAGAACCATTAGCAACTA
Source organism: Aquilaria sinensis (assembly GCA_005392925.1). Classification (NCBI taxonomy): domain Eukaryota; kingdom Viridiplantae; phylum Streptophyta; class Magnoliopsida; order Malvales; family Thymelaeaceae; genus Aquilaria; species Aquilaria sinensis. The sequence goes on from SMDT01002187.1 coordinate 206,667, forward strand.
TCTCGGCTAAAGAAGTGCAGAAGTTCATATGGAAGAACATTGTATGCAGGTTTGGCGTGCCGAGGATACTGGTAGTCGATAATGGATCCCAGTTTACAGATAAAGGGTTCCAGGACTTTGTCAACAACCTCGGGATAAAGATACACTTCGCCCCAGTAGCCCATCCTCAAAGCAATGGCCAAGTAGAGGTATCTAATAGGACCATAAAAGATGGTCTGAAAAAGAGGCTGGGGGAAGCAAAAGGGAAATGGCCAGGCGAACTCCAGAGTGTACTGTGGAGCTACCGAACAACACCCCGAAGAGCCACAGGGGAAACGCCTTTTTCACTCACCTTCGGTACAGAGGCCATCCCAATCGAGGTAATGCAACCATCAATTCGAGTGCAAGTTTTTGATGAAAATGGAAATGACCTCGGCCTGAGAACCAAGCTCGACCTCGTCGGCGAACACAGAGAAATAGCCAAACTAAGAAGAAAAGCTTTTCAGCAAAGAGTGGCCGCGGCCATAAACTTGCGCGCAAGACCAAAAGGAATAAAGAGAGGAGACCTCGTTCTCCGAAAGAACGAATTCGCACCTCGAAAGCCATCCCACGAAGTATTTCGCGCCAACTGGGAAGGCCCTTACCTGGTTCTTGCCGAAGTACGAAAAGGGGTCTACAAGCTCGGCGATTCCGAAGGCGTAGAATTAAAAAATACGTGGCATTCGGACGCCTTGAGGAAATTTTACGCTTAGAATCTCGGCAAGGAAGACCGTGCTGTACAAAGAAAGGAAAATTTTCTCTAAAAGTATAAAAAGTTTCTTAGCCAAAAAGTTTCTTAGCATGAGTGGTGCGAGTTCCGCAAAGGTGGCCGGCTAAAATAAGCGAAGGTATTATTTTCCGAAGTCTCTAGAGCAAACTTGTTCGGGACAACAGAGAAAATCTGGCGAAAGACTTAGCCAAAATTTTGGGCATAAGTTGAACAAAGTCAGGATTTCGCGAAAGAGGTCACCATGATAAGCGCAGACAAAATCTTCCGAAGTCTCTTGAACGAATAAAGTTTGGGACAAAGGAAAACAAAAAATCTCAGGAAAAGACTTAGCCAAATTTTCAAGGTCTTTATTGAGATAAATGTGCTTACAAAAAAGATAGCCAAAAGAAGAAGTACAAAAAAGAAGAGAAAAAAGGACAATGACCCTAGAACAAACTAAGGCTTCTCGGCGTCCCGGGAGTCTTCGGCTCCTACGTCCTTTTGCACCACCTTCGGCGCCGGAATACGAGGAGGCAAGTTCAGATGGTCAATCTTAGACCAGGTCCACCGAGGTCCCTCGGGAATGTCCAGGGCCTCCAGAAAAAAGAGATCCAGATCTGGAAACCTCTGAAGGACTTGGTGCCGAACAAGACAGAATCCGTCCTGAAAACCGACCTTGGTCATCTGGTCAGACTTGCCTTTCTCAACCTCAAGCTCCTCGAAGTCATTCTTCAAATCTGAGATCTTCTTCTTCAGCTCCTTCACTTTCTTCTTTTCGGGCTCTTTCTTCATAGCATTGACCTCGGCTTGGAGCGCAGCCTTCTCAGCAAGCGCCTTCGCCAGAAGACCTTCGACTTCTGACTTTTCTTTCTGATGCACCTCATTTGCCGAGATCAGCTCCACCACTTGGGAGCCGAGGTCAAAAATTTTCTGGGAGCAATCCCTCAAAAGTTCATCTTTTTCTTTCTGGAACTCCTCCCGAAGGGCGGCAACTTCCTTCTCCGCAGCTTGGGCCAGCTACAGGTTCTTGACAGCCAGTTCCGAGCACATGGCCTTTGTTTTTTCTATGGCTTCTAGGGCCTTCGCTCGGAACTCAGTCCGCCTCGCCACCCGAACTCGAAGAAAGCCAGCGTACCCCAGAAGCTGCAAAAGGATAAAGGCGAGGTCGTTAAGACAAAAAGAAAACCAAACACTTAGAAAAAATTCAAAGGAGGAAGATAGACGAAAAGTGTACCTGAGCGGCGTGTTCGGAAAGCTTCGCGGCAAGAGAATCGTCGCCCGGGTGAGCCGCGGCAATGGCCTTGAAGGAGGCATCGGTGAGGACCCCTTTCGAGATCTTCGTAGCCATTTGCTGGCAGTCTCCGGAGTACAAATTCATGTCCTCCGTAAACGTCCAGAAAGGCTCATTCGGGATTTTTCCCTTCGGGATGTGGGCGTCCCGAAGGGCTCTCCTCTTGGCATGCTCAGCTACCCAACCCGGAGTGAGCAACTCTTCTACACAAATAAAACAAAAGTTGGTCAAGAAAAGAAAATCTCAAAGATCATCAAAAAAGAGAAGTGCCACAGTTTGTTAGAAGAACAAACCTGCTGGCACCTCGACGACGTCCTCGTCGGAAGCCGGAGCCTCTTCGGCAGAAATCCCCTTGCTTTTTATTCGGCGCCGCTCTTCGGCAGAAGGCGCCTCTACCACGGCGTCCAGGAGAGCCTGCGACGGGGTAGGACTTTGAGGAGGGACCTCAGCAGCAACCTCGGGCTGAGGGGCAGTAGTAGCCTCGGGCTCCTCGCCCACCTCTTCGGAAATCTCCGGAAGGGGAGGGGGCACATCCTTCTTCGCCCGTTTAGAAGCAGACGGCCCAGCCCCGGACGTTTTCCGTCTTCGGGAGGCTGCTTTCTTTGTCTGATCACCCTTCGCGGGCTGACCGGTGAAAATGGCTTTGTAGAAAGCAACAGTGTCCTCCCCCATTTCTGAAAATGAAGAAAGACATCAGTGTGAGTCCGGAATGAAGTTATAACAAGGAGATTAGAAAGTAACTTACTCTCATAAAAAGTTTCGAAAGAAACTTCCTCCCGAAGGAGCTGCACTAGCCAGGAGTCCTTCCCGGCGATGGCAGGAGCCGGCATCCCGAGGTCCGTCTTATGCTCCTTTACCACCCCGAGCTCCCGAAGGACCTCCTCGGTCATCAACCTCCAATTGAAGGGGAAGGGGTAAAGAGGGCGCGAAAGGACCTCTGGACCCCAGTCGGCGACAGCTCGGATGCGACCGTCGAAATCCGCGAATACAGAAGCCAACTCGGGAGTCAGTAGTATCCTCGAATCTACGACGTCGTCCTCTAACCGTCCTTGAGCCCACTTGGTCGGAACATGCGACCAGGCCTCCTTCATCTTCAAAAAGAAAAACTTTTTTTGCCACCCTCGCTAGCTATCCTTGGTGGCGAAGGTGAACATATACTTTTTGCTCCCGGATCCCTGAGGTAGCATGAAATAAAAGCCACCCTTCGGGACCACGTAGAGCTTGTAGTACTGCATAAAAATAACGAAGTGGGGTTCTATTTTGAAAGCGCCACACATACAGAGGAAGGCGTTGAAGTAGCAGTACGAGTTCGGAGGAAGTTATTTACGGCAATGCCATGAAATTGGCAAAAGTCGCAAATCAACTTCAGAGGGGGGAACCGAAGTCCAGCTTTCAGCTGAGCTCGAAAAACGGTGATCTCGTTACTATGGTTTGAAAAATTGTAGTGGTCGGGATGTGGCAATCTCGTAACAGCGTACGAAGGAAGGAAAAATTTTTTCTTCCACTTCGCTAATTTTGCAGAAGTGGTGCAACAAGGGTGAGAAAGAAGAGGCTGCCAACTTTCAGGAATTGGCATTTTTTGCTGAAAAAACGAGTTCGGAAAAGGCAAAAATGAATTTCGGGCAAACTTTGAAAAAAGAGAGTCCTGGAAATAAAAACCCACCAAATCTTTTGCCGTAATCTGGGTGTGAAGTCACCGTCGTGAAAGATGACCGGAAAAAAGCTCAGGTGAAAAAACCGCCGCGAAAAGCAGAAGAGAGCAGAAGGAAAACCAGAGCAAAAGCAAAAGTGAAAGAAACAAATGACGAAATGAGCATATATATAGGCCGAGGGGGGTAGGCGAACCGGCGTCATAAGTACTCTGCGAAGGTAAAATGCCGCCATAAATGCCCTTCTGCACCTAAAAAGGCACGCCCGCGGGAACCGATGCAACCCCAGCCAACAAAAAGCTGACACGTGTCAGCCATCGCACCAAAAAAGGAACACGCCCTCTGACAGACGTCGCGCCGCTCCAGACTGACATGTCTGGTTACGAGACGCGACGGTTCACTAACCTACAAAAATAAAGAAGTAGGTTACCTCGAGGACACCAAAAGGCGGGCTATGGCTGAACAGTCCGTATCTTCGGACAAAAAGGTGTATCTTCAGCACAGAGTGCACTTCCTAGAAACTCCCGAGAAGCATCCTGAGAAAGGCAGCAAACCGAAGTCTCCACTTCGGCCTCTTCGAGGAAGGCCTAAAAAAGCTGGAAAGCAGGTTACTTCGAAGACACTAACAGACAGGCTTTGGAAGAAAAGCCTACGTCTTCGAACGGAAAGTCTGTCTTCGGAACCAGTTCTGCACTCAAGGCCCAAAGAGGGGCCCTCAAGAAGCGAACAAACCGAAGTCTCCACTTCGGCTTTTTGAGGGGGGCCTGTGATAGCCAAAAGGCTATCGCCTCCCCCCCAGCATCAATTTCCCCGAAGGTCTGACTGGGGAGCCTGACATAGCTCGGAAAGAAGCATTGCCACAGACCTCGGCAGAAGTGAGATCGAGCATGACGAAGTAAGCACTTTGGCTGAAACGGCAGGTTATCTAAATGAGTCACTGACTCCCTCGGAGAACCGAACATATCGCCTTTGGGAGAAAAGAACCAGCTACTGAAAGCAGGAGAGATTCTCCCCGAAGGCGGAACTCCCGAGCTAGAGAACTCCCCGAGCCACTAGCGTGATTCCCGAAGGAGGGCGTCCGTACCAGAGGGCGACCTCGCCCAAAGGACCTCGGGAGTACGGCAGGAGCATTTAATGAGCATTTAAGGAGCCTCTGACAGGTCGCCCACACGCTGCCTAAAACGACGGCCTGACACCCTGGCATCATCCAAGTCCCATCTCAGCCACAAAACTAGGAGCCTACAAACGGCTACCTGTTCCCTACACCCACAAAGCACAGAAAGAATCCGACCGAACACGTGTCAGGATCCAAACGGGCCAGGTGCTTCTATAAATACTGGGAAACAGGACTTAGCAAGGGGGGCTCTCTCGCCATCGGCACTCTCGCACAGCAGAAAACATATACAGGCCAGGCCCCTTATCCATTTAAGTGTTCCTACTTCACTCACTATCAAGACACTAACTTGGGCGTCGGAGGCTCCTCCCCGGAAAATCATCCCGGGGACTTCCTAACCCTTTTTTCGGAGTCTTTCAGGTACTTTCCCACCTGGGGAACATTTCTGTTAGACGTTCCCCCTCCTCGGAAGCTCCCTCGGAATTCACCATGTCGCAAGACAAAGATGCTGAAGGGCATCACTTATAATAATCCATTTTGTTGCTAGATCATATATTTATACCCTTAAATTCTTCACTAACTTTAAAAAATACACAAGAAATTTTTTTTTCACCAAGCTTAGTTCTTTTTCCATTTAGCACATGAACATGATCTATGCTTCCAAAGATCCTGAAGTGATCTAAAACCCCGAAGTGCTCTAAAACCCTAAAGTAAGATTGTTGAAGCTAAGGTTGTTGGAACTACCTAATGAGTCCCTTAAGTTGAGCTACTAAATGATGCCCTTGAATCATTAAGAACCCATGAGAATGAGTCAAAATAAAGGCTTTAGGACATCTTAGTGCTCCAAGAGACTTAATGTGCTTCAGTGAAATATGGACCAAAATGTGCCAAGTAAGACTTCCCTAAGTGTAAGGAGGTTCTAAGCCTCAGTTAAACCTAAGGGTGTGCACACTATGGGCTATAAGTGTGTAAATCACACTAAGTAATCATGGTGGTTAGTGCATAGGGATGGGATGATGAGGCAAAGGCCTAAGAATGTGCCCAAGTGTTGGGAAGTGAGATGTAGGCACCGAAGTGGTCCCCAAGAAAGCATAAGGTTAGTATGCCCCATTCAATTGTAAGAGTATGTTAAGAAACACTCATGGGTGGCACTAGGATTTTGTTAACATGATGGGTTTGGGGGCATTAAGAAGGACCCATATGGATTCCATAAGAAGCCAAGATAAGTATGAAGGCCCTAAATGCCAAATATGAAGTTTAAATCAAGCCAACTGAGATTCATAAGAAGGCCAAAGGTGTGGCATGAGTTGTGGGACACAAAGTGTACTTAAGTGTATGATCTAAAATCGGGGGACCATGAAAAACTGTATACAAGCGCCTTTAAGGCTTCCTAAAGAGAGCAAAAAAGAATGTTGTGGAGCCTAAAAGAGCTTGTTGCCAAGTATACAACCAAGGTGGCCAAGTAATTAAGGTAAGGCCTAAAGGACACTATAGTGACATGTTGGGTAGTGTGGGGTATTTAAAGCACCAAACCAATTTGATCAATGGTGTTAAAGACTGGTCTTAAGTAATTTGAAGAGACCTAAGAAAATGCCGTAGTAGCCTATAGTACCTCATCGCCAGAGGAGGCCAAGCTGATTAAGGAATAACTCCTAAGCAATAAAGAGTGAATGAGCATGCTAAAGATGCTGTAAGAATTAAGGGCCAAGAAATGGCTAAGTGACTAAAAAGTAGTCAAAGACCACGATCATGTTGAGTGATTACATAAAGGAGTCAAGTGTTAAAGAATTAGGTAGTCTACGGTACACCCAAAGACTCCTGAAATATGAGAAGTCTAAGTAGGCTAAGGGGCCTATACCAGGATCAAAGGTGTCAAACTTGTGAATGTCCTAAAGTAGCCAAGAAACCCTAAGGTAGTAGTTGTAAATAGCAGCCTAAGAAAGTTAATGGCAAGTTGCCAGAAAATGTGTGCCACACTTAAGGCACTAAAAGGGAAAAGATGCCAAAGATAAGTTATCACGAGAAGTATATGCCCACGAAATTAAGGGGCAACAAGATTAAAGATGCACGTAATAATTAGCTTGAGTGCCTAAGCAAGATTTGTCAGTAAAAAAAGTGTCCTAAGTTCTCAGGAGCACTAGGTGACAATAAAAAGGTAAGGTACCTTAGGTGACTCAAAAGGCCTTGGATGGGTGCAAGCGTTACCAAGTTGAATTGCGCCAGGAGTGCTAAGGTTGTGGTAACTAATAAACACTTAAGTAGAGCTTAAAAGCCTAACTGAGCTGCAAGATTATATTAATTTCCATTAAGAGTAAGGACTCAAGGTAAGGGGCTATATACTCCTAAAAGTACTATGAAGGGAGAAAGGGCCAAAAAGGAGCAAGTTTGCTCCAAGCAACAAAGGATAAGGGGAAATTTAGAAGCATTAGGAAGTGCCTTGTTAGCCAAGGCAAAGTGTTCGGCCCATAAGTAATGTTAATGTCTTCATGAAAATGGTTTCTTAAGGAAACATTAAGAAGTTTCTTAACCGGTAAGGCAAAAAGCTAAGAATACAAAGTAAGGTCAGGGTTAAGGGGCTATGGGAAACCATAGCAAGAAGAAAACCATGAGTAAGAACCAAGCAGGATGTAAAAGGAATAACATACAAATGTTGTGCTCAGTTAAGAATTGAAATATGGGGGACCACATTTTTTTAGGGGGGAATGTAAAGGCTCTCCATGTACTTCCCCTAGTTCAGGTGCCAGGGTTAGCAAATCCCAAGTTATTTTCCTCAAATAAATTTTATTTAACAAGGAAAACAAGTTATGTAAGGTTAAGTTAAGTTCGAACGTATAATTGGCACCTAAGGGGCAAAATGGGTAAAATGGTAACTTTGGCTTAAGTTAGTAGCATGATTGCAATTTTAGTGGAATTATGTTCATGCAAGTGATTTGAGCTAATTAAGCTAAGATCATAAATTTTTTTAGCCATCTGAACCAAAAGTGGAAGTGGAAGGGTTAAAATGTACCAAGTGCGAAAATTAAGCTATTGTGTCTTAAGAGGCAAAATATAGCTTAAGAAAGCTAAGGGGCTAAGTGTACAAGCATGAAAAAAAAAATTTAGGACTAAGAAGGACAATTTAATGGAGGTTTTAAGTGGCCCGAGTTCAATAAAAGCAAGATTTGGTGCCCAAGTGACAAGAAGAGCAAAAATGGGCTACGTGATAGTAGTTGGTTATATAATTGGTGGAGATGAAACTATTCATCCTCTCTTTCATCCACCATTTTCATGGCTACCTCTCCTCCATATCTCTCCATCTCTAAACCTCTTATCTACCCAAAATTTCATAAAATGTGGAGGTCCCAAAGCCATCCCAACAAGCCCCAAGCTCATTTTTGGTGTATTTGGTGCATTTAAAGTTATTCTTTCAAGTTCTTTGTTCAAAACCTAACGTAAGCTTCTATGATCCTTGTGGGTTAGTTATAAGCTAGTTAAATGGTTATAAATGGTCTTAATTTCATGACCTTGGTGTCCAATTTGATTGAATTCAAGTTTGGGACTCAAAGGAACCCCATTGTGCTCATATGTGCTTGTTGCTTGCTTCTTGCTTTGAGAATGATTTGGGGTAAAGGATTCAAGTCAATTCAACTAAAATAATGGATATAAAGTATTATTACATGTAGAAATGAATTGGAAACAAGACCAATTAGAATTGGCTTTGTGGATTGTAAGATGGAGCAAGTTGTGTGCATGATTGCAAAAAAGCACAAAATGTTGTCAGGCTATTGGCGACGTGTCACCAACCTCAAAGATGCATCACTAGCTGTGCTTCATAAAATTCGTGTGTTGTTGCCCTCAGTGACGTGTCAAAAATGGTAGCTCCAAGGCCCAAGCCCCTTAAGCTTGGGGCACCCTAAGAATTCTTCAATCTCTCAATCATCATCCCTAGGCCATTCTAAGATGTTCTGTAGCTTCAATTGGGTCTAAAACTCTTTCCTAAGTTGATAATTATGCATTATTTATGTGGTAGCTAAGTGGTGTCATTAAGGTAAGGTAAGGAAGCATGGCTAGGGGTTAAAGTGCTCAAGTTGTTAAGGAAGCACTAACGGGATTAAGATGGGTTTTGGATTCTTCATTGGCCTTAGTGGGAGGTCTTAGGCCTTGAGGCAATGAAGAGGAAACATAAGAGAATCCCAACCAAGCTTTATGGTTTGGTAAGTAAGCTAATAAGGAGCCCTAAGCTAAGCTCTAATGGCTTGGCAAGTTGGACAACATAAGACGGCTACCCTCCATAAAAAGTTATGGGGAAGAGATGGGGTAAGAATGGAGTAAGTGATGACTTACTCCAAGTAGCCCGTTAGAGGCGGGCAAGGGTTGAGTAAGCAATGACGTACTCTAAGGTACCTATAAGAAGACTTCATGGGGTTGCTTAAGTGCTAGCATAGGATACGAGGGCCATTAACCAGGTGCCTCAACCATAAGAGCTCATGGTAGGTTTAGCACCTACAAGTGTAAGGAAGTCCTCAGTATATTTTCATGTGCATACTTCATTCATTCATTCATCCATCCATTATTTGCATTGTTTGTTGCTTCTATTTTTGTTATAATTTATTGATAGCTGAAATACTATCGCCCTGACCGCCTATCGACCTCGGAAAGGACTCCGGAGTGAAGGAAGTCATACACCTGAGGCACACGACCTTGGTACCTCACCAATTCCAACCTCGGGAGCCAACGTAGCGCCTCCTTTGGGACGACGACTGAACCAACTTCGGGGGAGAAAGACCAACCACCCTCTGCGGGAGAAAGCCCCCCGAAGACGGGGACGCCAAAGCTTCAGTCAGACTTCGAGAAAAGGCCCCTCACCCTGAAGTGAGACATCAACCAAAGAGACCTCGGTTGTACGGAAAAAAGCCATCAAGGAGTCTCTGACACTCGACTCGTATACGTCTCCGACACATTGCCTCTACACACGCTCTAACATGCCATTGCAGTCTAACATCCTGTCACATCGGGCTACACCTACCATGGCTCATGGCCCGAGGAGCCAGCAGGCGACTAAGGGCCCCCGCACCCAAAAATACGAACACCATCCGTCCATACACGTGCCACAATCTGGAGGGACCACCCCTTCCCTTATATACCAGTGAAAAGGTCACAAAAAGGTTTTCCTCTAGAGAGGGAGAAAAAGAGGACTGAGAGGCTGGAAAACGAAGTACGTTCTCTTTCCTCCGCTTGTATACTCTCCTTTCAGCCCTCAGAAAGGCACACCAAGCAAGAGCTTTTGGTGCTTATTACTATGTCCCCTTCTCTCTAAAAGCACTAACTTGGGCATCGGAGGTTCCCCCCCGGGAAACCACCCTGGGGGCCTCCTAACCCCTATTTTCTAAGTGTTTCAGCCAGGTCTCCCTAAAGAATCTTCCCTCCGGGCTCTCTCCCATACCGGACGTCCTTCTCGTCATCACCATGTCATGGGACTAAGAAGCTGCCGGCCATCACTTAAGGTGATCCACCCAAAACACCAGTCTTCCTTCCGGACTAGCCTGCACCTCCAGGGCCCCCTGCTGCCCTCACCACTGCACACAGTGTAGACGCTGGCTCCACAAACCGGACCCGCGTTAGATGGCGCCGTTTGTGGGAAACACGCCCAGGTTACCGAAGTTGAAGCTCGGCGTTCTAAGGAGAAGGGACTCCCGAGGTCTTCGTCCGCGCTAGGGATTCAACGGGCAACCAAATAATGCTAGCAGGGACTTCCCGGACTGTGGGCAAGCGCCCTCTGACTATTACCATAGGCCAGTCTGCATGAATTCCCATGCCCTATCGTGGCCGAAATGACGCGGCAGTTAAGCCAAAGATGGCCGCAGCAAAATTTGGACCGAAGGCCCCCTTATCAGAACTTCGTTGAGATGAGAGTCTCATATCAATTCACAGGAATTTGGAAAAATGGAGATCAACGACATGAGTCCTCGGTGGGAAGCGTGCTCCCCGGAGTATGACTTACGAAAAAGCAGGGTCGGGATGACCCAGACCTCCCTGCCAAAAGAGTTCTGCACCAGAAAAAAAAATGCCATCTCCTCGGCAACGAAGTCAAAACCCATTGCCCCGAAAGGTCGTCTACAACTTGACTGGTAGGCAGAAGGTGTCGACTCTACTTCCCTGGACATGCTATTGCTGTCCGAAGTGACACACCTCTGAGCAACGGTGTGAAAAAGAGTAGAGCATTTGAAAAAGACTATCAAAATGGTGCATCGAACTCGGAAAGTACTACATCATGTATGAGCCTAGAAGGGTAGTGAACACCCAAGTACTAGCAGACTACATCACCGAAATCCCAGAAGTAGGGAAGGCTGAAACCAATAAGGGAGACAGAGCGAGGGTAGATCTAGAGTGGAAACTCCTTGCCAGTGGAACCCCTAGTGCAGAACGACAGGGCGCTGAGATGCTTCCTCGGGCGCCCGAAGGCGGGGAGGCCACCAAAATGATCAAATTTGATTACCAAAAGTGCTGAGCCATCTGAGCATGGCAACGCTAGGTATAGTAACCTTGCACAAAAGCGGAAAGATCCTACAAAAAGGAATCTCGCAACCAAAGAGTCCCGAAAATTCTCATAAAGAGGCTGGAAGTGCGAAGACATTCCGGACGATATTTCCTGATTAAGGAAAAAAGGTACGCAAAGGTACGCAATACCATTATTAAGATATATCGGTAAAAAGGGTGCAAGATAATTCATCTAGAATGTGTGAAAGTGGCCAGAAACACGCCAGCGCCCAAAGACTGCCTTCGGAGCGGATAACCTCGGGAAGATTACGCCGAGCTACTCCAAACAACACCCGAAGATGTGAAGTTCTGCGTATTAGCAGAGGACTACTTCACTGAGTGGGATGAGGCAGGACCCCTAGCGACCATGCCGATAAAAGATACAAAAGCTCGTCTAGAAGAACATAATATGCTGATTTGGCATACCGACGGTGATACTGACTAGTAATGATTTCCAGTCTATGGACAAAGGATTTCAAGAAATCGTCACCGACTTCGGAATAAAAAGGCACTACAGCCCACTAGCTCAGCCTCCGAGCAACAGACAAGTAGAGTTGCCAAAAGAGCTATAAAAGAGGGACTATAAGGGATGCAAAAGGGAAAGTGGCCAAGAGAACTTCCTATAATACTAAGGAGTTGCCACTTATCTCCAGTACAGAAGCCACCATTCATTTGAAGTAGTTCAGCCATCATACAGATGTTTAACGAATGAGGAAATGACCTCGGGTTGAGAACTATCCTCGACCTAGTTGTCAAAAACTAAGAAACGGCCAAGCTCGAAAGAAGGCCTTTTCGGCAAAAGGTGGCCATAAGTGCAAACTTGCATGATAAGCCAAAAGGAAAAAGGAAAAGAAGACCTCGCCTCCGAAAGGCCTTATTAGAACCCCGAAAATATCTTGTGGGGTACTTCGGCCAAACAGGAAAGGGCCTTATTTGGTCCTAAATGAGGTCCGAATAAGAGCATGCAAGCTTGGCAACACCAAAAGAAGAAAAACTCAAAAAAGTACAAGGTACTCGGGCGCCTTAAAGAAATTATGTACTTAGAAATTTTAGACAAGAAATGGTGCAAGCTAGAAATTTGTATAAGCGCAGAAAGTTTTCCCCTATATGAGAATGTTCGCCGAACAAAGCTGAAGCATGGACTCCCAAAAGTCTCATATTCCTTCCGAAGTTAGTTGGGATATATGCCCAAAAGAGGTCAAGTCTACCGAACACGGCCGGCAATGGCAGGCTAAAATTTGCCTAAAGGAACTTCGCTAACTACGAAAGTTCGCCCAAAGGATGGCCGAGGAAACGAGCAAAGAAGTACCAAAGTCCTGACCACTTTTGGTCAAGGGACTTTGGTACTTCTTTGCTCGTTTCGTCGGCCATCCTTTGGGCGAACTTTCGTAGTTAGCGAAGTTCCTTTAGGCAAATTTTAGCCTGCCATTGCCGGCCGTGTTCGGTAGACTTGACCTCTTTTGGGCATATAACCCAACTAACTTCGGAAGGAAGAGGAGACTTTTGGGAGTCCATGCTTCAGCTTTGTTTGGCGAACATTCTCATATAGGGGAAAACTTTCTACACCTAGACAAATTTCTGGCTTGCACAATTTCTTGTCTAAAAATTATAAGTATAGAATTTCTTTAAGGTGCCCGAGTGCCTTGTACTTTTTTGAGTTTTTCTTCCTTCGGTGTTGCCAAGTTTGCATGCTCCTATTCGGACCTCATTTAGGACCAAATAAGGCCCTTTCCTGTTTGGCCGAAGTACCCCACAGGACAATTTTTGGCGTTCTAATTCGGCCTTTTGGAGGCGAGGTCTCCGTTTCCTTTTTCTTTTTGGCCTATCATGCAAGTTTGCACTTATGGCCACCTTTTGCCGAAAAGGCTTTCTTTCGAGCTCGGTTGTTTCTTAGTTTTTGACAACTAGGTCAAGGTTAGTTCTCAACCCGAGGTCATTTCCTCCTTCATCAAACATCTATATGATGGCCGAACTACTTCAAATGGATGGTGGCTTCTGTACTGGAGATAAGTGGCAACTCCTTAGTACCATAGGAAGTTCTTCTGGCCACTTTCCTTTTGCATCCCTTATGACCAAAAATGGTCGGGACAACTGGAAAACAAAAATTGCTCAAAAAGACTTAGCCAAAATTATGAAGGAAAATGCATGAAGGAAAATTCATTGAAGAAAGTCTTGGTACAAGGAGAAGATTACAAGAAGAAAAGTACAAAGAAAAAAGAAGAAGGCAAAGGTCCTAGAATATCTAAGGGACCCCGGCGTCATAGGAAGCTTCGGCTCCTGAGCCTTTCACCGCCCCCTTCGGTGTTGGAGGAGGAAACGGCAAGTTAAGGAACTCGAGTCTTGACCACATCCACCGAGGCCCATCGGGAATATCCATGGCAGCCAGGAAGGAAGGATCAAGGTCCGGATACTTCTTCAGAAACTGATGACGAGCTAGGCAGAAGCCGTCCTGAAAAGCAACCTTGGTCGCCTGGACGGCTTAGTCTCTTTCAACATCTAACTCATCCACCTCATTCTGAAGATCTGAAACCTCATTCTGAAGGTTGGAAATCTCCTTCTTCAGCTCCTCAGTTTTCTTCTTCTTCTTCAGTGAGTCGACCTCAGCTTGGAGTTCAGCATTGTCAGCCTTTGCCTTTGCCAGGAGGGCAAACTCCCCTTCTTTTTCCTTTTTGAGGGTCTCATTGGCCGAAGTCAGGTTGACTAATTTATCGCCAAGGTCAGACATCGTCTTGGAAAAATCCTTCAAGAGCTCCTCTTGGCCCTTCAAGAATTCTTCCCGAAGATTGGCAATCTTCCCCTTGAATATTTGGCTCAACTTGGTGTTTGTCAGCACCGAGTTGGCACAAAAGACTTTGGCCTTCTCCAATTTGTCTTCGGCCCAAGCTTGAGCCGAAGACTGCTTTACTGCCCAGGCTCGGAGGTATCCACTATACCCCAAAAGGTGCGAAAAAGAAAGGTAATTAGTGAAATTTGTGCAAGAAAAGCCAAAACACTTAGACAAAAAAACGGGGTGGAAAAGTGAAGAGCCTGAAGAGTTACCTGAGCAGCATGCTCGGAAACCTTTGCAGCAAGGGCATCCTCGGAGGCACACTCCTCGGCGACTGCCTTAAAGGATGCCTGAGTAAGCACGCCCCTCGCCATTTGGGGAGCCATCTCCCGGCAATCCTCGGAGAACAGATTCATGTCCTCTGTGAAAGACCAGAACGGTTCCCTTGGAACTTTGTCTTTTGGGATGTAGGAATCCCGAAGAGCCCGCCTTCGGGCATGCTCAATCTTCCAAGCTAGGGTCGCCAAATCCTCTGCAAAAAAGAAACAAGCATAGGTCTCATCAGGTAAAAAGTCCCTTGATTACGAAAGACTACAAGATCTCAAGTAAAAAGAGGATAAGAGACAAACCTGGCGCGACTTTGGCACAGTAGTCATCAGAGTCCCAAGCCTCCTCCACGTTGGCAGGAATATATTTGCCTTTGCCCTTTCAGCGTTTCTCCAACTTTTTGGAAGAAGGGCTCTCTGCCAAAGAGCCCACAAGATCTGCCGACGTGGTGGGACTCAGAGGAGCAGGAAGGGCAATAACCTCAGCAGGGACCTCGGTGGTAGTTTCAGGCTCGGCGAAAGTTGCAATCTTGGTATAAGTTGCAATGACATCGCTAGCCTTAGTGGAAGTAGCAATGACATCGCCGACCTCTGAAACATCCTCCGAAGGGGGAAGAAGGGTGTCCTTCTTTGCCTTCTTGACCGAAGACGGTCCGCTCCCAGAAGTCTTGCGCCTTTTCTTTGTTTGTTCTCCTTTCTCGGTCTGACCAAGGAAGAGAGACTTGTAGTAGGCGGCAGACTCGTCGCCCATCTCTGAAAAAGAGGGAAAACATCAGTGTGAGTCCACAGGCACTTATGCTGAAAAACTTTGAAAGAAACTTACTTTCAAAAAAGGATTCGTAAGTGAGCTCGCTCCGAAGGAGCTTCACCAGCCAAGAGTTCTTCCCCTCGGTAGCAGGAGCTGGCATGCTGAGATTCGTCTTGTGCTCCGTAACCACCCCCAACTCCCGAAAGACATCCTCGGTCATGAGTTTCCACATGATCGGGAAAGGGTAAAGAAAGCATGGAGGGACCTCGGCATCCCAGTCGGCGACAGCACGGATTCGTCTGTCAAAGTCCCCAAACCTCACCGCCAAATTGGGAGTTAACAGCTTCCTGGGATCCATGACATCCGTTTCCAGCTCTCCCAGAGCCCACTTAGTCGGGACATGCGACCAGGCATCCGCCACCTTCAGGAACAACAACTTCCTTTGCCACCCTCGCCCGCTATCCTTGGTAGCGAAGCTGAACATAAATTTCTTGCTCCCAGATCCCTGAGGTAGCATGAAATAAAGGCCACCCTTCGGAACCGGATAAAGCTTGTAATACTGCATGAATAGGATGAAATGGGGTTCTACCCCGAAGATCCCACACATGCAGAGAAAGGCATTAAAATAGCAGTATGAGTTGGGAGGAAGCTGATTCACAGCTATGCCATGAAATTGGCAAAAATCGCAAATCATGTTCGCAGGGGGAAACCAAAGTCCGGCCTTCAGTTAGGCTCAAAAAACGGTAACCTCATCACCCCGGTTCATAAAGCTAAATTGACCAAGGCAGGGTAACCTCGTAGTGGCGTACGAGGGAAGGAAAATTTTGGTTTTCCACTTCTCTAGTTTTTCAGGAGTGGAGCAACAAGGATGAGACATAAGAGGTTTCCAGCTCTCCGGAATGGGCATGGTTGACCAAAAATGACTTTGGGAAGCTAAAAGAAAAGCAAAAACTGAAGGAACTCTAGAAGTCAAAACTGACCAAAAGTCTTGCCGAAGTCGAGATTTGAGGACGCCGTCGTGAAAGGTTACCGGAAATCGCTCCGCAGCTAAAACCGCCACAAAAAAGGAGGAAAAGGCACAGAAGCAGATGAGAGCAAAGTAAGAGCAAAGAAAAACACAAATAAAGAGTATAACGGGAGGAAGCTTTTATAAGTAGAGGAAGGGCAGCCAAAAGGGTGTCATAAATGCTACGTGAAGGTTAAACGTCGCCATAATTACCCTTCGAGCGCAAAAAGGCGTGCCCATCCCAACAAGACGCCTGCCACGTGTCGCCCGTCACGAAAAACTAGGATGCATTTTCTGACATTTAGACAACCTAGGCACACTGCTCGAGACTAGCACGACTAGTTTCAAGACACGACGGTTCACTAGCCTATGGCGGGAAAAATAAAAAAGTTGGGTATCTCGAGGACACCGAAGGATGGATAGGTGACATCTGTCAGAAACAAGGCTTATCACCTAGGTGGCGAGGTGCCTCCCCAACCGACGTCATACTCCGAGTGTAAATCCATAAGGTCCAGGGTTTAAGGCTCCGTGCCGCCCTGTTCGACTGAAATGGACATACTACCACGTGGGCCTCCGGGAGTCCACAAGGTCATCCTGTCAAAACTGCCAATTGGGCGATAGACGGACAGCAAAAGGACTACTTACCGAAGTCTCCACTTCGGCCTTTCCAAGGGGGCATGTGATAGCCGAAGTGCTATCGCCCTGACCACCTACCGACCTCGGAAAGGACTCCAGAGTGAAGGAAGTCATACACTTGAGGCACACGACCTCGGTATCTCACCAATTCCAACTTCGGGAGCCAATGTAGCGCCTCCTTCGGGACGACGACTGAACCAACTTCGGGGGAGAAAGACCAACCACCCTCTGCGGGAGAAAGCCCCCCGAAGACGGGGACGCTGAAGCTTTAGTCGGACTCCAGGAAAAGGCCCCTCACCCCGAAGTGAGACATCAACCAAAGGGACCTCGATTGTACGGCAAAGAGTCATCAAGGAGTCTCTGACACTCCACTCGCATATGTCTCCGACACATCGCCTCTAGACACACTCTGACACGCCATCGTAGTCTAACATCCTATCACGTTGGGCTACACCTACCACGGCTCCCGGCCCGAGGAGCCAGCAAATGACTAAGGGCTTCCGTGCCCAAAAATACGAACACCATCCATCCATATACGTGCCACAATCTGAAGGGACCACCCCCTCGGTTATATACCAGGGAAACGGTCACAGACAGGGGTTCCTCTAGGGAAGGAGAAAAAGATGACTGAGCGGCTGGAAAACAAAGGACGCTCTCCTCCCTCCGCCTGAATACTCTCCCTTCAGCCCTCAGAAAGGCACGCCAGGCAAGAGCTTTTGGTGCTTATTACTATGTCCCCTTCTCTCTAAAAGCACTGACTTGGGCATCGGAGGTTCCCCCCCGGGAAACCACCCCAGGGGCCTCCTAACCCCTGTTTTCTGAGTGTTTCAGCCAGGTTTCCCTGAAGAATCTCCCCTCCGAGCTCTCTCCCATACCGGAGGTCCTTCCCGTCATCACCATGTCATGGGACCAAGAAGCTACTAGCCATCACTTAAAATGATCCACCTAGAACAACAGTCTTCCTTTCGGACTAGCCTGCACCTCCAGGGCCCCCTGCTGCCCTCACCACTGCACACAGTGGAGACGCTGGCTCCGTAAACCGGACCCGCGTCATTTGTATTCTTGGTTACTTGACTACTCTATATGCTATATGTATTTTTGTTGCACTTTGCATGCTTGCACATGTGTCCCCTTGCAGGTGTCAAATTTATTACTCAGTACTTTCAAGCACTCACCCTTAAGAATTGTGTAGGTAATAAATGGGCTAGCCAGGCTTAATAATTGGTAAAGGGCAGCTATTAAGGATAAGTTTAATTGGTTAAAAGGTACTCTCTAAGTGGAAAATCTTATGTTTCTAAGCTACTTGTAGCATAAGCTAGTGCTGACTAAGTGTTTTCCTTTCAGTTTAAGGCTAAGTGAGCATAAGGAAAGTGTGACTCATCATTTGAAGCTAGTTTGCTTGGGTGAAAAGCTAAGGTTGGATCTTAGTAGATATATGTTGTTGCTTCTATATGTATGCTATTTCATACTAAAGGATTGTCTCTACTAGTGTCCATTGGTTTGTGTAACACTAGGGTTATATTAGGTGCGTATAAGATTGAGATGGATGCACATAGTTATTACTTGAAGTTAAAGCAACTAAATTTTTTACATCTTGGCTTGTTTTAATTTTTTTACTTAAATATAAAGGCCATGGTAATGTTTTATTACTGTTTACTTATTTAATTTTTATTGCATAGCTAGGACACATGCATATTTTCTGTACAATGTAGGCTAAGAAACTAGTTGAACGCAAAAGTTTTAAGATACTTTGCAAGTATTAAATAGCCAATTCTAACCTAGGTAGGATCATAGTTCTGAAAAGGCCTATTAGTGTTAGCAAATTAAGGTACTAAGACCCTGTTCCGCCATAGTTGCTTTACTTCTATTTGTTAGTTACTAGTTTATTTGACTGCATTAGCTTAGTTTCATTCATTTTAGTTAGTTAAACAATTATTTTAAAATTCTAGTTAAATGATAAGAAGATATTGAGTATGGTAGGCAACTTCTATTCCTAAGGAAAAATGATCCTAGTACGTGTCACTACTATACTTTGAAAATAGGTGCACCTGCTTATGAGTTCACATGTTTATTTGAGTATAAAGATATTTGATGCATCCACAGTATTGCTAGTCCAGTGGAAAAGGTTTGTTGTGAAATAAGAACACCCCAAGTTTTTTGTTCCATTGCTGAGGAATGTTTGTTGAGTTTGCTACTTGAAAAATTAATCTATATTAATCTAGCCATTTATCTTATTGAATTTTTTTTTTGAATTTTTAGTTGTTTTTAGTTTGTTTATTTTCTTGTCTTCCCTTACAGGAATGTTGGTGTGTGACTCGTAGCCATCCCAATGAAGTTGTTAAAGTCGATCCAAAAATTGAGAGAACATTGAGGAAACTCTTATATTCGAAAGGTCTCGAGTCATAGCCACCGCATTCTGAGTTGGAGTTGTAAGGAAAGATTTAGCAATAATTAATTATGGCAGACCATACTTAAGTAAGGAAATGTCAGAATATGCTAAACCTTCTTTTGAAGGAATGAAATCAAGTATTGTCTTACCTCCAGTCAATGCCCATAATTTTGAGATCAAGCTAAATATTATTTAGATGGTGCAAACTTGTGTTCAGTTTGAAGGCTTAGCGGATGAGGATCCTAATGGTCACATTGTTAGTTTGCTAGAGATATGTAAAACATTCAGAATTAATGGAGCTAGTGAGGACAATAGCCGGTTGATATTATTCTCATTTTCATTGAGAGAAACAACTAAGCAATGGTTTGCTTCACTTCCAAAAGGTTATATTGTGACTTTGAATGCTCTTGCGGAGAAGTTTTTGTTGAAGTATTTTCCTCTAGCCAAAATTATGAAGTTCCATAATGATATTTCTCCTTTCAATCAGATAGATTCAGTGATGTTAAATGAAGCTTGAGAAAGTTTCAGGGACTTATTAAAAAGGTGTCCACATTATGGACTACCTACATGGATGAAGGTGCAAACATTTTATAATGGTATGAGTTATGTTTTTAAGTAGATGATTGGCCCAGCAGTTGGTGGCACTCTTAAAATTATCAATGGCAATCATCATCTAGGATTATGCCGAATAGGGCAGCCATAGTTTAAAATTTTGATGCCTATTCAGTATCAACGAGCCATGTTAAAGCTCCAACAAGGGAATTCAAAATTTTTTTGGCTAATCAGAAGCAAGTAGTTTTGCAATATGAAGTTTGTGGATATGGTCATTTGAGTAAAAACTGTCCAATGTCCAGTTTGAGCAAAACCAAGCAAGTAGAATTTGTTGGAAATCCACCAAGGCTGCAGAACAATCCTTATAGTAATACGTATAATCTGGGGTGAAGGAACCATCCAGATTTTTCTAGGATTAATTAGAGGTAACAACCAACTGGTTTTCAACATTGATCGTAATGAGAAAGAAGGCCGGCTGTGGAGTAGTTGATTTTCAAGTTTATGTAGCAATCTGATACTAGGATTGATGTGATGACAATGGAGTAGTGGAATATAAGAGAGAGTATGTAGAATTTTGAGAACCAGCTAGGTCAACTTACCAAGATACTTTCAAAATGCTATAAGGAGATTTATCGGCAAATAGCAAGATGAATCCTAGAGGAGTTTTTAATCTAGAATTCCATCATAAGGCGGATGGCCTTGCAGAAGTGAAGACATTGCAGAAGAAGGAACCTCCTTGAGTTATCAAGGAGAACATCAAGCTGACGACGTTAAACCAATCACTTCTTGATAAGCAACCCAAGCATTAAATTTTTCATTTAATTTCACTTTTGTCTATATATTTTTCCTTTATGTTCATTAACTAATTTTTGCTTCTCTTGTGATCTTATAGCATATGTTGTTGATGCTGGAATCTAATTTATTTTGGGAAAAAATTGTGCTCAAAGTGGGACAAAGAGGGTCAGTTCTATTTCGGGTGAGTTTGTTAAATTCTCAAAGTTCCAGGAGCTATACACGCCTTTGAGCACACCTGTGTTCAAGGTCGTATTATTAAACATTGTTCCAAACACAACCATTTTTTATTAATTAGATTGATTTTTGATGAATTATTGGAGCTCTAGTAGACAAACACAGCCTGTGACAAAGCACTGTTTGAATGCATGTTTTATAACATGGTCACCTACATGGCCATGTTCTTACCCATGTTTTTCAAATTTTAAAAATTCCACCGCTTAAACACATGCACATAGATGCCCATGTGTTTAAACATGTTTTATGTTACATGATCATGCACACACCCATTTTGAAGAATGTGTTTTGTCTTTGTGTTTTAAAAATTTTTTTTTTAGAAAACATACACGATCTTTTATACGTCCATGTAACCAAGCATGTTTGCTATGCATTGTGTCAATTTTTCCTATGTTCTTACTTGTGTTTGAACTCTATTTGAAAATTTTTTAGCTCTAGAGCACTTACATAGTCAGTTACACAATTGTGTTGTGAGGTGTGTTGGATATACACAGTTGTTTACACGCCCATGTATATAAACCTGTGCTATTATTTTGTTTTAAAAAAAATTTGGGTTTCACATCAGGTATGACACATGGCAGGCTCATGTGCTGTGGCATGTTAAAGAAGTTGTAGGTAATAGGGGCATTTACACGCCCATGTTACAACTAGTGTTTTGCATCTATTTAAACATGATCTTGGTTTTAGTTTTCCATTTCACATGAAACTCACTCAAACTTCTTCCCTACGCTCCCAAACTTTAATTAGCCTTACCTTCCTTACATCCTTGTGAGGTTTCGTAGTGTTTGAGAAAGTCTATTTTCAGCCCTGATTCTCTTTCTCCTTCCCTGCAAAGTTGATTTTTCCTCTATAGAGGTAACATTCTCTTTTTGAGTTTATTTAAAGTTTAAGGAAGTTTAGTTTGATTTCTTGTTATGTGTAGGTTATATTTGAGTTAGTTGATTGATTTTTCAAGTGTATTCATGTTAGTTTTTAGTTGATATTGTGCTTTGCGAGTGTTAGATTTTTTGTTGATGTATAGGAAGAGGAAAAGTTAGAATTGCATCTTTAATAGAATTATTGTTTTGTATGACGATTTACTAAGTTTTTTTGGACTTGGATGGATGCTGATATGATCTGTGGATTATTGAGACTACATTGATTGATTTATTTTTCTTGAAGTCTTATGAATTCTAGGAATTGGTAGTATTTTGGTGTGGTAAATTATAGGTTTCTTGGGCATCAAGAAAGAACCTAATTGTGAATTGTATTGTTTCAAATTTCATGATTAATATGCATTTAGCTTTAGTTATTAAGCCTAACCACCTAATGACTAAAGTTGAATTGAAATTATTTTATGTAAGGAAATTTTATTGATTTTTTATTAGAGCGATTATGCTTGAAATTAGAGTTGATTATATGGTATTTAAGATTATTTGTTGAACTAAAAAAATCACCTATATTTTTTAAGATGTCTAATAACGAAGGTCATAATTAGCCATGATGGTAGTAAGAGTAGAATTGCATGAGATTTATTTCCCTTCAAGCATTCTGAGTTCAAGCAATGATAGTGGGAAAAGAAGTAGTCCATCAATTGGGATTCGACTACTCTAACGTTCACAACCAACCAATCTTGGGTACCAATCGACATGGGTGGTTTGTTTTCAGTAGACCATCGAGCATTGCATCATTGACTAGGGTGCGTGAGTTCTATATGAATGCTTATGCCAGCGGTCAGGACGAGAGGCCATTAGTTGACTATTAGCATTGACCAGCTTAACACACTCTTTGGCATAAAAAATGTCCAAGGACTGGTTCACCGTTTAACCCACGAGGGGTTAGCTGTTGTCTTTGTGGTAGGCCAGTTGCTTGGATCGATCGTCCTAGACTTCCACCATTCCTCCCCATGTATCAATTGTGCCATGATTTTCAAGCTTGCTCATAATCATTAATGCAAGTTTGCTCCCCACCTCTCTGACTCGAAATGTTATTAAAGAAAAGGCTGAGATTTTGTATGCAATGGCTACTAATGGCCCGATAAATGTAAGGGCACGCATATGGAAGGGTATCAGAGAAGTCGTGAGTGACTTTCACCTATAGATAGTCTTTCCAGAGTTACTTAGAAAGTTGATGAGGTAGTAGGGCATTCGTGATTATGAGGATCATTAAAGAGTATTCTAGGTAGAAAATGTGATTCGTGCAAGATTGTTTAGACAGCTACGCGAGTGTATAGGAAGTCGCCTAAGAGTTTCTCCTTAGCAAGAGATCCAGGAAATTTATTCATTCTTCAGTATTTTGTTTTTCTTATGGATATTACTACTTATATTGTTCATATTTTTTACTTTGTTTTGGATATTATTGCTTTGTTGGAGCATCAGTTACTTCTATTAGCTTCTTCTATTTTGGACTAGTTTTGTTATATTTGCTTATGTTTCTTTTTGTTATGTTTCGTGTTTGATCACTTTTTTTGTTTTCTTGTGAAGCCTTCAAATTTTTTATTAGAAGCCTAATTCAACACTCTTTATTGAACTACCTTTTGGGATGCCAACTTGCGACAAGTAATTCATTTTTATTTTCAAGGGTGATGTCAATTTCTATCACATCTTCTTTTAAACGTTATTTTTCAAGTTATTATATTAAGGGCAATGTACAATTTAAGTGTGGGGGGAGTGGATTTTATTTTTAGCCCTTGTTTATTATGATTATTTTTTAATTTATTTTTTGGTTATTTTTCTAAAAAATTTTAAATATTTGGACCCTATTTCTTTTCTAATCATTTTTTGAGCATTTCCTTCTTAGAGAATGATTGTTAATTTAATTTCTTTAGCTCTTAACTTGAAGACCAAGTAAGTGATTTCTAATCTTTCACTTTTCTGTGCTGAATCTCTTTTTAAAATGTTTTTGTGATTCATTAGCGAGCTAGTGGAAGCTATTCTCAATGAGCTATTTTTGCATTAATTTTTTGTGTTTAGTGCACTTTTCAAAACATGCTAAGTTTTGGGTTTCTATGTTGGTTTGTGGAAAGCTTGGTTGATGAATTTATGGTTGATTGCTAGTAAAGTAAAGTTAAGTATGAATTTATGCTACTCCGCTGTTTTTAATATTAAAGTAGATTGGGGTCTTATCCTTAAGCAAGATTCGATCACAACTCAAAAAAATACTAAAAGCATGAGTATGATCAAAAGCTCATCTTGGATTGTGATGAGAATTAGCTTGGATATGGGCAGAGCTCCTATAGTGTACACTTGCTATAAATTTTTGAAACATGACAAGAATTGTTTGAAAAGAAAAAGAAAGAATGATATTGAAAAATCAATTAATCACCCAATCCATGGTTTGTGGCTTAAAAGGTAGTGCATAGTTAGCTCTCGCTTAGTGTGGTTTATACTTTTTTACTTTGCATGAAAATTTAATGTTATTCCTTTCGGTTTTGAGATATATGGGTTGCTAGCTTGAGAATCAATTGTTTCCACTAAATTATTTTGGTTTAGAAGTGATAGATTGGAGTTGCATGCTTTCTAGCCTTGTTAATTTCTCAAGATAATTTGAGTCTAAATTCTCTCTATATCTCTTTGCCCAAGGAAAAGATTATATGTTTCCATTGTTTTTAAAGTGCTAAGAAATTTTTAGAATTTTTCTTCTTGAGTTTTTTCTTTAGGGCAAACAAAAGTTCAAGTGTGGGTGAAAAATATGATATGATTGAATTTAGTTATGTTTTCTATAGGTTTTTCCCTTGTATTTAATTGTCTTTTGATGTGTTTTGACCAAGATATGATGCTTAATTAGTTAATATTTTGTTTTTAAATCATAATTCAGCTTCATGTGAGTTAGGAAAGTTTTTGCTGAAGTTTTGAAGATGAACTACAAGATTTTAGCAAAGTTTGAGAGTTTAAACGCCCTTATACATGTGCCTGTAGTGCTATACACACCCATGTTCCAAATCGTGTTGAATTAAGCGAGATTTTAAAGTCTTGAGGGGTAACATAGCCTACTACATGACTGTATTCCAACTTATTTTTACCTTAATTTTTAGGATTTTTGGGCTAATTTAAAAGAAAGAGGAGAGATGGAATAGGGAGGCAGAATATTAGACAGAAAATGAGGGCTTTTCAAAGAAAGAGGCTGCAGAAGGCAGTTATGATGATTGATTCCATTTATTGAGCATCGGATTGAATATTTCTTAGAGAAGAAGACATTCAGCTATACTTTATTCTTTTCTTAGTTTTCTTTTGATTCTTTGGTGTTTATTTTATGGCACTATGAGCTAGACTTTTCTTACTCATGCTTAGAGTAGATGAGCCCTAGGATAATTTTGTGATTGTAATCATTTCTGCTTTAATATGATTATGCATATTCTATGTGATTTATCCAATGTGCTTTGCTGCATTGATTAATAGTAGCTAGTCTACTAATTTAATGTGGGATGATGAACAAGCATCAAGTAGTATCCAGTATGTTTGCTATGGATCACCATTGGATAAAAGGGATATTATCGTAACTGGGAGTAATAGATGCGAAATAAAACCTCTGGACTAGGGTGAAACCTAGTAATGGGTCATAGCACATTAATGCATTCTTAAGAAGCGTGGTAGGCCTAAACAACATACCAGTGACATAGGAATAGGTTTGGTGTAACAGGAATAATAGGAAGCCAATCTACATTAAGTAGTACTCCAAGGTCCAAGTTAAGCACAATCCTGTTAAACCATAATAAAAACAATATAAAGGTAGTTGTAGGGGGATTTGATTCTAACTATGAGGTCTTTATTGGTTGATTCTCTTAATTGTTTCTCTATTGCCATTTGTTAGTTAGTAGTTTATTTTACTGCATTAGCAAAGTTTAGTTCATAGTAGTTAGTTAAATAATTCCTTTTAATTGGTGGTTCAGTAATAGGGAGATATTGACTATGGTAGATCACAACCTTCATTCATTCTTAGGGAAAAAATATCTTGTTGCTTGCCATTGTTATACGTTGATGACAGGTGCAATTGCCTGTGAGTTCACGTGTTTATTTGAGTATAGAGAGATTTGACACATCCATACCGTTGTTGGTATAATGGAAAGGGTTTGTTGTGAACTACAAACACACTAAAGCAGAACAACCAACTAAGGCCCCTGGCACCACATCACCAAGAGGGCTGAATCGAGACAAATTACTATGGCTAACAATGCCACACTTGGCGTCGCAACGCTGACCTTAAGGCCTGGCATTTCAGGCTTCCTACGGACTCCCTGATGCTTTGGTTAGCTTCCTTAAATCTTTGTAAAGCATGTGGGATTTTTGAAGGGGTCCTAGAACCACTCTTAATGTGAGATTAAAGCTTATGTTAGGTGAGTTAAAGAGTGGAAAAAAAGTAGACTTAAGTCCTCAGTTAGAAAGTGGAACAAGTGGAACATAAGTAAAATTATGAGCACTAAGTAAGAGAATTTTTAAGCTTCTAAGCAACTTGATTAAGCAAATTTATTGGTTCTAAAAGTTTGGCTTGAAAATGTTAAATTACTAATTAAGTAAATCGTTGGCTTTATAGTTTTTAGGCTAAAGGTGCACAAGTAGGTGAAAACTTTCTCGCTATTGTTGTTAGCGAGCTAAAGGCAAGTGCGAAAGGCTTTTGAAGACTTCAAGCTTGTTTTTAATGCATGGGAATTATGTGTGCCTAAGAAATGCCTCTAGTATGATCATGTTATGAAGACTCACTAGTGTTTATGAACACTAGAAACACTTCTGGTTGTACATAAGTTAAATGTTGTACATAAAGTTTGATACTTGAAGTTTAAGTTACTTGTTTTTATGACTTTAGTATGTGCTTTAACAGGTTTTATAAATGGCATGGAGAACCTTGAAATGTTTGTTTTGAAATACTTTACGCATATTGAAGTAAATCATGCATTCTTATTGATCTAGGTTAATTAAGTAGCTGCATTACAAGTTTTAACGCAACACATGTATCAACTTAGCCAATAGTGTTTAAGAGTGGGATCAACAAAACAAGATTAATTAAAGCTCATGGGATACTTGTAATGGGTTAAGCAAGAGGTATCTTACATTCAACTCCTTAGAAACCACTCCTAGACCTTGTTTTTGCACGAGATGTCACCCTGTACCTAGAGAGTTATGGCCCCTAACTTGTTCTTAGCCAGCCTTGGCTTGCCAATCTAACTAGTAAACTTGTTTTACTAGCTTCTACTGGGCATAGCTCACCACTTTACCTTATTTTTTCTATTACATTTTTGAACATGGTGGATGTTCATTGCTTTGAGTTCCAATAAACTCACTAGGTGTACTAGGGTCCCGCCTAGCACCTCAGGTGATTGGCTTGTTTAGGCCACTATGGTATTAAGCCTCCACCCTATTTTCTAGGCTCCCACTTAGTGTCTCTAGCTATTAAGCACACCTTAATCACCAAGGAACTAAGCTTTTGCCACATAACTACTTAGAGTGCACTAGGCCTTCACTTGTGCGTCAAGTATTAACTTGGCTAGGCTAATGTGCATTATATCTTCATCCAAGTTGCTTCACTATGCATCATTACTTTGTTCACTCTTTTGTGGCTATAATTGCTTCAAATTGGCTTAACTCACTAGGTTTTGAAGAACCTCTTGTGTACCCTAGATTCTACATTGGTAACTTGAGCTCTAAGGCTCACCTAGGTCACTAATGGAAACTAAATCCCCTACCATGCCTAATGGTACCTGTTGTAGTGCTTGTACTTCAATCTTCTTTGCGGTTGAACATGTTACCCTTGAGGTCCATTTTACATTGTTGAAAAACTCAACAATGTCGCCTAGCTCTAACGAGAAAACAAGCAGTCCCAATGGCCTTTTTGGCTTCATTTACCTCTAAGTACCTTTAGGACCCCTTGCCTCCCCATTCTTAGAGTCCTTACTTGGAATACCAAAAGGCCACCTAGTTAAACTAGGGGGCTATAATGCTTTTGGTGGTGCTGCAATGCTCATTAATATTACTTTTGGTAGCAGTACTCTGGTAATCTTACCTTGGAGCCATAACACCAGGCCCTCGTGCCCAGCAACCCTAAAATGCCTCTGAAGCTCTTGAAGGCTTCCTAAGCCTTTGAAACATTCATGTATGCCTACCACAAATTCCAAATCTCTTTAACTACTATAATACAACCATTCCATGCAAAAAAAAAAAAACCAAGCTACAAGTGATCAAACACACCATACCAAAGCTTTATTTACACAAGTATATCACAAAGCAAATTCCACCAAAACCTATGCATATCTTCCAAACTACTTGTAACCATTCAATAAGTAACTAAGACATGCATCAAATGAATGCATTAACTAAATCTCTTACCTCAATTGTGAGGAACGAGTAGTAATAAAGCATCCATACCAAGAAAATCGGTTCCACCAAGGCATTATATGCTTCCAATGCAAATTCATCATAAATGGGTACCTCATAGAGCTTTGATTTTCACTAAGATTTGATAATTTGGGTGAGATTTGCCATGGTTTTCTAAACGATAGGGAGAACTATAGATTTAAGGGCTTAGAGATGATGAATAGTGGCTTTAAAGCCACCCAAATTGGTTTAAAAATCAAGATCCCTCTAAGTTTCCTCCAACTTCTTCAATTTTGCCCTATGCTTGAATAGTGCCACTAGTCTTAGGCAATTTAGTCATACTCTTTCATTTCTTGACACTTTGGTCCAAAACAACAACATATGATCTTTAATATTGACCTATCAACACATAGTGAAAAAGGACAGTTTTGCTCCGAGTGACACTTAAATGCCAAAACAACCTAAGAACCAATTAACCCTTACTAAGCTCACTTGATTTTGCTAAATTATGCTAATTGAGGTATTTAAAAGTGGGATTTTGACTTAGTTAAAAGTTTTACTTAACCGTTATGGGTCTGTTGCCTAGAGGGTTGTAACATGAACTATTCTACATATGATAAGGAATTGTATGCATTGTTGAGGGTTCTGGAGACTTAGCAACACTACTTCTAGGCCATGGAATTCGTTATTCACACCGATTAACAATCACGCAAACAAATAAAAGGTCAAGGTAAATTGAACAGGAGACAAGCTAAGTGGGTTAAGTTTGTTGAGTTTTTTTCCTTATGTTATTAAGTACAAGCAAAGTAAAAAGAATATAGTGGAAGATGGTGTCAACAAGGTATTATTTGCCTGCTATTTTTCATGCTAGATTATTTAGGTTTGAATTCTTAAAGAAGTTGTATATAAAAGATCCTGATTTTAGTGAAATATATACCTATTATGCTAAGGCAACTTTTGGGAACTTTTTTCAACAAGATAGGTATCTCTTGAGGAAAAATAGATTGCGTGCACCTCAAGGTTCCCCAAGGAAATTGTTTATGTAGAAGGCACATTATAGGAGTCTCATGGGACACTTTGGTGTCACTAAAACTCTTGAAATGTAGAAGGAACATTTCTATTTGCCTTATAAATGTGATATGGAGAAGGTTTGTGAGAAGTGCATACCTTGTAGGAAGACAAGGTTTAAGTAGACTTCTCATGCTTTGTATACTCCATTACCTGCTCTTTCCTACCTTTGCACTAACATTTCCATGGACTTTGTTGTAAAACTTCTAATGTCAAGGAAAGTAAATACGTTTTTGTTATGGTGGATAGGTTTTCTAAGACGGTTCACTTTATTCCCTACCACAAGATAGATGACACAAATCATATTGAGAATTTATTTTCCAGGCGTTGGTTTGACTACATGTAGTGCCGAGAACCATTGTTTTGGATAGGGTCCTCAACCACTTCTAGAGGGCTATACGGGGTAGGTTAGGAATGATGCTCCTATTTTCCACAACTTTCTAACCATAAATAGATGGACAAATTGAGGTAACCATCCAAACTCTAGCTACTTTGTTGAGAGCCAATACCAAGAAATATCTTAAATCTTGGGAAGATTGCATATCACTTGTAAAGTTTGCGCACGAAGGGCTGTGTATTCTACTACAAGATTTTCACTATTTGAGAGTATTTATGGCTTTAATCCTCTAAAACCTATGCACTCAATACCTATACCTACTAATGGGTTTTCCAATATTGATGGTACACATAAGGTAGACTTTGTGAAGAAATTGCATGAGGAGGTTCAAAAGCAAATTAAGAAAAAGGCCTAACAATATATTCAATTAGCCGACAAAGGGCTTAAGAAAAGAGCCTTTGAGCTAGGAGATTGGGATTTGGTATGTATGAAAAAGGAACTATATTGTGCCCAAAAAAGGACCAGAATAAAGAAATATTTCATGCCCAAAGAAGGACCAGAATATGTCAAAGGGGAAATGAACCCTTTTAAGTGCTAGAAAGAATCAATGACAATGCTTGGAAGCTTGATTTACTAGGTGAATATGATATTAGTTCTTCCTTCAATGTTGTCAATTTGACTTTGTTTGACAACATTTCAGTTTCAAGAAAAAATTCTATTGAGGAATAAGGAGATGATGGAACTTAGGCCAGCATGGAGCTTAGCATGCACAAGGACCCTCTAGAAATCACCGTAGGCCATATCACAAGGGCTAAGCCTAAGGAGCCTACAATGCGCTTGAAAGCCTTATTGAGGTCCTTGTGAAGGATCATAAAGCTTAGGGTGCCACAAAAAGCTGGAATGAATTGGAAATCAATAATTCTAAATCTTCGACCAATATACTTGAAATCCATGACCATGCGCACCTTACTACACATATACACCCAAAGCTGTATGCCCTCGAGCCTAGCTATACACCCTATGGGTTTTGGGATGTGTCTAAGAGATAGGTGACCTAGGCTAGCCAAATTGCCTTATTTTGTTGTTCTCTTAGTTATTCTACTGTTTTATAGGACAAACAGACCTAAGGCTTACAAGTAAGACCGAGCTGACACACTAAGAAGCTTGCATGTGTGTCTCCAAGTCCACGTAGGAGTCTCGTAGCATAAAGACTTCTATAGTTTTCTAGTTAGGTTTTTGCATATTCTATGGCCTAAGAATATTATTTAATTTCACAACTTGTATTATTCTAGAAATCAAAGTTCAGAATATGCAATTGCTATTAAGTAGCCTCTTGAGTTCTTGGTGAACTTCACTTAGCACATAATTGAATTTAATCTCTTCTGTGTTGTTATATATTCTACTTATTTCTAACCACAGATAGGTTAGCGGTGGCTGTGATTATCTGTCTTTTGGTTGAAATCTTGGGGCTTGAAAATCGATTTGTATGCATTTCTAAGTCTTACAACTGTAGGGTTCACATTAGAACAACAACTACTTATGTCGGAAGCAAGCATTAAATAGTAGAAGGAATAAGTATATTGTTTAACTAACCTCCATATATGAGTCAAAGGAACAACTAAATTTAGCTAGAGAACAACAACAATATTACAAGAAACAACTTTAATTTAGTAACTAAGTAGAGGATGTGGATTTATTGTAATTTATAGGAAATTAAGACACGCCATATAATGAGAAGTTGTAATGGGGCTAACATAATCATAATTTGTAGGAACTTAAGATGCAGTGCCAGTTTCTTGCATATCTAAAGACATAATATAGTTATGTAGTCATTTATTTGTATTTGTAGTCTTGTTCTTCAGGAACCTGTTCTAGAGTGTTCGGAATCACTTGAACCGGGAAAACCTTGAATCGCCAACACTTTTGAGTCTAAAGAAAATGAAAAATATTCATGGTATCAGTAGCTAAATGAAAAGGATAAATATCCTACTCGTTGCTGGTGGGAAGAGAAGAATTTCCCTCATGAGCTGAAAAAAAGGAAGCCATGGGTGTCTCGCCCCCTAACCCCCTAATAACAACACAAATAGTAAAAAATTTTAAAAAATATCAATTTTAACCTTTTTATGTAAAAATTATACCCAATATTAATATATTAGTCTTTCATTTTCTTACTTGCAGTTAAATTAGTTTTTGGATGCTCTTACTATCACATTAGTCAAATGGCTTGTTGAAGCAAATTGGAATTGGCTTAGGAAGTGAGGAAAAGAGAATCAGTCGTATTGACTCAAATATAAAAGCCATAATTTATTTTTGGTGTATATGAAATCGAGATAGAGAGATCTAACAAAATTGTGAGAAAAAAGGCAATTTGCAATAGTAGAAAGTCATGAAGCATCAGATAGTAATTTTTTTTTAACTTGTTTGTTATTGATTTTATCTAGTAGGCTTGACTATAATTTTTTGTTTGTCCAAACAGTATATAATTTATACTATCACACTTTATTAAAAAGAGTGCACTACTATCGTGATATTTTTTGCAAGTTAGAACTGGCAATTTCAACTTCTCCATTCACACTTTAGTAAAATTATTAGATGATGCGGTGGGGCCAAAGTGTTCGATGGTTTTAAGGCAAATCTATGTCTTACGCTTATCCCTGCAACAACTTTTTGTATAGTTTTCATGCAAAAAATAGTCCAATGATTTTTCTAAATGATTATTTCCTATGATTTTTTTACGAATAAAATAGTAGCAAATTAATTGTCTCAAAATCGTCACTTTCATGGGCGGGAATTGCAAAAATTTTACAGATTCAGGAGGGTGGGAAACAAAAATAGTTCAATGATTTTTTTCACCACAAAACCGTTGGAACCTGTCCTATGATTTTTCTACATTTTAGTTTTTTTGAAAGAATATTGTCACAAAACCATAACAACCTTTCCTACACTTTTGCTTTTCTTTTTCTTGTTGTAATGAAACCGTTGTAACGTTAGCCTTCCCTCTAACTTTATTCTCCATTTGATTTTCTTCTTGCCCTCTCTCTGCCTTTCTCTCATTTGTCATGTTTCAGTTTCTCCCATCATCCATCGATGCCTCCAAGTCAGTTTCTTCCTCTTTGCTTGTGACCTCTTGCTCAATCGCCCGCAATCTATTTCTCCTTCTCTCATCCCAACTCACCACCATTGATCTCTCTCTCACCCCAACTGGCCACTGCTAGTGATCTCTTAGCTCGCCGCCAACGCTCTTTCTCTCAATCACCAGGTCAGTTTCTCCCTCTCACTCATTTCTTTGTTTGCTGTCAATCTAGTAATTTGAGATTGCTCAAAATATATGAAAATTTTGGCTACATGTTTTTGGTTTCATTTAGGTTGATTAAGTATATATAAATGAATATTTGTGGAAATTAGTTAAATTAGTTAAAATTAGAAGAGTAGTTAAATTAACTAAACTGTGAAAGATAGCTAAAGTGAAAAACTTAGCTAATACATGAAAATTAGTGGAAATTAGTTAATATGAATATTAGTTAAATTAGCTAACATATGAATATAAATGAATATATAAGTATGTATGTATGTATGTAATCACTGCATTTATCTACATATGTATATATAATATTAATATATAATATACTATATATAGATATATTTATGTGTATTATTTTTTTTAAAAAAAATAAATAGGATGTCACAAAATCATGGGACATAAAAACTGTCAAAAAAGCATAGGAAATAAAAAAGTCACAAAACTGTAGGAAATGTATTGTTGGAAAGGAGCGGGACAAAAAAGTCACAAAAGTGTAGGATGCGTGTGTCAGAAAACCGTCAGATAAAAGATGTTACAAAACTGTAGGTCTTAAAGTATTTCAAAACTATCTGATTTAGGCTATCAGAAATTCGTTGGATGATCATACACTTGTCCTACACTTTTTCTTTCTGATAGCCGAGGTGCCCATCACCCTCCGAATTTATGGGTTCGGGCAAAGCACCAACCTCGGAAGAGAAACCACCCGCCACGGAAAGAAGGATGGTCGACCTCCAAAGTCCAACCTCGGCAATCCTCCGTCCCAGGAAACAACAGTACCAGCCTTGGGGAACGATTAAACCACCCTCGGAAATGGGGATATTCCGGGGAAATGCCACCCTCGGGAAATATACTCCTTCGATACTAAAATAACCTCGGGACACAAGCTCTTCTCTGAAGAGGTCTCTTCCACCAAGAGGGACTTCGGGAGTACGACATGAGCAATTAAGGAGCCTCTGACACATCCCTAACACGTCGCTCCCAGATACGTTCTGACACACCGCTTGCAGGGACTTTCTTGCACGCCACTCTCGAGTCAGCTAGGCTTCCAGCCCTACGGCCTACAATCGGCTGAGTGACCCCCTATTCCCCGAAGATGTGGGTCGCATCCCACCGAACATGTGTCACGATCTAGGCCAACCACATGAAGAGAGCCATTGCTATTCGCTCTCCTATAAACACTCGTAAAATGCCCCAAGTAAGGAGGGTTCCCTTGAAAATACGAAGGACCAGACTTCTCCACTATCTATCACCTCTTGATCTCCAAAAATACTGATTTGGGCGTCGGAGGCTCCTCCCCGGAAATACACTCCGAGGACCTCCTAACCTCTGTTGTCTAGACATTTCAGGCACTCTCCCCTGGGAAACCTCCTCCTGAAGCGTTCTCCTACACCAGAAGTCCCCCTTGCTCCTATCATGTCACATGACGAAACTACCACCGGCCACCACTTTCCGACATAGATATTTCCTACAGTCTTGTCCTATGATTTTTACTGTAGCAAATGGTTGTTTCCTACACTTGTCCTACGATTTTCACTATCTCAAATACCTTCCTCTCTTATAGTGATTCTCCATGGTGGCCACTGCCCAATTTATATGACTTACTTTTTTAATTAATTTATTTATTTATCTTTTTATTTTATTATTGATTTCAGTGAATTTGATATTAAAATCACTACATAGCTGTGGAGATCGAAATTAGTAAATTTCAATATTTTTAATCATAAGGACTCTAACTATATTTTCAGTATAGTTTTTCCAACTATATTTATCTAACTATATATATATTGAAAATTTCTTAATAATACCTCCCTCAACTTGAAATTCTAGCTCCATTCCTGCCCTTAGTCAATTCGCTCTATATGTAAGAAACTGAACAAAGGAATGGGGGAGATTACAACATTAAAAGCAGTCAATATATTGAACAATCTATGTTAGAATTCATATGCCTTTGATTTTTCCTTCCCCTTTTAACCCATCTATCGAAAACCTGTTTTTTTTTTTTTTTGCCACCGAAGAAAATTGCAAAACATGTTTGCTGTCGAGGCTGGAACAAGTTAAAATTGAAGAGTTTTTCTGTCTTTTATGCAAGTGATGCCAATGTGTTAAAGTAAAACTGACTGATCGGTTGCGTTCATTGTTAAAACTTAATATTGTAAGTTAGAGGAGTCAAGTAGATAATAAGAGTTCTCAAATACAAATGTTGGTGAATTTTTTTTCCCAATGCCGGTTTGGATATATATAGTATATTTATCCAAATACAAATACAAATGAAAACATCTCATTTTTAACATAGGTTTTTAAAAACTATCCTTCCCTTTTGTTTTTAGAAACTATATTTTCCTCTCTTTTATATCTACGTCAGTCAATGACACGTTAATTTTGCCCTTAAAAGAAAAGTATAAATGAAAAATTGGCTCATTCATTTAGGGTAAAATGATCTAGAACATAAATTTGTAAATTTTATTTTTTTAAAACAATCTATAAATTCAGTATACTCAATTTGCTGTCACGTTCAGATTCATTCCCTATGCTCCCTGTTCATTTAGTTCTTCATCTTTCTCTTGCAATTATGTCTCAGAGTTATCTTAATTTATTTTTAGACATTTTTTTGGGTTGGCTGATAAAAAAAACTAACGTCTAAAGCAGCTTGCTAGGCAATTCAAGTTTTATGTGTAGTATACAAATTAGCTATAAGACATTAAAGATAAAGTCTATTTTTTTCTAAAAAAAAAAAAAACTTGTAAAACTGGGAAACCAATACCTGTTTGTTATTGTTTTGCTTTTTTTGCTGTATTTAAATCAAAATTTCTTTTTCCTGTTTTTACTAAATTCTACCTACGTCTTGAAACTATGGGAGTAAAGCGCAAACAGATTGAGCTAATTGACTATATATAAGTATATATAGCTCTGGGATAAAATTTTCTTTATTATAATCTCCCTTATTCTTTTATTTTTGTTTTTAACAGAAAAAACTAAAACAAATAAAGGAAAAAAATGGGAATATTACCAGAAAGTAATTCTCGAGCAAAAATTACTTCGGCGGCAATGAAGCGAATCACAACGAAGGGAGCAAAATAGGTGGAGAAAGACTTCGAACTCGTTTTTTTTTTAAATTTCCTTACCTGCTTGTGTATATCCATCCTCACACCACCATGTACCTTTATAAGCAAAATTTTCTGGGCGTACAATACACGAGTAACACGCCCTGGTAAAATTCTTCACCAACCTAAATCATACTTCGTGTTATTAAAAAAAATTGACTTGAAATGTCTAAGTCTATATACAGAAAATTCTTTCTTGACTATTCATCGTTCGGAAACACGTTGAAAGGAAAAAAATTCAAATGATCTGCGGTTTCATATTGAACCCCAGCGCTCGCGTAGCACGGACTGCAAAAGGACATTCAAATTCAAGCGATCTGCAGTTTCATCGTTTCGTCTACAAACTGGGCTGGTTGACGGAACGTCTAGGCCACGTCGGCGAAGGTTACCTCTCTTTGGAAGGCATCCTTGCACAGCCTCCATAGGAACAGGTAAACACGCGAAAGAAGAGATAGGCTCCATTGCCATGGCCAAAATTCAGAGGTCGTCTGTGAGAAGTGCATACCTTATAAAAAGACTAGGCCAAAATAAATTTCTCATGGTTTGTATACTCAATTACCGATTCCTTCACACCTTTGGACTGACATTTCCATGGGCATTGTTGTAGGACTTTTAATGTCAAGGAAAGCAAATATGTTTTTCGTTGTGACGGAGAAGTTTTCTAAGATGGTTCACTTCATTCCATGTTACAAGATTGATAGTGCAATTTATAGCAGTTTTTCTAGGGAGTGGTTCAGCTACATGCAATGCCAAGAACTATTGTCTCGGATAGGATCATAAGCCACTTCCGGAGGGCTATGTCTGTTAAGTTAGAAACAAAGTTTTTATTTTCCACAACTTACTATTCACCAGCAGATGGACAAACAAGGGTAACCAACTGAACCCTAGCTACTTTGTTTAGAGCCATAATCAAGAAAAATCTTAAAACTTGGGAGGATTGCTCTGCATATATGGAGTTTGCTTACAATAGGGTTGTTCATTATACTACCAAATTTTTACCATCAAATATAGTTTATAGCTTTAATCTTCTAAAGCATGTCGACTTAATGCGTCTACCCACCAATGAGTTTTCTAATGTTGATGGTGCACAAAAGGTTGCCTTTGTGAAGAAATTGCATGAGGAGGTTCAAGTGCAAATTGAGAAAAGGACCTAACAATATGCTGAAACAGGCAACAAAGGGCATAAGAAAATTGTTGACTATTGGTGGCCTAATTTATACATTTGTGTCAAAATGTGTGGTATGCCAACAAGTAACAGTTGAGTATCAGAAACCAAGGGGCAAGCTACAAAGTTTGCCCACACCTGAAAGAAAATGGAGTTCCATATCTATGGATTCCTTGGTAAGCATGCCCATGACATGGAGAAATCATGATACTATCTGGGTAATAGTAAATAGACTTATAAAGTCACCACACTTTTTCCCTATTATTCTTATAGATCTTTTGGAGAGGCTGGCATAGCTGTTCGTTCAAGAAATAGTGAGATTGCATGGCATCCCAAATGACATCAGTGTTATGAAAGCCGGATCGAACCGTTCGGTTCAACCGATTCGATTGTGAACCGATCATACTGGTGGTTCGGCTAACGGGTCACTCTATGGCTGGTCAAAAGCTGGTCAAAACCAGGGAAAACCACCTAAAACCGCTAAACTGGTGAACCATCAAACTGGCGGTTTTGCAACAAATATTCAAAAATTGCAAAAGGAAATGCAAAAGAAGAAAAAAAATAAACAAGACAAAAGAAGAAGAACAAAATAGAAAAAAAAATGATGAAAAAAGATGAAGAAGACAGGAAAACAAGAAATCAGGAAAAGGAGAAGAAGAAAGACAGAAGAAGAAGAAATGCAGGCAGCACCACAGCAGCAAGGCAACAAGATATTAGAGGAGAGCATCACTTTGGACTTGATTAGGTTTTGCACAATTGATTGTGATGGACTTTTATATTGAGTAAACTATCAACTTAGTCCCTGTACTCGATTCATTTTTTTCTTTAAGTCCACATTGTTTTTCCTCTTACAATAATGGCACTCCTAATCATTCAGATATAAATATAATAGTGTGTTTGACCTGACAGTTCAACCAGTTGAACCGATTAAACTGCAACCCGGAACCCTCAACAGTTTGAGAAATGGTTCGGGTTTTAAAATACTAGATGACATATTTTCAGACAGAGACCCAAGATTTGTGTTTAGATTTTGGAAATCACTACATCAAGCAATGGGCACTCACTGAAACTAAGTTCAGCTTACCACCCTCAAACCGGAATGAACCATACAAATTCTGGAAGATATGTTAAGGTGCCATGTACTAGACTTTAAAGGAGAATGGGACCAACTCCTACCCTTGACAGAATTCTCCTACAACAGCAGTTATCACTCAGTGATAAAAATGTCACCTTATGAGGTTCTGTATGGGAGAAAGTGTATAACTCCCCATTGTTGACAAGATCCTAAGGATACAGTTGAAATAGGGCCAGAACTGATCCATGAGACCACTTAAAAGATCAAAATGATCCAAGAAAGGATCATGGCTGCCAATAATAGAGAGCAAGGCTATGCTAATCAAAGAAGGATAAGAGACTTGGAATTCCAAATAAGGGACAATGTGTGGATCAAAGTTTATCTTATGAAGGGAGTTGTGAGATTTGGAAAGAAAGGCAAACTAGCCACTAGATTTCTTGCCCAAAGAAAGACTAGATTATATCCTAGGGGAGACAGACCATTTTAAGTGCCAGAAAGAATCAATCACAGTGCTTACAAGCCTGTTTTACTAGGTGAGTACAACATTAGTGCTACATTTCACGTTGTTGATCTGTCTTCATTTGACAAAGTTTTAGTTTTAGGAATGAGTTTTTTTTTTTTTTGAGAAATGGGGAGATAATAGGAATCTAGCCAGAATGGAGTCTGATATGCACAATAAGCCCTTGAGAATCACCTTGTGCCTCTTCACAAGGGCAAAGGCTATGGAAAGTGTACGATGGGGCTCCACGGGTTCATTCAGGACCTCACGAATGATCATAAAGCTCAGGGCATCACAAGGAGCTTGAACGAGTTGGAAATGTATGCTTCTACACCTTGGACCAATGCACTTGAAATCCATAAGCATGCCCACCTTAGTGCGCACATACACCCCAAGGTACATGTGCCCGAGCCCCACTATGAAGCCTATGGGTTTTGGGATGTGCATAAGGCACTAAGTGACCTAGGCTGGTCACATTACTTTATTTTATTGTTGTATTAGTTATTGTACAATTTTATAGGATAAAAAGGCCTAAGGCTTGCAAGTAAGACTACAGTGACACACTAAGGAGCCGATGTGCATGTCCTCGAGTCCAAGTAAGAATCTTAGCAACCTAAAGACTCCAATTGTTTTCTAGTTAGGTTTTCATATATTCTATGGCTTAAGAATATTATTTAAGGTTGCAACTTGAATTATTCTAGCTATAAGACTTTAGAATACAAAGTTGTTACTAAGCACTCTCTTGAGTTCTTTGTGAACTTCACTTGGCACATCAGTGAATTTAATCACTTTTGTGTTGTTCCATATATTGCTCGTTTCTAACCACAAGCTGGTTATAAGTGGGGATGATTATCAGTCTTTTGGTTGAAAGCTTGGAGCTTGAAAACCATTCTGGCATGTTTGTAGGTTTTACAGCTATGGGGTTCGCATTAGAACAACTACTATGGGTATTACAAGCAAACATTAAATAGCAGAAGGAATAGATATATTGTTAGTGAACATCTATGTATCAAAGGAACAATTAAATTTAGTTGTTGAACAGGAATAATCTAACAAGGAACAACTTCAGCATAACAACTAGGTATGGACGCATTATATAATAGAAAGTTGTAGCGAGGTGACAAAATAGTAATTTATAGGAACTCAAGATTGGGTGCCAGTTTCCTAGATAATACAATGTTCAAACGTATATCTAAACACATAATATGGCTACTTGTTCATATATTTGTATTTTTAGTCTTGTTCCGTAGTGATGTGCTTTACCACTGTGTGGGGAATCGCTTGGATCAATAGCGCCATTAGTCATCGCCCGTCCAGAGTACTCTAAAAAAAAGGAAAAATTGCTTTTATTTTAGTTTTATTTCCTCAATAAATATGGTAAATTTTTTCTTTCTAATATTTATGTTATCAGTAGCTAAACTACGAATGATAAATATCCTACTTGCTGCTTGTGGGGAAAATAGAATTTCCTTTTGTCAATTAGGTCTACATGTAAGAAACTAAACAAAGGAATGGAGGCAAATTAGATCTACATGTATTTAAAATTAAAGAGTTTTTCTTTATCTTTTATGCAAATGATGCCAATGTGTTAATGTAAAACTTATGGTTGTGTTGATTGTTAAAACTTGATATTGTAAGAAATTTATTTTTCCATTGTTGGTTTGGATATATAGTAAATTTACCTAAATACAAATACAAATGAAAACATTTATAGTTGACGCATTTTTAACATAGGTTTTTAACAAGGTCTAATTTCCTAGGTTACCCTTGTACTATAGTGACTCGACCAATCGCTCTCTTGGACTTTTTGGGGTATGAATTGAGCCTTGAACTTTAATAACTGGGACACTTTGCCCACTTGACGTAACTTCCATCAATTTAATCTAGCGAAAACCACATAACCACCATTTAAGTTTTCTAAATTTATTTTTTGCACCCTAATGTTTTATGTCCTACAACCCCCTTCTCGCTTTTCTCACACACGCTCCTAGTCGGCGCTACCTCTCACATAGGGCATGAGTCCATTGTTTGTAAACCTCCTCCTTAGCCTTGCCCCCCTGCGTTGACCTCCTCGGCTCATCCTCTGCCTTGCCCT
This sequence comes from Aquilaria sinensis, assembly GCA_005392925.1. Lineage (NCBI taxonomy): Eukaryota > Viridiplantae > Streptophyta > Magnoliopsida > Malvales > Thymelaeaceae > Aquilaria > Aquilaria sinensis. The sequence continues at coordinate 247,341 of SMDT01002187.1, forward strand.
CTTTGCCCCACCATCTCTTCCTTAGCTCCTCCTCGGCTTTGCGCTCTTCACCCCACTGTCGACCTTCTTGGCTCTTCCTCGGCCTTGCCCTCCTCACCTCTACCATCGACCTACTTGCCTTCTCATCGACTTTGCCCTCCTCGACCTTACCCTTTTCAGCCTCGTGATCATTCTCTTTTTGATCCCCAATCTTCATCATCCGACTCCAATTCATCTAGATTTTGTGCCTCTAGTACATCTTGATTTTGTGCCTCCAGTCTACCTCGTTCATTCTGAGTTGCAGCCGATGGAAAAGGAATAGATGTGGCAGAGAGAAGATGGCAGTGACGGTGGAATTTGATCCTAATCCATTTTAGATGGGTTTTGGAGGAAAATATAATAAATTTTAGGTTTTGTGTACAAATGATTGAAATAAAAAATTTAGATGACTATATTTGATTACAATTTAAATCCCAAAGCTATTGATTTATATAATTAGAGACCTGAAATTTAAAATTGTGCAATAATATCCAATTTTGTTACATAACTGATGGAAAACATCTGAGTTATTGAGTCAGGTGGGCAAAGTGTCCCGGTTATCAAAGTTTAATGCATGACTCATTCCCCCAAAAAGTCCGGTGGAGCGATTGGTTGAGTCAATATAGAACAAGAATCATCTAGGTAATTAGGCCTTTTAAAAACTATCTTTCTCTTTTGTTTTTAGAAACTATGTTTTCCTCTTTTATATCTAGGTCCGTCAATGACACGTTAATTTTGCCCTCAAAAGAAAAGTGTAAATGAAAAATTGGCTGATTCATTTAGAGTAAAATGATCTAGAACATAAATTTGTAAATTTTACTTTTATAAAACAATCTATAAATTTAGTAGACTCAACTTGCTGTCATGTTCAAGTTCATTCCCTATGCCCCCTATTCATTTATAGTTTTTCATTTTTTCATGTAATTATGGCTCAAAGTTATCTTAATTTATTTGTAACATTTTTTGGCTTGGCTGGTAAAAAAACTAACATCTAAAGTAACTTGCTAGGCAATTCAAGTTTTATGTTTGGTATACAAATATCCATAACACGTTAAAGATAAAGTCAAATTTTTTCTAAAAAAAATTGTAAAACTGGGAAACCAATACCTATATGTTATTGTTTTGTTTTATCTTTATTTAAAGCTAAATTCTTTTTCCTATTCTTACTAAAATCTATTGATGTCTTGAAACTATGGGAGAAAAGCGTAAACAGATTGAGCTAATTGACTATATCTAAGTATAAATAGCTCTGGATATAATTTTATTATATTCTCCATTAATCTTTTATTTTCTTTTTTAACAGAAAAAGCTAAAACAAATAAAGGAAAGAAAAATGTGAATATTACCATAAAGTAATTCTCGAGCAAAAATTGCTTCGGCGACATTGAAGAGAATCACAACGAAGAGAGCAAAATAGGCCGAGAAAGACTTCGAACTCATTTTTTTTTTTATTTCCTTACCTGCTTGTGTCCATCCTCACGCCACCATGTACCTTTATAAACAAAATTTTCTACGCGTACATTATACGAGTAACACTCCCTGGCAAAATTCTTCACCAACCTAAATCATACTTCGTGTTATTCAAAAAAATTGGCTTGAAATGTCTAAGTTTTTATACAGAAAATTCTTTCTTGACTATTCAGCGTTCGGAAACACGTTGAAAGGAAAAAAATTCAAGTGATCTGCGGTTTCATATTCAACCCCAGCGCTCGCGTAGCACGAACTGCAAAAGGACATTCACAATTCAAGTGATCGGAAGTTTCATCGTTTTGTCCACATACTGGGCAGATTAACCGAACATCTAGCCCACGTCGGTAAAGTTTATCTCTCTTTGGAAGGCGGCCTTGCACAGCCTCCTAAGGAGCAGTTAAAGTCGGGAAAGATGAGTTAGGTTCCATTTCCATGACCAAAACTCAGGGCTCGTCAAGGGATCTCGATTGTGAATAGTCGCACATGCCAAGTAGTACGCAGTTCTAACTGAAAACCTGCCATTGTTTAACATCCCCCAAGTAAGAACGTCCTTCCCGAGACCCTATAAAGAGAGGGATTTGCTTGATTGCCGCTGCATCCTTTAAGAAAGAGGGCATCAATGATGTCGTGGTTCCACTGAAATTTGGCATGCTCTGTGGGATGTCCTAGCGCCTACTCCTCTGTCCCAGGAGCTGGACTTGTGAACGACATAAGAGACTCCCCAGGGATCCATTTGTCCGACCAAATAGCAATATTCGAACCATCTCCTACCATCCATGTGGTGGAACAGAGCCTCATTGTCATAAATTGCGAACATCGGTAGGCTCTTTGTAAATTATAATCTTACTTAGGTTACAATTGGCTAGTTATTATTCATGAAGTATCTTAAATCTTTACATGCAATTAGTTACTTAGCCTACCCTATATAGAAAATATGCATACATCGTCCTGGCTATACAGTAATAAATAAATTAAAATATCATTAAAAACAGTGCCGTGGAAGTTAATTAAAACATAATTCAAAACAAGCAAAAACATAAAACTTTAGTTGTTTTAACTTCAAATAACAATTATGTACATACATCTCAAACTTATATGCACCAAATTGTAACCCTAGTGTTATATACACCAATGGACACTACTAGAGGCAATTTCATTGTATAAAAATACCATATATTTAGAAGAAGCCACTACAAGAAAAACCGAATTTAGCGACGGCATAATTAGCGATGGCAAAAAACCATCGCTAATTAGCGACGGTTAATAGTCAGTAATATTCCGGTGAGACTTTAGCGACGGCTGTAAGTCGCTAAATTTTAGTGACTGTTTAAAGTCGCTAATTTAGTGACAGTTATGCATCGCTAACATTAGTGATGGCTTATCGTCGCTAAATTAGTGACGGTTATGCGTCACTAAATTAGCGACGGTTATCCATCGCTAAATTTAGTGACGCATAACCGTCACTAATTTAGTGACAGTTATGCGTCACTAACATTATAATTGTATAATTATAATTTTTAATTTGATTAATTAAGCATACAAATCTCTAAATATTTTTTGAGTAATTAACAAATAATCTATTTTACACATTTTATTTTACTTATTGTTTATGTTAAATCTAGTGCAATAAAACTAGTTATCGTTTTAAATGTCACTTATTTAATTGTATAATTATAATTTATAATTTGATTAATTCAGCATACAAATCTCTAAACATTTTTTTAGTAATTAACAAATAATCTATTTAATGCAAATTAAATTAACGGATCATTAGTTTATTGTCACATGAGGCTTAATCATTTATTACTATTTTATAATATTACTATGGCATGGTTAACTTAAGAGAAGTAGCGACGGCTGTTAGTCGCTAAATTTTAGTGACGGCTTACCGTCGCTAAATTAGTGATGGTTATACGTCACTAAATTTAGCAGCGCATAACCGTCACTAATTTAGTGACGGTTATGCGTCGCTAGCATTATAATTGTATAATTATAATTTTTAATTTGATTAATTAAGCATACAAATCTCTAAATATTTTTTGAGTAATTAACAAATAATCTATTTTACACATTTTATTTTACTTATTGTTTATGTTAAATCTAGTGCAATAAAACTAGTTATCGTTTTATATGTCACTTATTTAATTGTATAATTATAATTTGTAATTTGATTAATTCAGCATACAAATCTCTAAATATTTTTTTAGTAATTAACAAATAATCTATTTAATGAAAATTAAATTAACAGATCATTAGTTTATTGTCACATGAGGCTTAATCATTTATTACTATTTTATAATATTACTGTGGCATGGTTAAATTAAGACAAGTAGCGACGGCTGTTAGTCGCTAAATTAGTGACGGTTATGTGTCACTAAATTTAGTGACGCATAACGGTCGCTAATTTAGTGACGGTTATGCGTTGCTAACATTATAATTGTATAATTATAATTTTTAATTTGATTAATTAAGCATACAAATCTCTAAATATTTTTTGAGTAATTAACAAATAATCTATTTTACACATTTTATTTTACTTATTGTTTATGTTAAATCTAGTGCAATAAAACTAGTTATCGTTTTATATGTCACTTATTTAATTGTATAATTATAATTTATAATTTGATTAATTCAGCATACAAATCTCTAAACATTCTTTTAGTAATTAACAAATAATCTATTTAATGAAAATTAAATTAATGGATCATTAGTTTATTGTCACATGAGGCTTAATCATTTATTACTATTTTATAATATTACTGTGGCATGGTTAACTTAAGACAAGTAACGACGGCTGTTAGTCGCTAAATTTTAGTGACGGCTTACTGTCGTTAATTTAGTGATGGTTATGTGTCAGTAAATTTAGCGACGCATAACCGTCGCTAATTTAGTGATGGTTATGCGTCACTAACATTATAATTGTATAATTATAAATTTTAATTTGATTAATTCGGATTACAAATGTCTTAATATTTTTTAAGTAATTAAGAAAAAATATATTTAATTAAAATTAAATTCATTTGAATTGATTTGTGAAAGATAAATATTTAATGAAAATTAAATTCATGGACCAATAGTTTATTATGACATTATGCTTAACCATTTAGTTATATGTTATCATTTAATTATGGATTAAGATAATATGTTAAGAAGTAGCGACGGGTGTTAGTCGCTAGTTTTAAGAGACGTATTACCGTCGCTAGGTGCGCTTTAATTTTCAGTCAATCTCGCCTCCTGTTTGTCCTCCATTTCGCACCAAGCTCTGCTCGTGCTGCGGGATGCCTCACCAAATCACGATTCGCTTCTTCTCTAGCCTAATCTCCTTCGAACGGTCGAGTCTCTATCCAACGACGATGGCTCCTTCGAACAGCCGAGTCTCCGTTGAGCGGCGATGGGCTTCAATTCGCTGGGGGCTAGGGTTTCCCATTCACTTTGCAATCGATTCGAGGTGAGGAACAGAACGGAATTGAAGGAAGATGATCGAGGTGGTGTTGAACGATCAATTGGGGAAGAAGGTTCGGGTGAAGTGCAACGAAGATGATACGATCGGCAACCTGAAGAAGCTGGTGGCGGCTCAGACAGGAACGAGGGCCGACAAGATCAGGATTCAGAAGAGGTTTTCTTGGAACCGCGACGGATTCAGCCAGAGAAGAAACCAGTCTGATTGAGAATGGAAAGGTTTCAGTTCCGGATGATGATTGGGAAGGAGTCGAACGAACAGAACTGGAGAGGGTTTTCGCTGCGGCCGTGAGTTTTGTAGGGAGCAAGAGGAATGCGGACAGAATCTCGAAGCTGGGAAGGGATTTAGCGGCAGAAATGCTCGGGCTCCACAAAATCACCACCATTGGGCCTTGCTGCGAGCCTCAACCCATGGTCTTCAAAGCCTCTACTCGTGCGAAATGGTAAATACTGATTATGCTTAAAGCATCGGATTTGCATTTGTGCATTTAAACTTCAACTACCCCGATTCTGGAATATAAATGAGTCCCTTTTTGCCTGGTAGCAATGGAGATATGTTGATCCAAGTTGAGCTTGAAACACTTGGAAATACTAAGCAATTAGTAGTAGTTGTCTCTAAAGCTGATCTTTAAAATTTTGAGGTAATTAAGTTGTTGCTCGTTTGGCCTCTGTGAAGATAGATTAAGCAGCTGGGAAATAGAATCAGATCCAAGTTGCGAGAAGAATATGTGAGCTGAGCTACATATGATTAGAAGAAGAACTTGATTAATTGGAAATAGCAGCTAAAACGAGCTAATTTGCTTGAAGAGATAGAGATTTGTGAAAGATAAATTGAGCTTTTTCTGATGGGAAGTGAAATTGAAAGAGTGATTTTCTTACAGATGCCTGGTTTATAGAGCTTTTCAAAAATATTGATGAAACTGAGAGAAACTTTGAGATGCTGCAGGAATGCTTGGAGAAGACTTGGAAATATGAACCAAGATACGGCAATGGAGCGGTATATTGAACTTCTTTCAGGAAGTATCCCCTGGTGGCTATAAGATGATGGTGATGTATGTTTAATGATCTGTTTTAGTGCTTCTCAGACCTCACCATGTCATGGAGAACCACGTTTTGTTATTAATGTCACTTGCACATGTTTATTTTATAGGGAGACAATAAATGGGATCATACAGCAATGTTTACTGTATCTGCTAATCAGCCAATTGCGGCAGATTGGAGGCACTCTACTCAAGCATCTTAATCAGCATAAGAATTGGGATTTTCATAAAATTTTTGTTCTCTTTTTGAAACTTATTGACATGTCACCAACAGTAGCTTCAATGAGCTGAAGGAAAACTTTTATCTGACCAAGTCCTCCACCCAGATTCTTGAGACCCCAACAAAGGTATATGTTTCTGTGCCTGTTTCTCTCCTATGCTAGTAGTTTCAATATGCAGTAGCTTGCATTTGAGGAGTTCCAGGAAAAATTCTTTACACACCGATATCCTTGTGTTCTGTAGATTTTAGGGAAGTTTTAGGACTAGAAAAGATGACGTTTTTCTTGCGATTTAGGAGATGCCAATAAGATGAATTCTAATCTTCCTTGAAGTTGATTTCTTGAGAAGTCCAACATATTTTTTTGTATTCAGGTTATGGAACACTGTTAATTTGCTTGCCCAGTCAAGGACAACTACCACGCTTTCCTTCTGCTGTGATTATTATTGAATCCAGTCAAGGACAACTACCACGCCCAGTCATGATTGCTTTCTGACGGGTTTTTTTGTTTTCCCCATGTCTGGGTTGGCCTCTCTTCTGTTGTTGCATAGCAGTTTAATAATCTGATATGAAACTCTGTTCATGTTCACTTAAGTTGCCACTTTCAGGATTTCCTTTGCAGCCTAATAATTCATGCTTTTGATGATAGAAATAGTAGTTTCTTTAATTGGTTTCGTCTTGCTGTGCCTGGACTTACTAATAAAGTTTTTGTATAGCGATGCTGGCCAATTTGTGAAATTTTTGTGAACGCTTATGGATTTCATTTTTCTAGGTTGAACGCAAACATGGAAGCAATAGTTGCTTCTACCTATATGAGAAGCTTAATGATGATATGGTTGACACAGTGCCAATGCAAAAGAATTATGTGCAAGATGATTCATGTGAACAGTCACAGGCACTACCTAACTCCCTTGAAGAACACTATGGTATACACTCCTACTCTGTCGAACAGCACTATGGTATACACTATTTTCTTTCCTAGTTAATCTGATACTCCATTCATTTAACGTACAGGGGATTTCATTTGGTTGTGTAGTTGTCAGTTTGTCAACTGATTATTGCTGAGTTCAGAAGATTGTTTTATTTTCAAAAAAATTTTCTTAATGGGACTAAGTAGAAAGTTGGAATAATTAAATTTTATTTTATTTTATTTTTGTCAGGAGGATCTATTAATTTGTACATCGACAAGGGCAAGAATACATGCTTGCACTTTCAGAGAACTATTGATGGATCTAACCACCAATGTCCAAATCCTGAACCATTTTTCAGTTTCCTTAGTTTGCTAGAATCAATACCTTTGCATGATACAACTTCAAGTAATGGATCAGACAATAATGGCACACTGGACATGAGGTATTTTTCCTTCTTAAGCTAAGTTCCTTTTTTTTTTTGCTCGACTTGACTTTGGTTTATTGGGAGCCTATAATATGTTTACTCTTACATTCTGCATTAGGGAAGTTTTCTACCTTTGAACTTTAATAAGAAAAGAAGGGAAAAGTAATTTTGCTCAGCCTGGCTACCTCTACTTGCTGGATAACTTTTTTCATTTTCAAGTGCTGGATGGCTATGTTTGTTTATGTTATGCATTTTATTAGAGTCTTGACTAAATATTGATATTGGATTGGGCAAATACCATTTACTCAGGATTATGGCCTTTTATGTTAATTAATGCTCATAAAGCAAACCAATTATCTTGATGTAGTCTAGAATTATTACCTATACATCTGAAAGTTTGCATGCAATTGTTCTGTAATTCAGTATGTGGGGGACTTGCATTCAATTTTAATCAGTTAACCGAAAATGTCAAAGAGGAAAGTGGGAGATAGAGCAAGGTGGTCCAGGTCCTACATATCATTTGGACGAAAGCTACACTAACACTTGCCTGTTCCAATCAAGTCCACAAAAAATTAGAACAGACGAGATAAGCTACTTTCAGTTTTCACAGAACAAGACATATGGTATGGTAAGTTGTAATCCGAACAGAACAAGGCCAATCCTCCATAATATAGGGAAACTGAGTGGAGGAAGCACTCTTGATCTGTAGAGACACCCAAAAACCAGATTGATCGATGATTTTGACATTGAGGTAAAGAGCGAGCAAGACAGAGACAAGGAAACAGAAGTACCTGCTGCAGAAGAAGGGCGAAGGAAGGAGAACAAGAGCAGCCAAGGCATAAGCATACTGAATTGAAGGCATAAGCAGATATTACATTAGGGTACAATTATATCCCATGAACTTGTTTCACTATAATTATTAAGGTTTTACATTAGCCAAAATACATTGTGACATTGTATGTATTCTAAATATCAATTGTTATGTTTATGACTATTGGAAGTGTATAACATAACTTTGGATTAATGTTACCTAGTTTTGTGTTTGAGTTGTATGGAATAAACACGTATAGTGGAGGTTTGCTGATGAAATTGTTGACCATGACATAGCTGAATTCGTATGGATGCATATAATGGAACTAGTGGTCATTACAATTTTGAAATTTTTACTAGTTATTAGCGATGACCACGTGTCACTAACTAGCGAAGGCCACGCGTCATTAACTAGAACTAACTAGTGATGGTTAAGCGTCACTAACTAGTGACGGCTACGCGTCACTAATTGGCACTAATTAGCGACGGCTACGATTCATTAACTGGCACTAACTAGCGACGGTTATGCGTCACTAACTAGCGACGGCTGCTCATCACTAACTACCACTAACTATTGACAGTTATGCGTCACTAACTAGCGACGGCTATGCATCACTAACTATCGACGGCTAACGCGCCGGCAGACACCGTAACTGGAAAATTTGTGACGGCCTATTTTGCGACGTTTAGCTGTGGCTAATTAGCGACGGTAACCGTCGCTAGAAAATTAGCGGCAAGTGAATTAGCGACGAGCATTTTAACAACGGTTTGCCGTCGCTATATCATGTTTAGCGACGGCCAGCCGTCGCTAATGGCCGTCGCTAAATGCGGTTTTTCTAGTAGTGAGCAACTTATATCTACTAAGATCCATCCTTAGCTCTTCACCCAAGCCAGCTAGCTTCAAGTGATGAGCCACACTTTCCTTGTACTCACTTAGCCTCAACTATAAGGCAAACACTTTGGTCAGTATTGACTTATGCTATAAGTAACTTAGAAATGTAAAGTTTCCTACTTAGAAAATACCTTTAAACTAACAAAAACTTACCTTTAACAGCTACCCCTTATCAACTGTTAAGCCTGACTAGCCTGCTTAAACTTGTGCAACACTTAAGGAGTGAGTACTCTAAACTACTCAATAAGGGATTCGGTACCTATAGGACGAAACTAAAGCAAGCATGCAAGCCACAATAACCATACAAATATATATATATATATATATAACTTACAAAGCAAAGCAAGCAATCAACAACGCAACTAAAAACAAGGATAAGAACAACAACGAACAATGCAAATAATGGATGGGTGGATGAATGAATGAAATATGCACATGCAAATACACTTAGGACTTCCATACACCCATGGGTGCTAGACTTACCATGAGCTCATACGACTAAGATACTTGGATACTGGCCCTCCTATCCTATACTAGCACTTAATTAACTCCATGAAGTCCTCTTACAGGGACCTTAGAGTAATTTGTCACTTATTTAACCCTTGCTCACCTTTAACGAGTTACTTAGAGTAAGTCCTACTTACTCCTTCCTTACTCGTCTCTTCCCTTCACTTATTTTGCAGAGTAGCTGCCTTATGTGGTTCAACTTGCCAAGCCCTTCGAGCTTAGCTTAGGGCTTCGTAATGGCTCACTTACCAAACCTTAAGGTTTGCTTGAGATCCTCTTAGGTTTCCTTTGATTGCCCAAAGGTCTAAGACCTCCTAGTTGGGCCAACAAAGAGTTTGAAATCTGCCTTAATCCCCTTAGTGCTCCCTTAATAACTTAAGCACTTTAATTTTCTTAGCCACCATTCCTTACCCTACCTTACCACACCACTTAGCTACCACCTAAATAATACAAAATTCCCATCTTAAGAATGAGTTCTATACCCAACCGAGGTTATGAAACATCTTAAATTAGCATGAGGGACTAATGCCTTGGTGATGCCGTCTGCGATGTGCTGCCAAAGGCCTCAATGCTCGGGATACTTGAAGTCTAACGGTGATGCGTATCCAATTTACAGCGTCAGTCACCACCGGCGACGCGTCACTAATGTTTTATAGCATTGCGCGACAGCGTGTGAACTTGCACAAAACTTGCTCAAACTTTCCCATCCCAAGGCCAATTCACATGGATCTTATTTCTATTTCATTCCCACACATAATAATACATTTCTATATATTATTTGAGCTGAATTAACTTAAATACCTTACCTCAAATCATCCTTAGAGCAAGAAACAAGCAGCTAGCACACTTGGGCTCCATAGAGTTCCTTTGAGTTCCAAGCTTAAATTTGACCAAATTGGACACCAAAGGCATAAAATTAAGACCATTTCTAACCATTTAACAAGCTTAGAACTAGCACACAAGGATTAAAGACGTTTACCTTAGGGTTTGAACCAAAAACTTGGAAGAATAACTCCAAATACTCCAAATCTACAAAAAAAAAATGAGCTAAGGGCCTATTGGGATAACTTTGGAACCTTCAAATTTCATGGAGTTTTGGCTAGAATTGGAGCTTCAAAGGTGGAGAGCTATGGAGGAGAGAGAGCCATGAAAATGGCAAATAGGGGAGATGATGAACAGTGTCATCTCCTCAACTTATATAGCCAACCGCTCTTTTATTTGACACTTTGGCCCTTAAACTTAACTTTGATTCACTTAGGCCATTTAAACCTCCACTAAACCATCACTTCTTGGTCCCATAGAACATTTTTCCTTACCCAAACACTTTGCCCTTAATCCATTTAAGCCATTATAAGGCATAACAGCTTAATTTCTCACTTAGTGCATTTTTCACCCTTAACTCTCGCTTTTGGTTCAAATGGCTAGAAATATTAATAGTCTTAACTCATTTAGCTCAAAACACATGCATGAACCTAATTTCACTGAAATTACGGTTATGCCACTAACTTGGGTCAAAATTACCATTTTTCCCCCATTGCCCTTTAGGTGCCAATTACACTTTGGAACTTAATTTAACCTTACTTAGCTTACTTTCCTTGCTTAATAAAACTTATATGAGAAAAATAACTTGGGATTTATCTACCTCAACATTCAAAGTAGAGAAAAACACTAGGACAACCTTTACATTCTCCCCACCTTAAGAAATTTGGTCCTTCAAATTTCGATTCTTAACTGAGTACAACACTTGGATGATAATCCTCTTACCTCTTGCTCAATTTTCTTACTCATTGTCTTTTTCTTACTATGGTTGCCCATAGCCCTTATCCATGGGCTCATCTCAAGTTCTTAACTTCTTGACTTGTCGGTTAAGAAACTTCTTAAGGTACTCCTTAGGAGACCTTTCCTTGGAGACATTACTTATGGGGTGGACACCTTACCTTAGTTCACAAGGCACATCCCCATACTCCTAATTTTCACTTAAGCCTATGCAACTTATAGCTACTTGCTTCTTTTTGGCCATTCTCCACATTTGGGGGTACCTTTGGGAGCATTTAGTCTTCTACTTGAGCCAATACCCTTGCTGGAACTTACCACAATCTTACACCTCAGTTAGGCTTTCTAGCCTTACTTAGGTGTTTCTCAGTTACCACCACTTAGTGCTCTTGGCATCACTGCCTTTTAGCACTTTAGGTACGGTACCCTTTTTATGGCAACTTACCCTTAACTTTCTTAGGTAGCTATTTACACTTACTACCTTAGGGTTCCTTATCCACTTTAGGCACTCATAAACTTGACACCCTTGCCATGGTATAGGCACCTTAGTTCACCAAGACTTTACATTCTTCGGGTGTCTTTGTGTGTCCCATAAACTACCCAACTCTTCTACACTTGACTCCTCTAGGTAATCACTAACATGCTCAAAACCTCGACTACTGTTAGTCACTTAGCCATTTCTTGGCCCTTAATTCTTAAGACACCCTTAGCATGCTCTTTCACTCTTTATTACCTAGAAGTCATTCTTTAATTAGATTGGCCTTCTTTGACGGTGGGGTATTCCAAGCTATTGCATCTTTTTCCTAGGTTTCTTCAAATTACTAAAGACCAATCTTTAGCATTGTTGATTAACTTGCTTAGGTGCTTTAAATACCCGACACTAGTCAACATGTTACTACTGTGACCTTTAGACCTTAGCTTGATTACTTGGCCACCTTGGGTGTATACTTGGCATTGAGTTCTCTTAGGCTCCATAGCCTTTATTAACTTTGCTTAGGAAGCCCTTAGGACTTTTGACATTCAACCTTTCATTGTCCTTTCTTAGCTCCTACACTTGGGTACACACTGTGTCCCACAACTTATGCCACACCCTTGGCCTTCTTAGGATTTCAGTTTGCTTGATTCCACCTTAGTATTTGGAAATTTCTTCACGCTTATCTTGGTTTCTCATGGAATCCATAGGGGTCTTTCTTAACACCTTAAACCCATAGGGTTAACATAACCTAACTACTACCCATGAGTGCTCCCAAAACACAATTGTGTTTAAATGAGACTTATAAACCCTATGCCTTATTTAAGGCCACTTTGGTACCTATACCATGCTTCCTAATACTTAGGCACATTCTTAAGTCACTACCTCATTAGCCCATCCTTATGCACTAACCACCATGACTACTTAGTGTGATTTACGCACCTATAGCCCATAATGTGCATACCCTTAGGCTTAACTGAGACCTACAACCTCCTTATGCCTGATGAAGTCTTATTTAGCACCTTTTTGGCCCACATTTCACTTAAGCACTTGAAGTTTGTTCAAACACTAAGATTTACTAGAGCCTTTAGTATGACTCATTCTCATGGGCTGTTAATGATTCAAGGCCATCATTTAGCAACTCAACTTTAGGGACTCATTAGGTAGTTCCAACTACCTTAGTTTCAACAATTTTACCTCGGGGTTTTGGCTCTTTTCTTAGTTACCTACTCGCTCAATAGTCTTTCTTAGTCATCTTCTGATTAAACTTAAACTCTTAAACTACTTAGGTACCTTCTTACCCCTTGCAAAAATAAAGAATCCTTTAAACTTCTTAGGCTTAACAAGCTTACTAAATTTTCAACAAACCTCAACTTTTGATTGCCTTGAATCCACTAACGAGGACATTATCTCTGTTCACACTTAGCTCCATCTTGAGCTTCTTTATAAGTAAGACCTTAACTCGGCATTAATACCTATCTAAACCTTTGCTAATTCTTTCTTATTTATCCAAGACCCTTCGATAATGGAGTACACTTCTAACCTTAGGGTCCTTTTTCCTTACGACCCTTTAGGTTAACTTACGTCTGCACTCTTTGCCCTTTGGCTTAAATCTTTCTCAGCTCCTTCAAACTCAAAATAAGCCCCCACCATCTAAAATGAATGAACTCCCAAGCACTCAAGAACACTACTTAATTCACCTTTACTCTTCATGAGCAACCTTTGGTCAACACAGACCATAACAAAAAGTGCTACGCCTAAGTCTACTACTTGGAGTTCATTTTGCCTCCATGGGTGTTTTCATTTGCTATAGGTCCTGGTTTAAAACCATTTGGGATGACTCCTTTTTACTTGCTTGAGTTGTTCTTAAAGCCACTTGGCTAATGGTTCTTTCATGGTTCCTTCTTACACTCCCATTTTGGGTTATAATTTCTTAGGGATCCGGATGTTACCCTTTTGGTCTTTAAGGCTTAGGCTAACTCTTAAAGCTTGACCAACTTACTAAAAATCAAACAGACTTCCCTCCTTAATGAACCGTAACCTTTTCAAACATTTTCATAGATTTGAAACCTATGGGCTATGGTTCTCAACCCTCACTTAACTAAATTCTCGCAATCACTGCGAGTCCTTAGGGTACCACTTACTTTTCTTCACTCACAACTCCAAGTTCCTAAGGTTAACTCTTAGCTTTTTCTTGGCTTTCTAAGTCCTAATACCTTAGTTGCAGGTGCTTGGAGAATTCAATCTTGCCTTACATGGTAACCCTTAGTAATTAGTGTGCAACGCTTTTTAGAATTGGCCCAGTCATAACTATCTTAGAGTTGTCCTTCCTTAAACTGTCCCTATGGTGCATACAATACCCTTTACACCATAGGCACAAGTTTGATCACCTTAAGGCTCAACTCATGGCATGACTTACCGACTCTTCCGTGCAAGTCACCTTTATGCCCCTTAACTAATCCTCTTCATAAGCATTACCACACAAAACAATAAACCACAACCACAAATCACCACATACGTGCTACCCCTAAGCTTCTAGGAAAAACCTTAATCACTCTCAGGGTCTAAACAAAACTTGCCCTTCTCGGGCTCTTATGGGTTCACATACCCATACTTGCTTCACAATCCTAGCTTTCTAGGTAGGCTAGTCACAACCATAAATATAGCAGTTTAAACAAGGAAACTACTTACTACTATGCTGTAAACTTAAGGGTACCTCTCTTTGTTGTCAACCCCTTGACCAATCAACTGGTCCAAGTAAATCCACTTGGTTGTCTTTGAGTATTGGTGGTGCTTCCTTGGTGATTAAGTAATTCTTGACCTTAGCCTTGTTCAGGCTTCAACCTCAAGCATATTCATGCCTTTAGTCCTTTACCTTCCTTGATTCCATGAACTTAGCTCATAGCCCCTTATTTCAATTCATGATGTTCTTCCTTGGGTTCCATGGACTCCAAATGAAATGATTCTTACCCGACCTTTGCTTCAGCCCCAACTTACCTTAGGGTGGAGATGTTACTCTCTTGGCCCGAGTGCACACATGGTCCTAGTGCATCGCAGCCCTTACCCCATGGTCTATTGCTCTCTTGGTATCCATGTCACCCTTACCCTTGGGTAATGAAGGTTTCCTTGGCCTCAGTGCACCCTTAATAACTTAGTGCTCCTTGGCCCTTACCCTTGGGCTTTTTGACTGCTTGTCAAACTCTGCCGTTATCCACATAACTGTAGACATTTCCTTGAACTTGGTCTTACCCCTAGGGTGGGGATTCCTCCATTGGTCTTAGTGTACTGATAGGCCTTAGCACACTTCAACCTTTACCCATCAGGCATGAACCATGATCTCCACTCCTCAGAGGGTTGAGCATGCTCTTTGGACTACTCATGGCATTGTGGTACTGGGACTGTACAACAAAATCACCACCTTCCTATGGCAAATTCCATAGGGCCACCTAGAGCTTTGCTCGGTCTCTTACCTTAATATCATAACCTTACCGGGTATCCGTCAATATACCTGTAACCAAAGCCAAACAATAACTCCGGGAGTACTTATAAGCAATACTAACCATACCTAGCACAAGGACACACTTGGATATTAGTCACCTATTACCTCTACTAGGACCATTGACCTGCTCTGATACCAACTGTGGTGGAACAGAGCCCCAGTGCCCTAAATTACGAGCACTGGTAGGCTCTTTGGGAACTACGATCCCACTTAGGTTACAATTGGCTAGTTATTACTCATGAAGTATCTTAAATCCTTACGTGCAACTACTTACTTAGCCTACCCAGCATAGAAAATATGCATGCATTGTCCTAGCTATGCAAGTTAAAATATCATTGAAAACAATGTCGCGGAAGTTAACAAAAACATAATTCAAAATAGGCCAAGACATAAAACTTTAGTTTCTTTAACTTCAAGTAACAACTATGTGCATACATCTCAAACTTATATGCACCAAAATGTAACCCTAGTGTTATACACACCAATGGACACTAATAGAGGCAATTTCATTGTATGAAAATACCATATATTTAGAAAAAGAAACTTATATATACTAAGATCCATCCTTAGCTCTTTACCCAAGCAAGCTAGCTTCAAGTGATGAGCCACACTTTTCTTGTACTCACTTAGCCTCAACTGTAAGGCAAACAATTTGGTCAGTACTAGCTTATGCCATAAGTAACTTAGAAACGTAAAGTTTCCTATTTAGAAAATACCTTTAAACCAATAAGACTATTAAGCCTGGCTAGCTTGCTTAAACCTGCACAACACTTAAAGGGTGAGTAATTTAAAGTACTCAGTAAGGGATTCAGTACCTGTAAGGGGAAACTAATGCAAGTATGCAAGGCACAATAACTATACATATATATATATATATATATAACATACAAAGAAAAGCAAGCAATCAACAACACAACTAGAAACAAGGATAAGAATAACAATGAACAATGCAAATAATGGATGGGTGGATGAATCAATGAAATATGCACATGCAATACAGTTAGGACTTCCTTACACCTATAGGTGTTAGACTTGCCGTGTCCTCATACGGCTGGGGTAGTTGGATATTGGCCTTCGTATCCTATGCTAGCACTTAACTAACCCTTTGAAGTCCTCTTACAAGGCACATTAGAGTAAGTCTTATTCAACCCTTGCCGCCTCTGACAAGTTACTTAGAATAAGTCACCCCTTACTCTTTCCTTACCTATCTTTTCCTCTAACTTATTGTGCAGGGTAGCAACCTTATGTGGTTCAACTTGCCAAGCCCTTCAAGCTTACCTTAGGGCTTCTTAGTGGATCACTTACCAAACCTTAAGGTTTGGTTGGGATCCTCTTAGGTTTCCTTTGATTGCCCAAAGGTCTAAGACCTCCTACTTGGGCCAACAAAGAGTCTGAAATCGATTTAATCCCTTTAGTGCTCCCTTAGTAACTTAAGCACTTTAACTTCCTTAGCCACCATTCCTTACCCTACCTTACCACACCACTTAGCTACCACCTAAATAATGCATAATTCCCAACTTAGGAATGAGTTCTAGACCAACCGAGGTTACGAAACATCTTAAATTAGCCTAAGGGTGACAACCAAGAGTTTGAGACATTCTTAGGATGCCCCGAGCTTGAGTGACTAATACCCTGGTGATGCCATCGGCGACGCGTCACCAAAGGCATCAATGCTTAAGATACTTGAGGTCTAATGATGACACATTACCACCAACGCGTCACCAATGCACTATAGCCTTACGCGATAACGTTTCAACTTGCACGAACTTGCTCAAACTTTCCCATCCCAAGGCCAATTCACATGGGTCTTGTTTCTACTTCATTTCCATAAGTAATACTATATTTTTATGCATTATTTGAGCTGAATTAACTTAAATCCCTCACCTCAAATCATCCTTAAAGCAAGAAACAAGCAGTAAGCACACTTGAGCTTTATAGAATTTGTTTGAGTTATAAGCTTGAATTCGACCAAATTAGACACCAAGGCCATAAAATTAAGACCATATCTAACCAGTTAATGAGCTTAGTACTAGCTCACAAGGATCAAAGACGTTTACCTTAGGGTTTGGACCAAAAATTTGCAAGAACAACTCCAAATGCACCAAATCTAAAAAAAATGAGCTAAGGGCTTGTTGGGATAACTTTGGAACCTTTAAATTTCATGGAGTTTTGGCTACAATAAAAGCTTTAAAGATGGAGAGCTATGGAGGAGAGATAGCCACAAAAATGGCAAATGGGGAAGATGATGAATAGTGTTATCTCCCCCACTTATATAGCCAACCTCTCTTTTATTTGACACTTTGGCCCTCAAACTTAACTTTTATTCACTTAGGCTAGTTACACCTCCACTAAACCATCACACCTTGGTCCCATAAAAAAATTTTCCTTACCTAAACACTTTGCCTTTATGCCATTTAAGCCATTATAAGACATACCAGCTTAATTTCCTACTTAGTGCATTTTTCACTCTTAATTCTTGCTTTTGGTTCAAATGGCTAGAAATACTAATGGTCTTAACTCATTTAGCTCAAAACACTTGCATGAACCTAATTTCACTGAAATTATGGTCATGCCACTAACTTGGGTCAAAATTACCATTTTGCCCTCCTTTCCCTTTAGGTGCCAATTACACTTTGGAACTCAATTTAACCTTACTTAGCTTGCTTTTATTGTCTAATAAAACTTATTTAAGAAAACTAACTTGGGATTTACTTACCTCAACATTCAAAGTAGAGGAAACATTAGGAGAGCCTTTACAATCCATGTAAGTCAATTGTTTCACGTTTATGATACTTTCCATCTAAGTCAGTTGAAAAAGTGCTTGTTGGATTCGGGGCAAGTAATATCTCCATCCTTTGTCCCAATAAGAGAGGACCTTACCTATGATGAATATCCTGTTAAGACTTTGGGTAAGCAAGTGAGGAAACAGAGAACTAAGCGGATTCTCATGATTAAGATCCTGTCATCAAACCATGTAAAAAAGGAAGTCATTTGGGAAACTAAGCAAGATATGTCAGAGCAATATCGCAAGAAATTTGCTTAGTTGAAAAGGAATTTGGAAGACCAAATTTCAAAAGATGGGGAGACTATTACGGTTCTTTTAAACCCGAACTAAGATTAATAAGGTAAATGTAATTTTACAAGCTTAAAAACTTTATCTGCACACAAAGTCATGATTTTAGAATGATAGAGTAGCATGAATTAAGCAATGTGATCATTTGAGTAAGTTTGGAAAAGAGGACAAAATTGTTATTCTGCTGAGAAGACCCCGATTTTTTTCATAAATGAATTGGACTAAGTAATTGAATATTTTAAAGCACTTTTATGATTCCTAGTCCAATTTCACGTGTGGAAAGAGGAAAATAAGTTAAATGTGTGAAACGATCGCCAATTTTAGCACAAGTCAAGTTTCTAGGAGGTTAATGCATCATTAAGGAGAAAGGATGAGAGTTATCCTTAGGAGACTTGGTTTCCTTCTTCATTTTTCCTCTCCCATGCCATTTCAAGCCAAGAAAATCCTAAATCCTAACTCCAATCAATTCTTTGTAATTCTGAGTTCAATTTGGAGGATTCAAGGTGCAAGAGGCTCTCCTAAGCTTGTACAAGCAAGTAGCCACATTTTCTTCGTTGGTGAGATCTCATAAGTGCTATTCAAGGCTTGGGTAAGCTGGGTAATCAATCGCTATGCTATATTCTTTCTCATGAAGGTGAATTTCAAGCTAATTTAGCTTATGTGCTAAGATGGCTTAAAGAAGGGTTTAATGTCTCACACAAATAGAGGTAAGTCGAATAAGCCTGGTTTTAGTTTTCATAGCTCAAATTTGGATTATATTATGTGTTCTGAATGCATTGGTAATGATTTTACTATACTAGAACAAGTTTGCTACATTATGGTGCAAGTTTGAAGGATTTGTGCTTATGTGTGTATTATGGATTTGTAGCTCGTGATCTTGGTTTAGGTAATGGATTTTTGTGTTTTGAAGTGTTGAAATGATGCTTTTAAATGTTTGTACCATTTTGAAGAGTTTAGAAGTGCTTTTAATGTAGTTTAAGGAAAGACAAGTGAGATAGATGTAAGAACCGAGCAAAAGGGCATGAAGCAGTGCACCCAGGCAAGGCCCTCAGCGTCGCGGTGTTAAAGGGCCAAATCTATGTAGATAACACTGGCCAACAGTACCAAAGTTGATGCTGCAACGCTGGCCCCTTGAAGCCTGATGTTTAAGGCTTCCAACGAACTCCTTGATGCTTCAGTTAGCTTCCCTAGACCTTTTAAAAAGCATAGGACTTTTGAATATGTCCTAGAATCACTTTTAAAGGTAGATTAAACATATGTTAGCTAATCTAAGGTGTGGACAAGGAAGAGACTTAAGGCCTAAGTTAGAAAGTGCACCTTAAGTAAGATTATGAATGCTAAGCAAAAGAAGTTTTCAGCTTCTAATCACCTTGATTAAGCCATTTTAGCTTCATAAGATGGGCTACCAAGTTAAGTAAACTCTTGTACTATGTGATTAAGAATAAGAAAGAATAAATTAAGTTTGCTAGCGTAAGAATTTACTTTTTTTAGTAGGACTAGGTTGAGATAGGTTCACACAGCATAACCTTTTCAAGTGGCATTAGTTAAGACCTTCGGACATTGAAGGTCACATAAAGATGTATATATATGTTGTATATACTTTTTTATAGATATTTAAATGCCTTCTTGAAAATCTAGGAATTCTTACCCCTCATTTATGTAGATTTTGATTCCAAGGAACCTTATGCCTACTGAAGGGTTGTTAGCAAGTTTTTGTGTAAGTTATAGTTTAATAGAATCTTTATTGGTTCTAAGAGTTTGGCTTGGAAATTTTAAAGTACTAATTAAGTAAATCGTTGGCTTTATAGTTTTAGGTTAAAGGTGCACAAGTAAGTGGACAGCTCCCCACTATTGTCTTTAATGAGCTAAAGGCAAGTGGGAAAGGTTTTTAATGATCTCAAGATTGTTGTAAATATATGGGAATTATGTGTGCCTAAGAATACCTCTAGTACGACTATGTTGTGAAGACTCACTAGTATTTGTAAATACTAAAAATACTTTTGGTTGTGCATATCTTAAAGAGAGAATTACAATTTGTACCCTGAGGTATTACCTAAATTATACTTTGCCCCTCCTATTTTGGAAATCTGTTGATCGCCCCATGAGGTTTTAAGAAAACTAGAACAGTCATGTTTTAATATTAAAATTAATGAATTAATTACACTTTGAGACTCAAACTCTAATTCTTTAATTACTTGTATTTTTCAAATAATATAATATAATACATCTTTATATATATTTTTCCTTTTAACTTACAATCTCCCAATTATTTTTTTTCTTATGATTATATTTTATTTATTTTTCCTTATGTTCACAATTTTTTATCTTTATGTTTTCAATATCTAAAATATTTCCAGTTAAGGATATCATTTTTATTTTAAAATTGATTGTAGTTATTTATTTATATATTTCCATTTGGAAGCTTTACAAGCATCTTCATTTTTTTTCAAAACTTATTATCATCACTGTTAAATCTAAAATCATAGAAATGACAAGGCTTATATTTACAATAATATGAAAACTTTAAAACTACTTTCATTTAAATTAACACAGAAATTATTCATTTTGTTAAAAAATTAATTTTATATATTTATTCAGTAATTAATTATTTTGTAAGAAGGACTTGTTCAACCAAATATTTTTTATTATTTAACAATTTCTCGAGTGCTTAGATTGTTACAATTCATCAATCTTCGCATTTATATTTTTCTGGAAAATATTCTTTGTTATTATTCTTGCACAAGAGATTGTGCTATTCAATAAATTATAATGCTCTTTGTTGTATTCCATTTTATAACCGTTACCATTATTTTGAGGGCTAGTGTATTTTTAGGTTAAAGAAATCAAGAAACATATTACTAAGTGGGACCTTCTTGAAAAATAACTAATTAATCAATAAATATATAAAAATAAAATGACCATCTCTTGAGTAAGAATAATGACAAAGAATATTTTTCAAAAGAATATAAATGCGAAAAGTTAGTGAATTGTGATTGGAAACCATCTAAGCACCTGATAAATTGTTAAATAATCAATATGCATTTTTTTTGAATAAGATCTTCTTACAAAATGATTAATTAATGAATAAATATATAAAATTAAATTTTCAGCAAAATGGTTAATTATGTATTAATTGAAATAAAAGCAATATTGAAGTTTTCATATTGTTGTAAATATAGGCCTTATCATTTATTTGATTTTATATTTAACAATTATCATAATAAGTTAAAAAAATGACGATGCTTGTAAAGCTTCCAAATAGACCTTATAAATAAATAACTAAAATTAATTTTAAAATAAAAATGATATCCTTAATTAGAAATATTTTAAAAATTAAAAATATAAAGATAAAAAAATGTACTTATAATAATAAATAAATAAAATTATAATCATAAGAAAAAATTGGGAGATTGGAAGTTGAAAGGAACAGTATATATAAAGATACATTATATTATATTATTTGACAAAGATAAGTAATGAAACAATTTATATGTTAAGGAAAAAAATTAAATAAGAAATAAAGTTTGGGTCTCAAAGTTTAATTAATCCAATGTTTTAATGTTAAAAAATGACTAAAGAGGGGTAAGTGTGGATTTCTTAAAACCCCAGGGGGCTTTTACAAGGTTCTGACACAGGGGGGACAAACTGTAATTTAGGATATACCTTAGGGGACAAATTGTAATTCTTCCTAAGTTAAATGTTTGTTTTACATAAAGTTTGATACTTGAAGTCTAAGTTACTTGTTTTTGTGACTTTGGTATGTGCTTTAAAATGTTTTATAAATTCCATGGCGAACCATGGGATGCTTTTTTTTTTATTACTTTATGTGTGTCGAAGTAAATCATGTATTCTTATTGATCTAGGTTAATCAACTACTTGCATAAGAAATTTTAATGTAACGCAAGTATCAACTTAGCCAATAGTATTTAAGAGTGAGAACACAAAATCTCAATTAATTAAAGGTCCTAGGATACCCGTTTTGGTTTAAGCAAGAGATATCTTACATTCAGCTCCCTAAAGACCACTCATCATCCTAGTTCTTACATGAGACGTCACCTCATGCCTAGTAAGTTCTAGCCCCTAACTCGCTCATAGCAAGTCTTGGCCTTTTGACCTAAGTAGTAAACTTAGTTTACTAGCTCTTGATGAGCTTAGTTCACCACTTTACCTTTTCTTTGTTGTTGCACAAGTGAACATAGTGGATACTCATTACTTTGAGTTCCAATGAACACATTAGGTCTACTAGGATCCTGCCTAGTGCCTCAAGCCATTGGCCTTTTTAGGTTGCTTTGGTACTAAGCCTCCACCCAACAAGGTTTACTAAGCTCCCACTTAGTGTTTCTGGCCTAAAGTAGCTTGCTAGGTAATTCAAGTTTTATGTGTTGTATACAGATAACTATAAGACATTACCAAGATAAAATTTAAAAAAAAATGTTGTAAAATTGGGAAACCAATACCTATTTGTTATTGTTTTTTTTTTCTTGCCAATTTTTGTTTCCTATTTTTTCTAAATTCTATCTATCTTGAAACTTTGGAGAAAAGTGTAACTGAATTGCAACAGTTCTTGTAACAAATGATACCTTTGCTCATCAAAGTCCCACTGACAATGGACATAAAGATGTTAAACAATGATCAAAGATTTGTATTAGGCATGGACTAAAATGTAGACAAAACAAGGGCACCCAACTTGCTTCCATAAATTCTACATGAAGTAGCACATGAAGAACACACAATCTTATCTTAGCCTTATACCTTGCAAGAATAGACCCACAAGGGTAAAGATGTCCAAGATTTAACAGTCCTAAGAACAACCACTTCATCCAATAGTTATAAACTTATAAGCTACACAACCCCAGAAATCTATATAAAATCATTTATTATCATTTGTCAGGTATAAGATCATTTTTCTTGGTATTCACACCTTTGCTAGAAATCCAACTAACTTGAATGTCACAGAATTTTCTACGGGTCACTATACTCCTCCATCCAAGGTGTACCCTTGTGAAGACTTGCATTCCCTAGCATCAAGACCTAGTATCAAGGTTAATGCATCTTCATTTAGCTCCCACTATGACTTATACATGAGTACACACTTGGACCTCTTCACTCTTAGAAGGGAGATATAATGCGCTAACACTCTTAACAAGATGGCGAGCAAAGCCTTCCTTATTAGGGAAGTAGATGGCAACACTTTAGCATCAATGTCTCCAAGCTATATCCTTAAGCCTACAGATGACATAATAGACTTACTGTCACAATAAAGGGAGTTAGTACAAGAAGTTAATTACCTTATTCAAGCATAATTGAAAACATGAGTGTGCAACTCACAAGCACGTTGGACTCAGTCATAACAGTCATGGCTATGTATAACAACAAGATTGATGTAAGATAATGACCAAGTTGAGTGACTGAAAGCCAGCCACTAGGCATCTTAATGTGTTGCTTATTGCCCACAAATCCTAGTTCTAAAGAGTACCCAAATTGATGCTTCACCGACTTAGCCCAAGAATAAGAAATTGATTAAGAGAGAAAGAGAAAAAGTTAGAAACAGAGTCAAGGATGGCAAGAACAAGTATAGAATGGAACTTTTAAGAAATTTGATTGGAAGATAAGAACTTACTGCACAAGTACACCAAGGAGTTGAGAAAGAACAAGAGAAAAGAATAATGCTTAGAACAATTTTTAATCTTACTATTCTATGTGTAATTTGTGAAATACAGGCCCTATTTATAGTTTTGGTGGCTAGGGTAACCGTTCATACAAAGTTAGAAGGAATAGGTGTCACATGCCTTTAACTTAATCTTATCTAAATTATAAAGGACCCTAGGAACCTTACACTAATTTAGTGCTAGGCTTGCACAAATTGCTCCTTAGTGGGCCCATTAATTGATTAAATACTTAATTCAATACTGTTTTATACTATACCTTACTTTGGCTGTAGGTGAATGACCATAAAAAAATAATATTTACTCAGTGCAACGGGCCGACACTTCAAAATATGCATTTGTATAAAACATATCATTATGCACTGTGAATCCATACAAGTCAGCAGGGAACATAACCAATAGTTCCATAGCATTTGCCAAAGGCATAAGTTCTATATACATATATACCTCATGCACAAAAAGGCTGTGCATATGCTAAACACTGAGAATCTTTGTATCCAATCCCACCTGAGCTACACTCCCAAAATAAGTCACTACAATGCCCAGGTATCCCCTACTCCTTGCCTCTGTAACACAAATATGAGTAAGTTAATATTCCAAGTAATTAAGAACCTGCAAGAAGGAAACATACCAATAATATACTATAGCGAACAACTCATACACACCTAGCATCAGAATACGAACAACCAGTTCTTCTATTGGTTATTAGCCCAAAGTACACCAGTATCTTCACACAAAACATGTAAGGGATCTAAGAATCAAAGGTTCCTAGTAAGGGTTGTAACCTACAAGAAAAACATTCATATTGGGCCATGCATATTATCCATAAAGATGACAATATATGCTTCATGCACTTGAACTTAAATCCTAGTGTTAAGAATTCATATTATTGGCCAATAATTTTGGGAGTAGCTAATTCCCACAATTGCTTTACTCATTAGTCCTACAATTGACAAGTCCAACTTATCCATACGAATTTTGCTTTGAAAGCTTCTCAGTATTTGCCAATATCCCTTATTTTTATGCACAAGAGCGAACTATTTGCTTATTTAGTTGCATGTGTTAGTGCTAGCATTGTAAGGTTTTGTACATCTCCCCTTCTTAGGTTCACCCAAGCCTTGGTCCATCATGATGACCATAGGTGTCTTAGGTGTTTCAACCACCATGCTAGCCATAAACTAGACCTTGTTAAGGTCCTTTTTTCTTGTACATCCAAGCTCACAAATATGCACATACACACTTCCTATGCACTTCATAGTATAGTTTGGCTTTCTACCAAACTGAATCACATAAGCTTATTAAATAGCCATCAATACTCAATTTACATACTTGTTAAATTCATCAATAATTCAGCCACTTGATATACAAGTATCTTAGCTAAATTTATTTAACACATAACCATACAAATCAAATTATCTTTACCTTAGATAACTTAGTTTGCAAGCTTCAAGTACCTAGCATTTTGTTTCTGTTTCAATCCAAACTTAGGACCCCTCTTATTAGCTTAGGCCCATAACATATATTGATGATTTTAAGCATAATTTAGAAATTTTAACACTTGGAAACAGCCCCTAAAATGAGCACCAAAGTCATTGATTTTTCTTTCCCCATTTTGCCTAACTTGTGCTTCTTTCCAATTTTAATGGCACAAAAGCAGCCCAAACCTTACTATCTTATTTTTTACACCTTGTAAACTAGTTTATAAGCAAGATTACATCAACAAGTAGCCACTAAAACAACTGGAATAACATAGTTAATTCCTAGAATCAACTACAAACATAGCAGCACGAAAAATTCACTTTAATGCATATTCATGCTTTCATGGGCAATACACTTCCAAATAAATTTTTGTTGCTTATTAGCTTTTATACACTGCATCATAAGCAAGAAAACATTATCTAGAGATAATTTAAACCATTAAAACCAACAGTGCCCAGCTAGAATAAAATTAAAATCCTAAGCTCACCGCCAATGCTTCTTAAATGCACAATATGGTTTCCATGGGTAATTCTTTGCCTAGAACTTATCCTCTCACTTATTGGCCCTCCAATACCAATTCATAAGTTAAAAAAAAACCTTAGTGAGCTACTAAGACCCCTGGAACACAAAAATATGGCTAGGAGCAAAAGAACCAAACCTTACCTTTCTTAATACTCATGGTTTCAACTACACCTACGTTCCAGCCTTAGCTCTCTTTTGTTTTAGCTCATTGGCATCTCAAATCAAGTCTTAAAGCTAGGGAAAACATCAAAGAATCATCTTAGCCAAGACACATGCATAGTGCCAGAAATTCAAAAATGATGAAAACTTCACCTCATGAACAAAACTAAACCATGGATGAGCTCATAAGCACCTACAAACACATTGAGCATCTTTGATTTCTCTTTTGATATGCTTAAATGGAATCCCCTGAGCTGGATTGGACCAGCTATGGAAGCCAAAATGAGGCAAAGTTCATGGTTCTAATTCAAGGAAAAAAGCAATAGTGTTTTAATAGGAGAAATATCAAGCAATTAATTGGACTTTATGCAATTTGGCAATTTGGCCCAAACTTCTCCTTATTTTGCCAAGTTGCTTCCAAACCTTTTATAAGTGCTAGAATAGGCTAATTTTCATCCATTTCATGCAAGGGTAATTTTAGTAACATCTTTAACCTTAAGAAATTATAAAAATACCCTTTTGCCAATTTTTCCAAAATGACCAATGTTTGTAATTTTTAAGCTAATAGACCCTCTATTACCAAGACTTGGCTTGCAAATAAATTATCTAAAATGTTAATTTACTAAAATAATCCATTATTTAAAAGTCTGAGCTTCTTGTAATTACCTAGCCGAATTAGACTTATAGCTTCAAGGGTTGTCACAATAGGAACCCTAAACCTAGCAAAAGAAATAATCCTAGTCAAACTAGGGATTGAAAAACACACTGTGAACATAAAACTTAAGGAATTCATGTGGCATATTTTCCATGTGCCATAACTTGATTCCCAAGGCAAAAAATAGGCTAAATAGCCCAAAAAATCCTCAAAGGTGCCCTTGGGTGTGCCATTTAGGGTTTATGCTTGTACCTCCTATGTCTAGCTAGCTTTCTAGGGTTTCTTCTACTTGAATCTTCATAGTATTGTATGATTTGAAGTTCTTGATGTCCTGCACACATAGAACTTGGTTACTTTGTGAAATAACACTAGTAGGCTCCAAAGTAGGCTCCAAGTACACTATGATCAGTGCTTGGACTACTTATTTTGTTTCTCTGGCATTTTTCCTTGTGAGAAGTCCCCTGCTTATCTTCAATGGGTCATTGGATGTTTTAGAAGCCTCTGATATTGATGGTCCTCCATCACATCTTTGTCGCTATTTTGTCATTAGGTTAAACAGGTGGTCAAACAAATTACTGAAAGGTAACTAAAAAGGTTAATAGATCACATTGCAATCATTTTTCAGTCACTAGAGAGGATGCCTAATTTGAATTTTTGAAGAAATTGCATAAGGAGGTTCAAATGCAAATTGAGAAAAGGAGCAAACAATAAGCTCAATCAGCCAATAAGAGGCATAAAAAGGCTGTCTTTAAGTCAATAGATTGGGTTTAGGTATGTACATATGAGAAAAGGTAGATTTCATGATCAAAGAAGGATCAGATTACATCCTAGGGCAGATGGACCCGTTTAAGTACTAGAAAGAATCAATGATAATGCTTATAATGTCACAGAGTGTGGTCTCAGTACCCCGAATTACTTAACTTGTAGGCTCTTTGAGAATGTGATCCCACATAGTTACTATTTACTAAACATCATTTGTAGGTGAATTAAGACAATTTACATGCAACTAGTTTCTTAACCTACCATGCAAAAAGATATGCATATGTTTGTCTTGGCGATGAAAAACAAATAAGCAAATCATTTAAGAAAACATCGCTCAAGTATTTCATTTAAAACATATTTAAAATGTGCCAGGGCAACAAAATACTACTTACTTCAGCTTCAAGCAATAGTTTGTGCACTTTTCAACACTAGCATGCACCCAAAAGTAACACAATGGTTTAACACCACAGTGTATCCTAATAGAGGCAATGTCTTAGTACACAAGATGCTATATAATTGCAAGGCAAAATTCTTAACCAAGATTCGTCACTTGAGCCCCACCTTTGAGCTATCAAGCTCCAAGTGCAAGCCCTTTTCAAGCCCTTTCTTATCTTGTGTACCACTTATAAGCTCCAAGTGCAAGTCCTTTCTTATCTTGTGTACCACTTAGCCTCTCAATTGTAATGGTGTAACACTTAGTTAGTACAAAACTTAGCTCTCATGTAATCTTAGAATCTCAAGGATTTAAGTAAATAAGTACCTACAAAAATGAAAAATTAGCCCACACTTAGATAGGCCCGATGTTAGAACCTACACAACAAACTTAAGGAAATGAGTAAATGAATGTACTCAGTAAGGGTCCCTTGGCGTACCTGTGAAGAAGATAGCAACCAAGCATGAAAATATGATATACAAACAAGCAAATAACCAACCAACAACCATCACGAACAAATAACATAATAGATATGCAATGCATGAATGTATGATATGCAAAATGCACATCTTTTGGGACTTCTTACACCTTAGGTGCCTTACTCTTACCATGAGCTTAAACGGCAGAGGTAATTGAGATGCTAGCCCTTGCATCCTGAATCCTTTACCTCCCCTATGTGCCACTTACGAGTTTTAAAGTAGGTCTTCACCTTATCTCAAAACTTACCTGTCGTACCCTTAACTTGTTGTGCAAGGTAGTCATTTTATGTGGTTCAACTTGCCAAGCTCTTGGACCTTAGCTTAGGGCTCCTTAGTGGCTTACTTACCAAACCACATGGTTTGGCTAGGATCTTCATAGGTTTTTATTCATTTTCTGAAAGGTTTAACACCTCTCACTTGGCCAATGAAGACTCCAAAACCTACCTTAATCCCCTTAGTGCCCCCTTAGTAACTTGGGCACTTTTACCTCTTTAGCCATTCTACTTAGCCCTACCTTAACCACACCACTTAGCTACCCCTTAAATAATGCATAATTCTCAACTTAGGAATGTGTCTTAGACCCAACCAAAGCTATGGAACATTTTAGAATAGCCTAAGGATATTAACTGATAGATTGAGACATTCTTAAGGTGCTCCAAGCTTGAAGGACTTGGGCCTTGGCGATACCATTGGTGATGCGCCACCAAGGGCATCAGTTCTCGGGTTTCCTAAGAAGCTCTTGGTGATGTCCCACCATTATACGTCACCATGGTGTCACCAATGCCCTTCCAGCATTGCGCAAATGCGTGCTATCTTACACGAAACTTGCTCAATCTTTTAATCCCCAAACCTGATTCATAAGGGTTTTGTTTCTACTTCATTTCCACATGCAATAATACATTTATATGAATTATTTGATCTAAATTAACTTGAACACTTACCTCAAACTCATCCACAAAGCAAGAACAAAACACAAGCACCATAAGCACACTTGAGCTCAACTTAGCTCTCTTGAGTTCCAGACCTAAAGCCAACGTGATATGGCACCAAAAACTTCAAATAAAGACCATTTCTAGATACTCAAAAAAATTAGAATCAATTTAAACTAAACCAAGAAGCTTACCTTAGGTTTTACTCCCAAAATAAACAACAAAGAGCTAAAATGAAGCAAATGCACCAAGAATGAGGTGAGGGCTTCTTGAATTCATTTTGAGACCTTCAAAGTTGTTGGAAATTTGTAGAATTATGGAGGTTTGTAGTAGAAAAGCTACTAGAGAAGGAAAGCTATGAAATTGGGAAAGAAAGATGGTGATGGTGGTCAACATTTGGTAGAAATATCTTACCAACTCCACAAAGGCATTTTGTTTAATTTCTTGCCCTTTGGCCCTCAAGTTCTCTTTCGTTTCAAGGTGGCCACTAAATACACACCCAAAACTATCCTTCCTTGGTCCTAAAGAATATTTTCATGCCTCCCACACTTAGCCTCTTGGTCCCTTAAGCCACTTAAGACATAAATGCCTCATTTGTGATGGGTTTCGGGAACCAAACAGTGTAGCGGAATTTAACCGAAACCCTCCAGGATCCAAGTAAAACGGGGTAAACCGGGTGTTCGAAAATTTTCATACCTAATTTTCGGTTGAGATCTCTCACTCAACTGAAGAGTCGAATCACAAAACCTGAATAGTTGACGTGTTCATGCTCTCTATGGTATCCACACGAGCCTCTCGGGATCACCACACTTCCACCACGTCCCGGCAGATGCATTTTTCTTGCGCTCGCAGTGCTAGCTTGCGTCCTCCAAGGAATTGCAAGAGAAGAGTGCGGCTGTCATTTTTGGAGGCTAGGGCAAGGAGACCTGCGAATTTCTCACTTAAAAGTTGTATTTATAGTGAGACTCAACTTCCAGGCCTAATGGGTTTCAAAGCCCTAATCCAATTAGGATTTAATTTTGGGCTTAATAATGGCTCAACTCTTTGGCCCATTATTAATACAAAATTAAAGTGAAACCATAACCCAAATAATTAGCCCATGCACTCTAATGATCCAAATAGCTCTATGTGTGTGACTCAATAGGCTCTTGCCATATTGGCAATGATCATAAATCACATTTATGATCATAAGCAATGAGCGGTGTCTAGCAACACATTATTGCTACCCAAGTGACAAGATTGTCGATGATTCGACTAAACCTTTATGATCATCATTGATATATGCCATTGTCCCTTTGTCCAAGATATCAAGACTAAGCACGAGACATGGAATGTGTCACTCTCGTATAGTCCAATCTTTGGTTTCCTGATTACTGAGTAGACCAACTTAAACTGATAACATTGATATCATATATCAACTCATCCGAGCATGGCCATGCATTTTCTAAGTCTTACTCTATCAAGGGGCCCGAAGATATCACTCCCGTTACATAGGAGGGACAAATCCCATCTTGATCATACAAATCCCTCCGCATGATATGTGACATACCCAATGACCTCCTTCAAGTTCACTCAGTTACGAGCAACAAAGGAAAGTATCAAAGTATGTGACTCACATGTAGGGAACCTTGATGATCTTAGGTTGAAGGACTACATATACCATGATCACTATGAGAATCACTTATGACACTCATATAACGATCTATGTAGTGTTCTCATGGTGGGTCGGTCCAGTACACAAGTTCTCCAACTTGTACCCATATGTAGACTACATATCTCATATTAGTCTCCACATATGCTAGTCATTATGTATTATTGCAACCCGCTCCACAATAATACTAGACCAGGGACGTTTAAGAATATCATTATTCTAGGGTTACGATTATATTTGTTAAGTTACGTAGAAACAAAACAACAAACATAATTGTTGGATTAATGCCTTAATAAAATATCATGACTCAATGTGCAAAAATACAATCATCTCATGATTGGCTTTTGAGCACAACACTAACAATTTGAACACTTAGTGCAATTTTCACACTTTTCCTTCAAATGATTGTTCTAATAGCTAGATTAACTTATGGTCCTAACTTAATTAGTCAAAATTGCTTACATGACCCCAATTTCATCAAAACTACATTCATGACACTCAGTTGGGTCAAAATTACCATTTTACCTTTTTGACTCGTAGGTGGCAAATCACACTTACAAACTCATCTTTACTATACTTAGCTTGTTTTTCTTGCTTAATAAAATGCTAACTTGAGGTACTTAAGTGAAAATATTTAAATAAAACACATTTATCGGATCAAAGCGAATCATTGACTAGAAGAGTTGTCATATACAAACCTGATTTACTAGGTAAGTACAACATTAACTTAACCTTTAGTATAGTTGATTTTGTTTTTGTTTGACAACGTTTCAGATTCAAGAATGAATTCCTTTGAGGAACAGGGAGTTGATGAGAATCAGGCCATGATAGAGTAAGGCAAGCACAAGGACCCCTTGAGAATCACCTTAGGCCCAATCATAAAGGTTAAGGCTAAAGAGCTTAGCGGGGTGCACCAATGAACCATGGGCTCATTAAGGGCCTCACCAAGGATCATAAAGCTCAAGGTGACATAAGGAGCTAGAATGAGTTAGAAATGAAGGATTCTATACCTTGGACCAATATACTTACAATTCATGAGTATGTGCACCTTAGTCTACACATACGCCACAAGTTGCATGCACCCAAGCCCTACTATACACCCAATGGGTTTTGGATCACATTGCTTTATTTTGTTGTTGTCTCAGTTATTGTATAGTTTTATCGAGCAAAGGAGCCTAAGTAAGACCAAGGTGACACACTAAGGACCCTATGTGAATGCCTCTAAGTCCAAGTAAAAGTCTTAGTATCTTAAAGACTCTTATTGTTTTCTAGTTAGATTTTCATATATTTTATGGCCTAAGAATATTATTTAAGGTCACAACTTGTTTTATTCTAGAAATTAAACGTTAGAATATACAATTGTTTCTAAGTACTCTCTTAAGTTCTTTTGTGTTGTTCCATATACTTCTTACTTCTAATCACAGGCTGGTTAGGGGTGGGGCTGGTTATCACTCTTTTGGTTGAAATCCTGGCACTTAGAAACCATTTTTTATGCATTTCTAGGACTTACAAATATGGGGTTTGCATAAGAACAACTACGATGAGTGTCACAAGCAAGCTTTGAATAGCAAAAGGAATAAGTTTATTGTTAACAAAGATCCATATATGTGTCAAAGGAACAACTAAATTTAGCTATAGAATAAAAATAATCAAATAAGGAAAAACTTCAATATAGCAGCTAGGTATGGCATTGTGGCTTTATAGGTAATTGAAATGTGCTACATAATATAGGAAGTTATAGCAGGGTAACATAATCGTAATTTATAGAAAGTTCAGATGTCCTGACAGTTTTATAGATAATAAAATGTTGAGACATATATCTAAACACATAACAAAGCTACTTATTTATATATTTGTATGTAGCCTTGTTCCTCAGGGATGTCCTTAACTGTGGGGAGTAGCTTTCACCAACAATGCCCCCACTCATCTACACTCTATGTGGACAATATCTTGCACTGACAATGCCTCAGTAAATATGAAAAATTTTTACTTTATAATATTCATGGTATCAGTAGCTAAAAGGGTAAACTCCACGATAGGCCATCTTCTCTAATTTTTTGTCCTAAATGGGGTCACATAGCTCCATTTTGCCCTAGTGAGTCTCTCAATGTATATTTCATTTTCTATTTAGTTTCTTTCCGTTAGTTGGACTATTAATTTTAATGGGAACTTGGTTAAAAATATACTCTGACACTATAGTGGAAGTGTGTTAAATTGGGAATAGATAGTAAACGTCTTTATTATGGACACTTTATTCTATCTCCACTTCTGAAAAGCCAGGCCATATATATATATATGTGTGTGTGTGTGTGTGTGTGTGTGTGTGTGGCAACGTGCGGGTTTTCGGGAGTCGCCACCAATCGGTTTTCGCCTAGGTCGATTGGACACCTAAAAATGGTCTGCGAGAGTTCGGGGTTTGGGAGTACGGTTACGTTAAAATAACTCTATTTTAACGCCCAAAATTGGTACCTTAGTTGATTTCAATTTTTGCTTTGCTTGCTTTTGGATAATTTCAGTTAATTTTCAAACTAGAAATTTAACTGAATCATCCAGATGTAATTTTTTAGATTAATGTGAATTTTTGAAATTTTTGGTAATTAATTTATATAAAATTTTTTATATAAACTTGATATTTCCGAACCATGGATTCTATCGAACCACCAGGATACGGAATTTAATAATAAAAATTAGTTTTTATTTAATTAAATGTTTTAATTAATTAATCATCCATATCATAAATTCTGCCGAATTATCTGAATATGGATTTATATCTTTATACTTAATTTTATTCATTTTAAAATTTTGTATTTTTCCAAACCATGAATCCTATCGGATCACCCGAACATGTAATTTAATTAAAATTTTTATTCTTAATTTATTAATTATTAATTTAATTATTAAATTTGTCATAATTTTTTATAAAATTTTGGATTTATTAATGATCTTAATGTTAACTAATTTTTTTTTAAAAGAAAATTTTTTTTTGTTCTTTTTTTTTTGTTTTTTTTTCTATCTTTTCTTCTTTTTCTTTTTACTTTTTTCTTTCTTATTCTTTTCTTTTTTTTGTTTGATGAAAGATTTTTTTTTTAAATATACTTAAAAATTGATTTTTTTTATTGTCTGGTTATGATTTATTTTAAATTTTTATTTTTAATAAAAGGAATAAAAGGTTAACTTTTTATTATTTTTAAAAAAATATATGTGTTCCGAAATAATAAAGGATGGGGGCTTTGTTGTAAAAATGGATTCTTGATTAGCCCTAAAAATAAGTGAGATAAGGTTAATTATTCACATAAAAAAAATCTTCTTTTATTTATTTATTGTTTTTTTATGGCTAAAAGTGAAATAAGTTTAATCATCCACATAATTGCATAAAGTAAATTACAGGAAACTAAATAAATAAAGAAAAAGTGGGGCTTTTTACCATCCACTTAAAATATAAAGTAGGAGGTATAACCTTCCATAAAAAAAATTAAAGTGCATAAATTAAATAATTGCAGGAAATTAAATAAATAAAGAAAAGTGGGGCTTTTTGGCCATCCACTTAAAATAAAATAAAAAAATAAGAGGTATAACCTTCCATAGAAAATAAACATGCATAAATTAAATAATTGGAGAAATTAAATAAATAAAGAAAAGTGGGGCTTTTTGGCCGTCCACTTAAAATAAAAAAAAAAGTAGGAGGTATAACCTTCCATAGAAAAAATATAAAAGTGCATAAATTAAATAATTGCAGAAATTAAATAAATAAAGAAAAGTGGGGCTTTTTGACCATCCACTTAAAAAATAAAAAGTAGGAGGTATAACCTTCCATAAAAAAAATAAAAGTACATAAATTAAATAATTGCAAGAAATTAAATAAAGAACGAAAGGTGGGACTTTTTGGCCATCCACTTAAAAAAATAAAAAGGTAGGAGGTATAACCTTCCATAAAAAATAAAAATAAAATAAAATAAAATAAATAGATAAATAAACAAGAGTTAATAGTTAGTTCTGCCAAAATGAAAAAAACAGTTAGAGACTTAAATGAAAGGGAATGAAAAGATGAAGGGTTTAACAAAGGTTTTACCCAAAAAATGAATTTTTTGAAATTCGCGGGTCGGGCTGGCGACGGCAGGGGCCAGGTGACGGCGACGGCGGCGTATACGGCGACGAAGGAAGAGGGGCTGAGGCGGAAGGAGTGGGGGAGAGGCGCGGCGGGTCGGAGCGGGAGAGAGAAGCGTGACGGTGACGGTGACGGGAAGCTCGGGAAGAGAAGGAGAGAAAGGAGGAAGGAAACCAAGGCGGGGGAGAAGAGGAAGGGAGGAGAGGTAGCGGAAGGCAAGGAGAAAAGGCCGAGAGGAAGGAGAACGACGCGGCAGGAGTACGACGGTGAGGGAGAAACGGCGACGGCAGAGAGAGAGAAGCTAACGGAAAAAAAAAAAAAAACAGAGGGAGGGAACTGTTCTTAAACTGAAGTTTAGATTTTTTTTTTTTGGGAGAAGAGAGGAGAGCCAGGGACTGTTTCTACAGTTTTCCCTTTTTTTAAAACAGCTCTAATCTTGATTCTTTTCGTGGTTTCTGATAGCCAAACGCTATCGCCTCTATCTAGCCGAACTCCCTGCCACAAGAATGGCCAGAAGAGCTGGCGCTACCCGAGAAAAGGTGTGATCATGCACCTCAGGAGATAGCCAAAGAGCTCCGAGCCTGGCACGCCAGGAAAACCCGAGGACACTACTCGCCCCCCCAAGGTTGTGAACAAATCGCCTTCGGAAAAGCGGCACCAGACATAACGAGCCGAACATGATATCCCCGAAGGCGGAACTCCCTGAAACTGGGAACCCCCGAACTGAGGGCTTGTTTCCCGAAGAGGCTCTGTCCGTACCAAAGGACGACCTCACCCAGGGACCTCGGGAGTACGGCAGGAGCATTTATGGAAGCATTTAAGGAAGCCTCTGACACATCCATTCACAGACGCCACAATCCGCCTCAAAAGGCGCACTGCCACGCTGACGCCATCAAAATCACATCATGGCCCATCTCAGCACATGGCTCAAGGCAACCTGCTACCAGCTATCTGTCTCCTATGCCCAGAAATTCAGGAACATCCGACCGAACACGTGTCGCGATCTGAACGGGCTAGGCGCTCCTATAAATACCAGGAATTAATACTTGGCAGGAGGCTGGTTGGCAAAAATACGGCTCCCACACTCTGAGAAAATTACCAGGCAAGACTCCTCAGCCCTTTGTGCTATTTTCTCTGCCTTTCTCTCAGCCACCACTGACTTGGGCGTCGGAGGCTCCCCCCCCGGAAAAACACTCCGGGGGCCTCCTAACCCTTTGTTTCTGAGCTTTCAGGCACTCTCCTTTGGGCGATCCAATCCACCAGGCGTTCTTCCTCCCAGAAGTCTCTCCTCCAGTCATCATGACTCTAAACGATGAGGCCCCTGGCCATCATTTGGCGCCGTCTGTGGGAACCCGCTCTGAGATCGCCGTCGTTGAGACTCGGCGTTCTAAGGACAAGGGACTCCCAAGGTCCCCGTCCGCGCCTGAGATACAACCGGCTGCTGAGCAAACACTCCCAGGGACTTCTGCGCCTGAGGAAGACCGCCCTCTGGTAGTCACCATGAGCTTCTTGAGGGACTTTCAGCGTTCGGTCGTTGCTGAAGTGACCCAGCAGATCGACCGAAGGTGGCCACAGCAAGCACGGGCCCAGAGACCCCCCTCACCGACACGCCCTCGGGAGAGAAGCCCCAAGTCTACACATCGCAGTTCGGGGAGTGGAGACCCTCGCGAAGAATCATCCACAGAAGATATAGCCCTCGGGAAACGGCCTGTGGGACAAACCGGGTCCAAGCGACCGAGAGTCTCACAGCGAAGCAGTTCGTCGCCTGAGGCGAGGTCCTTGTCCCCTCAGCGCCGAACTCGCTCCCCGAAGAGGCGCCGACGATCTCCATTCCCTGAAGAAGGCCCTAGCGCCACAGTGCTTATGGAGAGGATACTAGCACGGCTGGACAGAGTGGAGAAACAAGTGGCCAGAAAACCCGTTTGGGCCAGACTCTCTGGAACATGCTGCGAAGATGACTCCCCATTCATTCAGGCCGTCGTTGAGGCAGCTATGCCAGGTAACTTCAGAGTACCTCGTCTGGAAATTTATGATGGCCTTACAGATCCACAGGCCCACTTGACGAAGTACAGACGCAGCATGATAATGCACGGTGCTGATGACGCTACCATGTGCAAATGCTTTGAAGTCACCCTCACAGGGCCAGCAACTGCGTGGTACAATTCATTGCCTCCAGGGACCATCACTGAGTTCCAGGAGTTGTCCACAGCCTTCACCCAGCAGTTCATTGGGAGCAGGCCAACGGCGAAGATGCCTGTCCAGATGTTCGACATAGAGCAGAGAAACGGAGAGACCATCCGAGACTATGTCGAAAGGTTCAACAGGGAAGCCCTGAGCGTCCCAGACTTTCGGCCCGAAATCCGCATTCTTGCCATGACACGGGGCCTTCGGTGGGACTCACAGCTGTTCTACGAGTTCTCAAAGGACCCCCCGGACACCCTCGGAGAATTTTACCGAAGGGCCGAACAGCACATGACAGCCGAGGAGCTGAGAATGGCTTGGGCCAAAGTCAGACGAACCACCGCGCCGAAGGGTCCAATCAGCAAGCTCGTAATCCTACCGAACAGGCAGGACGATCTCGGAGGATGCGGGGAAGGAAACCTCAAAGTTTCACGCCCCTGAGCACCACACGGACCAACATCCTCATGGCGCTGGAAAGGCAAGGGACGCAGATTCGGCGGCCAAGGGCCATGACCGCCGATAACAAAAAGAATGCCAAGAAGTTCTGCCAGTTTCATCGCGACCACGGTCATGACACCGAAGACTGCTTCCAGCTGAAGAAGTACATAGAGTCGCTGATAAAACAAGGCCAACTTCGGAAGTACCTGCGGATGCCTTCCCCAAAGGGAAGAAAAGAGGAGGAAGAAAGGGCCGAAGATGAGGATTACGACTCCGACAGGCGGAGAAATAGAAGTCCAAAAAGGCGCCCTCCACCTCCAGCAGGGGTTATCCAAACCATCACCACGGGGCTCCCATCCTCGGAAAGAAAGCGGAAAGCCAGAGAAATTGCAGTCATGGAGTATCAAAGTCCATCAAAGAAGCTGGCTCGCAAAGATGGCTCCACCGTCGTCTTCCCCCACGACGATCCGCTGCTGATTATGGCGAGAATAGGGAACTGGGACGTCAAAAGAGTGTTGCTTGATGATGGCTCAAATGCTGACGTCCTATTCTCGCACCTGCTGCCGAGCTTGGGCATCTCCAGCAGCGAACTGAAGCCTGTCACCTCGCCCACTTTTGGGGTTGGACCATCCGAACTCCCCGTCCTCGGATGGATCGATCTCCCGCTGATGATGAAAGGGACTTCGGTAGACGGAGCAGCTGAGTTGTACGCCTCCACAATGGCAAGATTCATCGTCATGGACGTCCCGTCCTCGTACAACGCCATCCTTGGAAGGCAGACACAGGGAAACCTGCACATTCGCCCTGATGTGAAGTACTTGACTGTCACATTCGCCACCAAGGATGGAGATGCAGAGATCTTCATAGACCAGGCCGAGGTAAGAAAGGTGTTTGTGAAAGCACGAAAGGCTCCGGCAAACAACTCTACACAAACGGTGGAGGCAAAGGCGCAGGAGAAAGGCAAAGGAGAAGATCCCGCAAAGGCAGAAACGGAAGCAGTAGATCTTGTCCCAGGACAATCTACCCGAATAGGGAAGAGCTTGGCCGAAGGTGACAAGGAAAAACTTGTATCCTTTCTGCTGGAAAATAAAGATCTGTTTGCCTACTCGCCGAAAGATATGCCAGGAGTAAACCCTGGCATAATACAGCATAGCCTCAAAGTAAGCCCGGAAGCAAAACCTGTCCGGCAAAAGAAACGGAGCATCTCAGCCCACAAAAGCAACTTTGTCAAAACCGAAGTCCAGCGTCTCCTAGATGCTGAAGTTATCAGGGAGGTGAAGTACCCCGAATGGTTAAGCAACGTGGTCATCGCCACAAAAGAAGGTAGCAGCAAACTCCGGATGTGCATCGATTTCAGAAATTTGAACGATGCTTGCCCGAAAGACTCATACCCTCTGCCGCCAATAGATCAACTGGTAGATTCAACTGCTGAATATGGGCTCCTTAGTTTCCTAAACGCCTTCAGTGGCTACCATCAAATAAGGATGGACCCCGAAGATGAAGAGAAGACTGCCTTCATCACCGAGGGAGGAACATATTGCTATATCAGGATGCCCTTCGGGCTCCAAAATGCAGGAGCCATCTACCAGAGGCTGATGAACAAGGTCTTCAAAGACCAAATGGGGAGAAACATGGAGGTGTATGTTGATGATATGATAGTCAAGAGCAAGCTGCCTGGCTACCACGTTGCAGATTTAGAGGAAACCTTCCAAAAGCTTAGAGCCTTCGGGATCCGCCTTAATCCTAAGAAGTGCATCTTCGGGGTGACCTCGGGAAAATTCCTTGGGTACATGGTATCCAAAAGAGGCATCGATGCTAGCCCCGAGAAGATTAAGGCTCTGCTTGAGTTCCGAACTCCTGCCACAGTCAAAGACGTGCAGAGACTCACCGGAAGAATAACCTCTCTGAGCAGATTTATTTCCAGGTACGGAGATAGGTGTCGACCTTTCTTCAAAGTCCTCACAAAGGCAGCAAAAATGGAAGGCAACCTCGGAAGAAATGATCATCCTTGGGATGAAGATTGCCAAAAAGCCTGGGAAGAACTCAAAGTCTACCTGGCCAGCCTGCCGACTCTGCGACAACCTCGGGAGGGAGAGCCCCTCGTACTGTACCTCGCCGTCACAGAAAAAGCTGTGAGCTCGGTCCTCGTGAAAGAAGAAGGGCCAAAGCAATGGCCAGTCTACTATGTCAGCAAATCCCTGCATGGCGCCGAAGTCAGGTACCCTTTGCTTCAAAAAGCTATATACGCCTTGGTGCTTGCAGGGAGAAGGCTGCGACCATACTTTCAGGCTCACCCCATCATCGTCCGAAGTAGTCTGCCGCTACGGGATGTCATGAAGAGAGTTGATCATTCGGGAAGGCTCTCCAAGTGGTGCATAGAGCTGGGCGAACACGAAATCACGTATGAGCCTCGGAAGGCCATAAAAGCTCAAGCACTGGCAGATTTTATCGCCGAAATACCCACCACTGAGGAGAGCCATTCAGATCCAAAAGAGGGTGAGCCAGAATGGACCTTGCACGTAGACGGAGCCTCGGGGTCCGAACACCAGGGAGCTGGAGTAATTATCAGGGGCCCCGAAGGCCTGGAGGTAACGAAGGCTATCAAGTTCAGCTTCAACGTCACCAACAATGTAGCTGAGTATGAAGCCCTCATAGCGGGATTACGCTTGGCCAGAAAGATTGGCGTGAGAAACTTAAAGGCTCACAGCGATTCCCAGCTGGTAGTTCGGCAGACGGCAGGAGATTATGGGGCGAAGGACCCAATCTTGGCAAAATACCACGAGCTGGTAGCAAAGCTCATCCAAGAGTTTGACGCCGTACGGATCGAAAATGTACCTCGGCGGAATAACACTGAGGCAGATTGCTTGGCGAAGTCAAAAACATACACCGAGGTGCTAGACCATCCGAGCATCTCAGTGCTGAGCATAGCGACCTCGGGAACAGGGTGGAAAGATCCAATAAAAAGATACCTCGCAGAGAATTTGCTCCCCGAAGACCCCGGCGATGCTGCAAGACTGCGAAGACGCTCCGGAAGATTCTTCCTGATTGGCGAAGAGTTATACCAACAGGGATATGCGAACCCGCTGCAAAGATGCGTGGATGAAGAGGATACTGAAATGGTCCTTGAAGAAGTCCACGAAGGCATGTGTGGTTCACACATTGGAACTGATGCCCTTGCAGCAGTGATACTCCGCCAAGGATACTTCTGGCCTACCCTGAGAAAGGACGCAAGACAGTTCGTCCGGAAATGTGGTAGCTGCCAGAGACACGCGAAAATCCAGAGGACACCCTCGGAAATGGTAACCTCGGCAGACTATCCTTGGCCCTTCGCAGTCTGGGGTATAGACCTTACTGGGCCACTCCCCACAACACCCGGAGGCGTGAAATTCTGCGTGGTAGCAGTGGACTATTTCTCAAAGTGGGTGGAGGCAGAACCACTAGCAACTATCTCGGCAAAAGAAGTGCAGAAGTTCGTATGGAAGAACATCGTATGCAGATTTGGCATACCAAGGGTACTAGTAGCTGATAATGGATCCCAATTCATAGACAAAGGATTCCAGGAATTTATCAGCAACCTCGGAATAAAGATGCACTTCGCCCCAGTAGCTCACCCCCAAAGTAACGGGCAGGTGGAAGTATCGAACAGGACCATAAAAGATGGCCTGAAAAAGAGACTGGGAGAAGCAAAAGGGAAATGGCCAGGAGAACTCCAAAGCGTATTGTGGAGCTACCGAACGACGCCCCGAAGGGCCACAGGGGAAACTCCCTTTTCACTAGTCTTCGGGACAGAGGCCATTATCCCAGTCGAGATAGTCAGACCATCAGTACGGGTGCAAATATTTGATGAAGGTGGAAACGACCTCGGCCTCAGAACCAAGCTCGACCTCGTCGGCGAACACAGAGAAATAGCCGAGCTGAGAAGAAAAGCTTTTCAGCAAAGAGTGGCCGCGGCTGTAAACTTACGGGCCAGGCCAAAAGAGATCAAGAAGGGAGACCTCGTTCTCCGAAAGGCTGACTTTGCACCCCGAAAGCCGTCCCACGGAGTACTTCGCGCAAACTGGGAAGGACCTTATTTGGTTCTCGCCGAAGTACGAAAAGGCGTGTACAAACTTGGCGACGCCGAAGGCGTAGAATTGAAAAATACTTGGCACTCAGACGCCTTGAAAAAATTCTACGCCTAAGATGAAGCGGAGGAATTGTAAGTACAGAATGCTCTTAAGGAAAGTTCTTAAGTATCCAAAATTGTGCAAAGTAGAATTCCGCGAAGATGCTCGCCGTAATAAAGCGCAGATTGACCTCCCAGAGTCCCTTGAGCCATCACGCTCGGGAAAAGATGGAGAAATCTCACAGAGGCGGTTTTCCGAAGTCCCTTGAGCCATCATGCTCGGGAAAGATGGGAAACAAGAACGTCGCAGAAGTACTCGCCGAAATAAGCGCAGAGACAGTTTTCCGAAGTCCCTTGAGCCATCACGCTCGGGAAAAATGGAAAACAACTCTCGAAAGATTTCCTAAGTCTCTTGAGCAAACATGCTCGGGACAAAAGGAAAAGAAGGAAAATTTTTTGACTAAGGAATTTCCGAAGTCCCTCGAGCGAACGTGTTCGGGACAAAATGGAAATGCAAAAGCCTGCAAAAAGACTTAGTCAAATTTTTTCAGACTTTCCAAAAAGCCTTTGGAGCGAACAAGCTCGGACAAAGGAAGGTAAAAAAGTTTCTTTGATCGCAGGTTTTCCGAAGTCTCTTGAGCGAACGTGTTCGGGACAATGGAAATGAAGAAACTTGCAAGAAAAGACTTAGCCAAAAAAATCATCATTAAGAGCAAAGCTGCTTTACCGTAAAGAAGTGCCCGAAGAAGGAATGCAAAATAGAAGGGAAGGAAAAGGGGCCCTAAAAAATAGCCTAAGGGTTCGCGGCGTCCCGAGAGCCACTCGCTGGCCCGCCCTTTTCCACCACCTTTCGCGCCGGCATTGAAGGAGGAAGTTTCAGATGCTCGACCTTGGACCATTCCCACCGAGGTCCCTCAGGAATATTTAGGGCCTCAAGAAAAGAGAGGTCTAAATCTGGGAACCTCTGGAGAACCTGGTGACGAGCAAGGCAGAAGCCGTCCTGAAAGGCAACCTTCGCCATTTGATCAGACTCGTTCTTATCAAGCTCGAGGTCGTCAAGCTCGTCCTCCAGTTCAGCGATCTCCTCCTTCAGCGCCTTTATCTCCAGCGTCCCCTTGGACCCCTTCTTCAAAGACTCGACCTCAGCCCGGAGAGTATTATTCTCACTCGTCAACGACACTATAAGGCTGTCAGAACCAGCCTTGTGCTTGAGAAGATCTTCGTTGGCGGCGAGCATCCCCTTTATTTGTTCACCGAGGTCAGCGATCTTCTGGGAGGAATCCTTTTGAAGTTGTTCTTTTTCCTTCCGGAACTCCTCCCGAAGGGCAGTCACTTCTTTCTCAGCAGCCTCTTTCAGCTGCTGGTTTTTGGCGGCCGACTCCGCGAGTGCGATCCTCGCCTCATTCATGGTCTAAGTGGCCGAAGTTCGGAAGGCAACCTCCCTGGCCACCCGAACTCGGAGAAAGCCGGCGTACCCCAGCAGCTGCAAAAAGATAAAACGCAAGG
Organism: Aquilaria sinensis; assembly: GCA_005392925.1. Classification (NCBI taxonomy): domain Eukaryota; kingdom Viridiplantae; phylum Streptophyta; class Magnoliopsida; order Malvales; family Thymelaeaceae; genus Aquilaria; species Aquilaria sinensis. The sequence continues at coordinate 290,976 of SMDT01002187.1, forward strand.
TCAGTAAGAGCCAAACACTTAGGAAAAAATTGAAGGGAAAGAGCTGTGAAGGATATACCTGAGCAGCATGCTCGGTGATCTTTGCGGCGAGAGTGTTATCCCCCGGATGGGCCGCCGCTATAGCCTTGAAGGAGGCCTCAGTAAGCACCCCCTTCGAAATTTCCTTAGCCATTTGAGGAACGTCCTCGGAGTACAAATTCATGTCCTCCGTGAACGTCCAGAAAGGCTCCTTTGGTATCTTCCCTTGCGGGATTTTGGCGTCCCGAAGAGCTCGCTTCCGAGCATGTTCGGCCGCCCAGTCAGGGGTAGTCAACTCCCCTGCGTGGCAAGAATGAGAAGGAGATTAAAGACAAAGAAGGCAATCCAGAAAAAACAAAGGAAGTACACTTTGTCTGGAAACAAACCTGGTGGAACCTCGGCAACGACGTCCTCGGAGTCCTCGGCCTCCTCGGTTGAAATGCCCTTGCCCTTCCGCCTGCGCCGCTCCTCGGCAGAAGGTACTTCTACCACTACATCAAGGAGGGCCTGCGACGCAGTAGGACTTTGAGGAGGGACGTCGGTTGAAGGGACCTCGGAAGCAGCAGTCTCAGACGCCGGAATCTCGGCGGACCCAGGCTCCTCGGCAGTCTCCTCGGGAATTTCTTCTAGAGGAACCTGGGTAGCTCTCTTTGCCCGTTTCCTCGAAGGCCCCGCGCCAGTAGACTTCCGCCTTCGGGAAGCCGCCTTCTTCGTCTGATCGCCCTTCTCCACTTGGCCGGTGAAAAGGGACTTGTAATAGGCGGCAGTCCCGTCGCCCATCTCTGAAAAAGGAGAGAAACATCAGCGTAAGTCCGAGGAAAAAACAGCAAAGGAGTAGAAGATGACTCACTTTCGACAAGCGTTTCGAAAGAAATCTCCTCCTTAAGAAGCTTGACCAACCAGGAATCCTTCCCGGCGATGGCAGGAGCTGGCATCTTGAGGTCAGTCTTGTGCTCCTTTACCACCTTTAATTCCCGAAGGACCTCTTCGGTCATCAACTTCCAGTTGATTGGAAAAGGGTAAAGGGCGCGCGGAGCGACCTCGGGATCCCAGTCAGAGACAGCCCGAATGCGGGCGTCGAAATCCGCGAACACGGGAGCCAACTCTGGGGTCAGCAGCATCCTCGGATCAACAACGTCCACATCCAGTGTTCCCTGAGCCCATTTGGTCGGAACGTACGACCAGGCCTCGTCCATCTTCAGGAAGAAGAACTTCTGTTGCCACCCCCGCCAGCTATCCTTAGTGGCGAAGGTGAACATGAATTTCTTGCTCCCGGATCCCCGAGGTAGCATGAAATAGAAGCCACCCTTCGGGACCACAGAGAGCTTGTAGTACTGCATAAAGATTATGAAATGGGGTTCTATCCCGAAGACGCCACACATGCAGAGGTAGGCGTTAAAATAGCAGAACGAGTTCGGGGGAAGCTGGTTCACAGCAATGCCATGAAATTTGCAGAACTCGCACACCATCTTCGGGGGAGGATACCGAAGACCGGCCTTCAGCTGGGCTCGAAAAACGGTAACCTCCTTACTATGGTTTGAAAAAGCATAATGGCTAGAACGAGGCAGCCTAGTAATGGCGTAAGAGGGAAGAAAGAATTTTTTCTTCCACCTCTCTAACTTTGCAGGGGTGGTGCAACAAGGATGGGCTAAAAGAGGCTGCCAGCTCTCAGGAATGGGCATTTTCGACATGAAAACGAGTTTGAAAACGGAAGAAAACAGTTTCCAGAGAAAAACTCAAAAGAACAGAGGGATCAAAACGTTCTGGAAAACAAAAACCCACCGAAAGATTTGCCAAAATCTGAGGACGCCGTCGTGAAAGTTGGCTGGAAAAAAGCTCTGATTAAGGTAGCTCCGCCACAGAAAGCAAGAAAATGCAAGAACAGGGGCAAAGCAGAGAAAAGAGCAGAAGAAAAAGCAAAGGGAACTTATGATGGAATGGGCTATTTATAAAGCCAGAGGTGGGTAACCGAAACATCGTCATAAGTACCCTTTGGAGGCGAACCGTCGCCGTAACTGCTCTCTGCACCTGAAAAGGCGCGCCCTCTGTAACCGACGTGACTCTCCTCCAATGGCAAAGCGCCACGTGTCAACCGCTGCGGAAAAATGGTGGACACGTCCTCCAAACGTCCCTTGAAAACTGGGACACGTCTTCTGACATCCCTGGAAAACTGGGACGCGCCGCTCAGACTGACACGCTTGGCCAAACAGACCTGCAGAAACAAAGAGCAGGCCAACTCGAGGACGCCAAGAGACAGGCTATGGCCGAACAGCCCATGACCTTCGGGCAAGAGGTGTATCTTCGGCACAGGCTCCGCCTCGAAGACACCAAAGAACAGGCCAAGGCCGAAGAGCCCATGATCTTCGGGCAAAAGGCGCATCCTCGGAACAGGTTAAGCTTCCAAAGAGACTCCCATAAACAACCTCGGAAAGAGATGCAAAACCGAAGTCTTCACTTCGGCTTTCCAAAGGGGGGCATGTGATAGCCAAACGCTATCGCCTCTATCTGGCCGAACTCCCTGCCACAAGAATGGCCAGAAGAAGCTGGCGCTACCCGAGAAAAGGTGTGATCATGCACCTCGGGAGATAGCCGAAGAGCTCCGAGCCCGGCACGCCAGGAAAACCCGAGGACACTACTTGCCCCCCCAAGGTTGTGAACAGATCGCCTTCGGAAAAGCGGCACCAGACATAGCGAGCCGAACATGATATCCCCGAAGGCGGAACTCCCTGAAACTGGGAACCCCCGAACTGAGGGCTTGTTTCCCGAAGAGGCTCTGCCCGTACCAAAGGACGACCTCACCCAGGGACCTCGGGAGTACGGCAGGAGCATTTATGGAAGGATTTAAGGAAGCCTCTGACACATCCATTCACAGACGCCACAATCCGCCTCAAAAGGCGCACTGCCACGCTGACGCCATCAAAATCACATGATGGCCCATCTCAGCACACGGCTTAAGGCAACCTGCTACCAGCTATCTGTCTCCTATGCCCAGAAATTCAAGAACATCCTACCGAACACGTGTCGCGATCTGAACGGGCTAGGCGCTCCTATAAATACCAGGAATTAAATACTTGGCAAGAGGCTGGTTGGCAGAAATACGGCTCCCACACTCTGAGAAAATTACCAGGCAAGACTCCTCAGCCCTTTGTGCTATTTCCTCTGCCTTTCTCTTAGCCAACCACTGACTTGGGCGTCGGAGGCTCCGCCCCCCGGAAAAACACTCCGGGGGCCTCCTAACCCTTTGTTTCTAAGCTTTCAGGCACACTCCCTTGGGCGATCCATCCACCAGGCATTCTTCCTCCCAGAAGTCTCTCCACCAGTCATCATGACTATAAACGATGAGGCCCCTGGCCATCAGCTTGTTTGTCAAGCAACCTATGGACTTTTTTCTGTAAGATTTTGAAAATTTGGGCACTCAATTACAAAACTCTCACAAAAGAGATTTGGAGAGTTATGAGCTGGATATGAATGGTGTGAAAGTGTTATTGGAGGACCAAAAAGTGCTATTGGAGGACCAAATTGCTTATGGAACACAACTAAGGATGAAGAAAACACAAAAAGGCGTAAATGACCTAAGTGTTCTAATGTAGGCCTTTGACTTAAGTCAAATTGTAAAATTATGGGGTTATCCTACATTAAGGAGGGTAGCTAAGGTATAGGATAAAGAATTCAAACATGGACCAAGAAATAAAGGTTAATAAACCATGGTCTTGTAGCAAGGAAAAGGACATAAAGCATGGTTGAAACTAGTTAAGTGCATTTGTGCACTTAAGACCATTTAAAGTTCATCTTGCTCCTTATCTCTCCATAATTTCAGCCTCCACCAGTGAAAAGAAAGCTAGCCCTCTCCTCCACACTTCCTCCATAGCCACCATACCTTCAAAATTAAGACTACTTGAAATTGAAGGCAAAAGGAAGCAATTGGAAGCAAACTCGAACTATTACTTGCGTGCTTCAAGGATCAAGCTTAAAATTTGGCCTATCCATCTTGGTAAGGGTTCTCTTGCTTTCATGGATTGTTTACTACACTTTCAAGCATCCATGGAGCTAGCGCTTAGCTTGGAAGAGAGCCATGGGCTCGATGAACCGTGCTTAGTGAGGGTAATGCACTTATTGAAGGTTTTGTGACCTAGTGTGAAGTGCATAGTGATGGAAACGAATTGAAGGGTTTCTAGAGCCCAAAGTTAGTACTGACTAGTGTTAAAACTCTCCTAAGACCAAGCTTAAGCTTGAGGTGGGCTGCCATAGTGATTTACTTAAGTTTATTGCATGTTTTATGGACTAACCTATGGTTTATGTTGCTGTCGCATTTCATGTGTTTGTTGGTTGTGAATAGCTGCTGCATTTGATTCCTATATCTTGTACATATTCATTGTGGTTTTGTGATTTAGTGTCTTTGGATGCAGGTTTTAATGGGGCTCACATTTCCTTATGAGTACAAGTGTTACCCTTACTAAGTTTCACAATGAAACTTGCTCTCTTCAAATCTGCCCATTTTAGGTATAGTAAAAAGGTCACTTTAAAAATGACCCTTGTGGTTTGAGTTTTGATTTGAACCTTTAGGTACTTGAACTTCCATATGTCTAGTTGTTATCTGGAAATTTTGGTGATTTTAGGAGCACATTTGGTATTTTTAGTGATGGTGCTTATTTTGTTATGCAACAGCTGTCCAGCATCCTATTTTGCAGTCCATTGTGTCTCAGGCACTCCTATGACTTAGGGTACATTATTAGCTGAGTTAATACCATTATGTAGTGCATGTATGCATGTGCATGTAATTTTTGTAAAATGAGACAAGTGTGTAAACATTTGGGTAATGTTTTGGCTATATATGTGATGTGGTGAAGAGCTGCCTAAGTGTGAATTACAGGCTTGCTACTTGTAAATTCTATTTTGGCTACATATTGTTGTTAAATGCAATAGCATGTATTTCCTATGTCTATTGGACATATATGGGATAGATTTGGAGGGCTTACTACTTGTGAATGAAGAGTTTTCATGGTTTAGAAAATTTCTATGGACAAAATGGTCAAAACCTAGTGTTATGTACAAAAAGAAATAGGTAATGGGCTCATGACCACAATTTGGGCCAAAATAAGTGAGAGGACCCGACTTGCTCCCTGCATAATGTACCACAAGCTGCGGTCCAAGTTTGCTTAACATTTTTGAGGTTTGACTTTTTTACCATTACCTGGAAAACCCAATTTTTCACATATTGATTTATGTTAACCCCAAGATTCAAAAAATCTTGGTTGAGTTTTTGGTATCATCCAGATTCCCTCCTAACATTATAATTAAGCCTCTTTTCCTCCCTATAAAAGCCCTGACCTTGCTATTCTTCAATTCCAATTCATCCCAAGCACTCAAGCATAAAAGAATTACAAAAAAAGAAAACGTTTATTTCTTTTTGGGATAGTACAAAAAGAAAAAAGTTTCATTTTTTTAATTCGGTCGACTAACATTTGTAAGGTTTTGGGAGCCAAACAAGCATAGAAGAATTTAATCGAAACCCTCCAAGATCCAAGTGAAACGGGGTAAACCGGGTATTTGAAAATTTCATACCTAATTTCGGTTGAGATCTCTCACCCAACTATAGAGTTGAATCACAAAACCTGAACAGTTGATGTGTTCAAGTTCTCTATGATATCCACACGAGCCTCTCGGGATCACTATGCTTCCACCATGTCCCAGCAAATGCCTTTCTCTTGCGCTCGTAGTGCTAGCTTGCGTCTTCCAAGGAATTGCAAGAGATGACAGCGGCTATCTCTTTTTGAGAGGCTAGGGCAAGGTTGCAAATTTCTCACTAAAAGTTGTATTTATAGTGAGACTCAACTTCTAGGCCTAATGGGTTTCAAAGCCCTAATCTAATTGGGCTTTAATTTCAGGATTAATAATGGCTCAACTTTTTGGCCCATTATTAATACGAAATTATTATGAAACCATAACCCAAATAATTAGCCCATGCATTCTAATTGACACGGCCGTCCTTGGCCCCTACCCAAAAGACTTGTGAGAGTTGGTCTCATGGTGCATTGCAATTGGCTAGTTGTGTACGTGCATGAATTAAAACTCCATGATGCTAGTTGATTAGCCTAGAATATGCAAGATGCATGCTCTTCATGTTTTGACTTGGACTAACAAAATCCATAAAACATTGACTTGGCCAAGAGATTACCAAGTGGACTAACTTAAATTGATGACATTGATATCGTATATCAACTCATCCAAGCATGCCCATGCATTTTTAAAGTCTTGCTCTATCAAGGGGCCTGAAGATATCATTCCTGTTACATAGGAGGGGCAAATCCCATCTTAATCATACAAAACCCTCTGCATGATATGTGACATACCCAATGACCTCCTTCAAGTTCACTCAGTTACGAGCAACAAAGGGAAATATCAAAGTATTGACTCACATGAAAGGAACCTTGATGACCTTAGGTCAAAGGACTACATATACCATGATCATTATGAGAATCACTTATGACACTGATATAACGATCCATGCAGTGTTCTCATGGTGGGTTAGTCCAGTACACAAGTTCTCCAACTTGTGCCCATATGTAGACTACATATCTTATATTAGTCTCCACATATGCTAGTCATTATGTATATTTGTAACCCGCTCCACAATAAAACTAGACTAGGGACATTTGAGAATATCATTATTCTAGGATTACAATTATTTTTATTATGTTACACAAAAACAAAACAACAAACATAATTGCTGGATTAATGCCTTAATAAAATATCATGACTTAATGTGAAAAATACAATCATCTCATGATTGGCTTTTAGGCACAACACTAATAATATCTTGCTTATCATCAATTCACTAATTGTTTTAAGAGGTTTGCTATGCTAGACATATGTCCACCATAATATGTGGATAGGATATTCATGTTTTCATTAATACCCTCATGCTATTACACTAAAGCCCAACCTGTATACATATATAGAACCATGCTAGACTTCATATAAATTATGAGTTATGCCATTAGGCCTGTGTGTGTGTGTGTCTATATATAGACACACACACACACACACACACACACATATATACATACATACAATAAAGGTAAAGTTCCTATAAGTTATGGCCCGTGCCACTGATCGACAATGTTAAGATATAATTAAGAAAAAGCTATAGTTTCTTCTTCATACCCATTCATCATCCCAGAAGACAAAATCTACTTGTGAATCCTAATTCCATCTCTAAAAGTACAGTCTAAACCATTTCCATATCTAATCCCCTATTATAATGCAAACCATTGCCATCTTCAATACTCTCTAATCTTCTATGGAAACTCAAAAATGGCAGTTGCTAGAAAAAAAAAATTTCATCATTCTCCTAGCAAGATCACCATCATGAATAAAAGAATGTAGCAGATCATAGCTTTTTACTCATACTACCATAATTGGATCTTGTTAGAGTCTTGTCATCAGCCTCTTCCTCAAATGCAGAATCAATCCATCATCAAAACCATTATGCCCCACTGCCGTCCATTGAAGAAGGATAGAGAAAAAAGATCAGGGGTTAAATGGAAGTCATGACTATTTATTGAAGGATATTTTCTCGTAAAAAAACTTTATCCATTTTCATTGACATATTTCACCTTTTCCACATATATTATGTAAATACCTTCAATTCAATAATTAAGCATCATGTGCTTATTTTGTCCATGTAAACTTTTCATTAACACTTTACACAAATTCTATTGGCATAACCCATAAATTTCATAGCATGTTTTCATTGACACATTAGACACTTTTAATAATACACATTGTGTACTTTTCATTAACATATCTCACACTTTCTTCATATATGAAGTAAATAGCATTGCTTCATAAATAGCTCAAAATAGATTTGAATGATACAATAAGTTATTGAGTTTATTGTAGTTATGATTTTCATTCACTAGTTGTGAATTTTACAATGACACATCTCTAATTTTTCAAATTAAACTAATTAATAGCTTTGAATGTTAACTATCATGTAGCTATTTTTTTCAATGATAGATTGCATATTTCTCATTAACACATCTCATAGTTTTTACATGTATATGGTAAATAGTTTTGAATGATAGAATAAGTTATTGATTTCATGTAGTTGTCATTTTCATTGAAATGTTGTAAATTTTTATTTGACGTATCTCACAATTTTCACATTTTTCTAGTAAATAATTCTAAATGACAGAATAAGATATTGAATTACATATGTCTGATGTTTTTATTGTCATATTGTAAATTTTACCTTGACATATCTTACAGTTTATACCTTAGTCTATGTTATTTATTTTTCCTTTTTTACTGCAATTTGGGGCTCAGGTAATTTAATTACTTTAGTTAACTTGATTGATTAAAGGATAGTCATGTATTTTCCTTTTCATTTTCCTTTTAACTTTGCTACATAAATTAGAGAGTAACTCATAAAGTTTTATTAAGGGGGTGGTGAGTGATTGAATTGGGTCCGATCAGGCTGAAAAGCAACATGCGGGCTATTGCATGGTAAGGGCTTGGCATAGAGGAAAATGTCATTGGTGGAACATTTTGGAGTTCATGTCATCATCAAAGAATTATAAGAACTCAAGTGTAGATTTTGATGTCAATCACTGAGTTTGCATGGAATAGTCGTAGTAGGCGGAATCATTGAGCAAAATAGTTGTAGAGCGGAAGCTTGTAGAGATACTGACATATGTTGACCATGGACATAACAACCAGTGGCACGTGTCCTTTCATGTTAGAACTCCCCAGGATAGGCTCAAAATTAAAAAACAAAGTGAAAGATATTAATGAAATAAAACATATAGTCCATGGTGGACATATGTCGACAGTTAAAAACTTGCTTGTTTCAAGCCAAAGAAAGAATAATTTGTTGCATCACCGATATCTCTTCATGCTTCCATGACTATCTAATTGTTTTGACTGATTTCTACACAACTACATTAACCCAATAATTATTATTAGGAAGTCCATATTTACTCTTTTCTTCCCAAATTCTATATTTTGTTTCATTTTTTTACTTAAGTTTGACTTAAATTTTACTTATATTTCTATTTAACAAAACAATTTAACAAAATTATTAAAGAACTATGATTCTTGTCATTTATATATATAATTTTTTTAAAAAAATTACCAAATAATAGTATAAATTAAATGAACTAATGATTAAGTTAAAAAATTTAAATAGAGCAAAAAATTTAGGACTGAAATAGTATATTAGTACCATCCTAACGGCTTCTTGCTTTCATAATGTGTGATCGCATGATTGTGATACTCCCATAATGGTTGTGAAGCTTTTTACCAAAGGAAGAAGATTGTGAAGCTTTTTTTCACCATGTTAGCGATGCACTCAAGATCTAGTTTGATTAAAAACTTAGTTATAGTTTCTAAACTAACTTTCTAAAATACTTCCTAATTAATAATAACATACTTGTTGCCTATTTAATAGGAAATAAAATCCCCAATATACATAATTTTTTTTTGTTAATCATAATCAAACTAAGGAGATCAACAAGAGATAACAGAGGTAGCAACATCATGAGCTGGAGCAACACATTGTCTAGGAACTATAACTAACGAATAATGACCAAAGGTCTTTATCGATGTCCGGAGGGATTAAACTAAACTTGCCACCGAAGATTGTAATACCACCTTATCATAAAGAGCTACCAATGTTTGAAAACAATCCAACAAAATAGTTAAAATCCAAAGACCTAATCTCAAGGTTGTTAATACTAGTCCTTGTATTGCAAAAATTTCCACGTCTAAAGTAGACATGCAACCCTAATAAATATGGCCTCCCGTTAGTCTCGATGGTGCATTGGAACCCATCCACAGCCAAGTAACTTCTTCTAACCCCGAGGTCTGTCCCCAAGTACCATTTACCACAAATAAATGGTAAACGACTACTTGACTCTATTTCTTCCACAAACCCCATGTCTGGTGTAATGGATTAGGAGGATTAACTGTGAAGACTGAAGAGTGGCACTTAAATGCCCTTACTATGAAAAGCATTTGAAATAGGACATCTCTTCTGATCCATCAAGATTGGACATTGAAAGCTACACTATGAAATACTAACTCATTCCTACCAAGGTAAATTGTCCAAAGAGTGAAAATTAAGAAGATCCAGATATCATTTTCTCTATGAATGAAGTATGTTGAGAAGCCAAACTCGAAAGGATGGGAAATTTACTTTTAAAGGGCTACCACAGAAACCACCTCAAAGATCACTAGAACCTTCGCAACCCTAGAAAAGATGGAAGAGAGATTCTTCTTCAGAATTGCACCTCAAGCATGTAGAGTTCACATTGCTTCCATGTGCTACCAAGTTGATACTGTAGGGAGAGCATTAAGAAGGCACTTCCAAAGGAAGACTTTGAACTTTATGTTGCCAATAACATAAAGCATGAGTTTTCTGTACACCATGACTATTGAGTAAATTATAAAAATAGCTTACTTTGTTGTGCTGCCTTAAATGCATCCTTGACTTTCATTTTATCCTCCAAAAATTCTTGATATGCCAAAATTTGTCCTAATTGTGGTCTTTCCACCAATTAGTCCATTAAATTTGATGGAATCTTGATGAAAAGAATACAACTTTTCCCTTACATTTTCTTTTTTTTTCACTCAAAGCACACTTAAATCTAAAAATTTAACACTCCAACCTTAGATCCATTAACTTGATTTAAGATATGGCCGGTGCTCTAGCTACAACACCAAAAACAAACACTCTAATAAACATTCTATGGCAACAACAATTTCACTCTTAATTGCTCTTAGAGGTGGATTGAAAAGGAACTTCAAAGGAAACTAACACCCTAAAGAAGACAATAGAGAAAACAACATAGCAGCAGTGGTGGGGAAAGGTGACGAATAATGAGTTGAGAGTCAACAGACAAAGCAGATTTAGTAGATGGCCAATTGATAAGAAATAAGCATCGTTGAAGATAGAGTGAAAGAACCCAGAGCAATTTAAATGGCAATTCCAAAAAAAGTGAAAGAACCCCTCTTCTTACCCAGAAAAATTGATTGGTACCCTGATCAATTTAAATCAGCTCTTCGTTGAGCAGCTGCCTTTAATAAAGCTATAATACTACCATAGGCATTGACTTAGCCCTCGACCACCACCACCAAGACTCTGCCACTTTCTTCTCCACCGTTATCTTTAATGATACCAAGCCCTGCTTTAAAAGGCTAAAATTGTGCTGCCTCCAAATAGAAATCTACAATACAATATACAAGTTCAAGCAATTGAATCACCAAGGACTTGTGGTTGCCTAAGAATCATCACAAGAAGGATGAAGAGAAGCTAGGTTTCGGAGAGCAAGAACAAGGTGAAGAATTCCATGTCATTGGTTCAGGCCTCATTGTGGAGGACCTTTAGCTTTTGGCTCGAGGTGGCTCATAATTTGATTTTGGCAGTGAAATTAAGGCTTCGAGGCGGTCGACAAAGACCTTTAACTTTCTTGTATTTCATAGTTTTTTGTTGTGATTAATTAGGGACAGGAGGAAAACAGAAGATTGCTGATGACAAGGATGATGCGGTGCAATGTCGAAAGTCAATGAAACTGGATTTTTGGTAGATATGTGAATAAATGTCCAATCTGACGGACATCTAGTTGCATCCAATCTAATGGGCTGGGTATTTTTCATAATTGATTGGGTTTGGGTCGAATGTGGTTTTCCTTTTTCCATCTACCATTGGGTTTGGATAGGATGAGGTTTAAGGTTCACCTACGCCACATCCGACACATATATATGTATGTGCTTGTGTGTATAACATATTTGAATTAGTTATATGATGAAAAAAAAGTATAATGGCTAAGTTATAGGGAATTAAAAACAAGCATGAGTTGTTTTAATAGATCAGGTATAATGAAAGTTTTTAGTAGTAACAAATGTAAGATTAAACATGACATGACTTAATAAAATTATGGTTGTGGTGGTGTGGTAGGTGGATGGGTTTTGCCTGACCCAACCTGTCTAAAAGTGGATAGGATATGGATCCAAATATTTTCCACCCAACGGGTGAGGGGCAGGATATAGGTAGAGCATTCAAGGTTATGGGTAGGATGTGAAAATACCTTCATCTAACCCAAATTCAACCCATTGACATCTCTAGTTTTCTAGATGAGGAATGGATCAAAAGTCCAACTACACTGGTTGCTTAGGAAATTCCTGAATAAAATGGTGATTGTAACTTTGGGGGTGTTTTGAGTAGAGGAATGAATTGAAGGGAATAAAGCTATCATTTTTCACCAAATTCTGTTACTTTTAACTATAGAATTAACTGAAAAAAAAAATGATTGGGACAAAATTTGGCACGTTAGGAACTTTAAGAGGACAAAATGAAAGTTAAGGATCTGTTTAGGACAACACAAAAATGTTAGGGACTATAAATGCTTTCTTTCCTAGCATTTGGATATAAGTTCGCAAGTAGTGCAATGACTGGTGCATTTTGGGGGTGTTCAGAGTCCCCTAATCACAATTTTTGCTTTTCTTTGTCCAGCTTGTTGTTTTCTTTTTTGTTCTTTCAGTTTTTTGAATTTTTTTTAAAATATGCTTCATTCTAACTAAAAGTAAAGCAAATGATATCTTACAAACCAATAGTGACATAAGATTTAAGGAAACAATATAAACATAAAACTGGTCATATAAGAAACTATCCATTCTTGGGATATCAAATGAAAAGAAAGGAATTAGATTGAGTTGAAACTTCCATGTAAACTACAATGAATCTAGAATAGATAACTAATGAATAACTGGAACAAAACCTTGATCAAGCATGACTAAATAATTAAGACAAATAATAAATGATCTGATCAAATAAAAGGTTGATCAACCTTAATAGTAAATAAGCTAACATAAAGTCTAATATAATGAATAGGTAGAAAATTCTAACATCATCCTCTGATCCATTATTCAATAACACATCTGTTAGTATTTTTTTCCCAAAAGCCAATCATGAGATGATTGTATTTTCCACATTAAGTCATGATAGTTTATTAAGCCATTAATCCAGTAATTATGTTGTTGTTTTGTTTCTACGTAACATAATAAACATAATTATAACCCTATAATGATAATCTTAAATGTCCCCAGTCTAGTATTATCGTGCAACGGATTACAATAATACATAACAACTAGCATTTGTGGAGACTAATATAAGATATGTAGTCTACATATGGGTACAAGTTGGAGAACTTGTGTACTAGACCAACCTACCATGAGAACACTACATGGATCGTTATATGAGTGTCATAAGTGATTCTCAAAGTGATCATGGTATATGTAGTCCTTTGACCTAAGATCATCAAGGTTCCTTACATGTGAGTCACATACTTTGATACTTCCCCTTGTTGCTCGTAACAGAGTGAACTTGAAGGACGTCATTGGGTATGTGACATATCATGCAGAGGGTTTTGTGTGATCAAGATGGGATTTGTCCTTCCTTTGTAACGGGAGTGATATCTTTAGGCCCCTGATAGACTGAGACTAAGAAAATGCATGGCCATGCTCGGATGAGTTGATATACGATATCAATGTCATCAGTTTAAGTTAATCTACTCGATAATAAAAAATCCAAAGATTGGGCTATAGAGAGTGACATATTCCATGTCTCATGCTCAGTCTTGATATCTTGGACAAAGGGAAAATGGCATATATGGATAATGATCATAAAGGTTTAGTTGAATCACTGACAATCCTGTCACTTGGGTAGCAACGATGTGTTGCTAGGCACCACTCATTGCTTATGATCATAAATGTGATCATAAATGCGATTTATGATCATTGCCAACTTGGTAAAAGCCTATTGGGTCACATACATAAAGCCTATTTAGATTATTTGAGTGCATGGGCTAATTTATCTGGGTTATAGTTTCATGATAATTTTATGTTAATAATTACCCAAAAGTTGAGCCAGTATTAATCCCAAAATTAAAGCCTAGTTGGATTAGGGCTTTGAAACCAATTAGACTTGAAAGTTGAGTCTCATTATAAATACATCATAGTGAGAAATTTGAAGCTCTTGCCCTAGTCTCCTAAAAGTGACAGTCATACTCTTCTCTTGCAATTCCTTGGAGAACGCAAGCTAGCACTACGTGCACAAGAGAAACGCATCTGCCGAGATGTGGTGGAGGTGTGGTGATCCTGAGAGGCTTATGTGGATACCATAAAGAGCTTGAACATGTCAACTATTTAGGTTTTGTGATTCAACTCAACAATTGGGTGAAAGATCTCAACCAAAATTAGATGTGAAAATTTTTGAACACCTGGTTTACCCTATTTCAGTTGGATCTTGGAAGGTTTTAATTATATTCCACTATGCTTGTTTACCTCCTGAAACCCTACAGCGTCATCATCAATATGTGCCATTTTTAAGTTTCAACTTCTGCCTGACTTACTAATACTGAAAATGAATCTCCTAGATCTATTCACCATGAATTATCAAAAAAATTAGACAATGCTCCTGATAATGGTAATAAATGAGTTTTTTGAAAGGGAATAGGGAGAAGAAATAGTGAAAAAAAAAAGATGAAGGATAGTTAATCTGGGGGAATAAAGACAAGAAATCAATAGGCTAGGCTTGGATTGAAACATAAACTCGGCTGGAGGCATAAAGAAGAAAGGAGGAAGATGATGCAGAAAATTTAGGAGGACAAGTGACAAGTTGACTGGTTCTATTCAAATTTTTGGTTGTTTAGAGGGTTTCAAGCCTTCTGGTTGTTTAGTTTTCTGTACTTGACTATTGTCTTCCCCCTCCCCTTTTGATCAACATCATCACTTCCAACTGCAATTTTTCACTTTTAATTACTTTTTTTTTATTCCTTCTATTTGGTTTACATTACTCTGGTCCTTTTTTCATAGTTGTCTACATTTTCTCCATTTTTTCTTATTTATCTTCATTATCACTTTCATCATTTATGAAGCATTTTTAAAAGACATATTCATGACAAAAATATAATAAATACTCTCACAAAATTAAATTAAGCTACCTTAATAAATGCTCTTTATAAGTAGTAATCTAGCTATACATTGTGGGTTACAGAGTTACTTGAGGAGGATATAGTTCTTTATCTTTTTGTGTGCCTTCATTCCTATCCACTAACTTATCTTTTGAAAGTTGATTGTCATCGCTTCTCAATTCCCATAGTAAATGGTCCTTCAAATGGATTAGTTTTTTAGTCTATACCCTCTATATTATTTGGTTGGGAAGAAATTAGTGTATATTCTATAATGCACCATTTTACTCCTACTCCTTGATAGTCAAGAGGGAAGTTATTATCCAATAACTTATGGATGCTAAAGACTTCCTATTAGCTCAGAGGGTGCTTATAGCTACCCCACCTAATAAACTATGTCACACATAGGGAGCTAGGAGATTGAATGCTCCTCTTCAACACCAATATGGGAAAATATGGTCAAATTACTCTTCGACATTGGAAGCAAATTTGAAGTTATTCTAGAGGCAGTCCATACGGGTCTCAAGAGTAAAAAATGGTACTTTTAAAACCCAAATCTCTAGTTACCAAAGTTTTCCAAAGTTTTTAATTACCTAGTTACTATTTGGGAAGAGGTTCTTTTGTAAAAATTGAAAAAGTTTGGTGAGGAAGGCTTTTATTACTTAAAGCTTGTGGAGGAAATGGTTTGGGCACTATTCCCACATCCCTTCCACATCATTTTTGTAGCCCTCTCTAGCCCTCTGAATTTTTTATTCAAATCCCACCCAAATCAAGGTTTCTTGGTAAAATTGGAAGCATTCTTGGTGCCCAAGAAGAGAAATGCTTGCTTTGCACTTGTTTTGGAGTTTTAAAGCTTCTTGGGACATTCTCCACCATGGGCATGGTTTAGGCATGAGGTAATTAGCTTTCCTTAGTGTTTTCTTGTTTCTTAAGTGTATGGGAGCTTGAGTTTTGTTTGGATTGTGTTAATTTAGTGCCATGAACCTTGTTTGTGCCTTGGAACCCAGAAAACCATAGTGGAGCCTTAAAACTTGGAATTTTTTACTTATAATGCTTGATGCTTGATGCTTTCTAAATCTTGTGCAATTGAGATAAAGGATTTATGATTCATGCATATTTGATGTCATTCATAGCTTGCTTGTGCTAGTATTTAAGTAGTTTTATGAATGGTGATGAACATGGTGGACTAGTGATGTTTTAATGGTTTGTGTGGTGTTTATGGACACCATAGGATTGTTTTAAATGGTGCATTGTGGCCTATTGCATGTGTACATGCAGGTTTGAGGACTTTGGAGGCATCCTTATAGCTATTGGCCGGCATTCAAAGCCGCCAAAGTGCCTATGGGGCAAAATCATGAATTTCTAGGCATGAAAGGGTTAGGGACATGTAACCAACAATTGGTGATGCATTGCCAAGCCTTCATACTAGTTGATGCCCAGCGGCATCTTCATTGTACACATGCTAGGCCTGAGAGAGACTTATGGTGGGAAGGTATTTGCAAGATCTTGAAGAAAGCGGATTAAGAGCTCCCTGGAGTATGTTTCTGAGAGGGGAGCCTCCGACGCCCAAGTTAGTATATGGGACAGAAGTTGTTTAAGAGTAAAGAGTATGAAGGAGAGATTCCTACGTCTATTACCTGGGAGCCTCCCAAGTATTTATAGGAGAATAGGGGGAGAAGACTGTTTTGCACAGTCTATTCAGATCAGGACACGTGTTCAGCTAGATCTGGTCAGTATGTTCGGAGACAAGTATCTCTAGTTGGCCATAGGTAGTTTTGGCCAGAGGGTAGGGGTGTGTGCGAGGCTTCTTTGTCAGAGATCCCTTAACTATATTTTTCCTTTCTCCGTGAGATCCCTTCAGGCATGGATTTTCCCCAAGGGCTACTAAAGAAGGCCCCTCAGATGGGTGGACAATCTTTGGGAGACATTTTCCTCCATCAAGGATGATGATCCTATTCTTCCAACTTTGGTAGTGTGACCTCTAAGGGTGGTGAGGAGCCTTGTTCTCAGAGTTAGATATGTGTATTATCGAGGGTGGTGGAGAAATTCCTCTCAAAGTTGGTGTTATGAATTTCCGAGGGTGGTGTTAGGTTTCACCGATGGAGAAGGTTTTTGTGGGCGATAGCCCTTTAGCTATCACATGCCTCCCTTAGACAAGCCGAAGTTACATATTCAGTTTTAGCCATTTAGGAGCATATTATGAAAATACTACTTTTTGGGGAACTAAAACTGCCCTTGGTGAAAGGACTCATTTCTACCGAGGTTTGGCTAGCTTTTCGGCCTGAGACTCTTTCTTTTGCCGATGTTGTACTTTTCACATCCTTTGGTGCCCCTGCGCTTGTGTTCCATTTTGGGATTTGAGCCATTGGTCAATTTAGGCCAGCTTCTTTCTTTCAGTGAAGTCACACCTTCAGAACATAAGGAGCTATTTTGCATCCTCAAGCCAAATTTCCAATTCTGGCGAGGTTATCTCTTCGATAGTCAAGGAGTTACTTTTCCCTAAGGTTTTTATTCTTGCCTTCTATTTGAAAATTGTCCTTTCTTCTCACCTGACCTAGTGGTCTATATTGCATCATCTCGGGTGATGTGATATAGACCTACTAGGTCAGGAGGCATGTGATGCCCATTGGCATCCTCGTTGTGTGACATAGTGGCCTGAAGTAGGAACTTCCGGGATGAAGGCGTCTGAATGTGAGACTTCTGATATGAGGGTAGCTGCAAGACTTAGAAAAACAAGGGTTAGAGACTCCTCTGAGTGTGTTTCCGGGGGAAGAGCCTCTGACGCCCAAGTCAGTATTTGGGAAATAAGGAGCATAAAGTGGAGAGCAAAGAGTAGAAAGTTCTGTGTCCTTTTTTACAAAGGTTACTCCCAGGTATTTATAGGAGGGTGTAGGGAGGAGGCTGTTTGGTTCAACCCACTTAGATCATGACACGTGTTCAGCTGGATGCGAACCTACCTCCGTGGACGGGTATCTCCTGCTGGCCCTAGCCTGTTCTGGCCAAAGGTCAGGGCCGTGTGGTAGGTCTTTGTGTCAAGGGCGTGTGCGAGGTCTCTTTGTTAGAGCTCCTTAATCATTTTTTTCTTATCTCTGTAAGACCTCTTTTGAGGAATAGGACCCCTTCGAGGTATAAGACCCTTCAGATTAAGAGGCCCCCTTCAGCTAGATATCATCACTAAGGGTCATCAAGATAAGTTCTTCGGTGGAGCGGGGTACCTTTGGGAGATGTTCTCCCTTGTCAAGGATGTGGAATTACTTTTTAGAGGTTGGTAGGATCATAGAATCCGAGGGTGGTGAAAGACACCCTTCCCCGAAGTTGGTCATGTCACCTTTCTGAGGATGGTAAGGGCCCCCTCTTCCCCGAGGTTGGTCACTTGTACTTTTTGAGGGTGGTGCTCATCAGACCGATTTGGGAGTTCTCTAAGGGTAATAGCCCTTCGGCTATCAACATACCCTCATTTCTCATGTCAGATGACACAAGTCATCAGATCATTGGTGATCTATTGCATCCGTTACATCAGTTACATCCCTTCACTTGCAAAAAGTCATTATGGCAACAGTTCGACTGCCTTATTCAGTCTATATAAAGCAATTTTCTTTCAAAGCTTCTTCATTTCAACTCTTCTTGCTTTCTAATTTCCTTTCTTTCTCTAGCTTTTTCTTGTAACAACGTTAGTAGAAGAGTGATTTCTAACAGTCTTCTTACAACGGCTTCCATAGGTTAGCATCTTCAAAGTCGGCTCTTTTCTTTAGTCCCCTTTTTTTCCCTTTGATTATGAGGTTAGGCTTTTTTATATCTGAACATGTCCTCCTCTCAGAACAAAGTCCATTCTATTCCCGAGAATTAGGTTTCTCTCAACTCTCATATGACCTGCGCCACTTCAAAAAAATTAAAAATATGGACACCGAAATTTTTGCTTCCTTTTTAGGCTGTCACTAGGCTTCCTGGCCCTAGTGATCCGAGCTACCTTCCTCGACATAACAAGGTAACAGTTTTCAAAGCTTAGCTAAAGGTGGGTCTTCTGTATCCTCTGTCGAAGGTGGTAAGTGACTTTTTCCAATTTCATGTAATAGCCGTTAACTAACTACCACCGAACTCATATTCCTACTTCAATTCTTTTCTTTGCATGTACGGGGTTTTTAAGATAGCCCCTCACTTTATCTTCTTCATGTAATACTATAAGCTTCACCTTGTTGTAAAGGGCAGGTTCTACTTCTGGCTCCCTCGGGGATCCAGGAGCAAAAAATTCACTTTCAAAGATAGTTGGCGAGGGTGGCAGAAGAGAAACTTCATTATGGAGGTGGATGAGAAATGGAAGGACATGCCTACCAAGTGGGCTTCGGGGACCCTTGATATCGACGTGATGGATCCGTTGAAGCTACTTACCCTCAAACTTGAATCTTAGTTCGAGGAATTTGACACTCGTATTCGGGCAATAGCTGATTAGTCAGAAAAGGCTTCTTTGCATCCACTCCACCCCTTCCCCATCAGATAGAACTTTATGACCAAAGAGCTACTTTGGGAGCTTGGGGTCATCAAGGAAAAAGTTATTGACTTGGACATGACAAAACTAGCAGTGGGCGGGAAGAAGTCATGGCTAGTCATGCTCCTTCGGGTTGAACTCTCTTATTCAACCATTGTAAATGGTAAGACTCTTTCCATCTTGAAATTTTGAATTTTGCTCTACTTACACTGTTCTTTTCTCTATAATAGAGATAGGTGGCAAGTCTGCAGCCTTCTACAAGAGCTTGTTCCTCAGCCAAACTAAAAAGGGGAAGGAAAAAATGAAGGCTCCCAAAAGAAAGAAGGCCTCTTCTCGGCAGTCTTCAGTGCTGAAGTCAAAGAAGACAAAGGAGCACTCCCTGCCTCCTCCCCCCGAATACCAACCTAGGACGCTGGACCAATCATTCGTGGGTGCTGACCCTTCCACGAAGGTGGCCATATTCTCAATTACTATAAGCCCTAATGCCACTATTGAAACCTTGGGGACCTTATTGGGGTAGATTTTGGCTGAGGAACTAGAGGAACGTTGAAGGATGAAGGGCAATGAGATTCACTCTGAAGTTCTTGATGGTCGTGACTCTAAAGGAAATGACACCGAACTCCTGCTAAGTTTCTTTCTTAACCATTCATCTATGAATTTCAACCTTTTTGGGATTTTAGACTTTGTAGATGAATGGCTAAGAGATGATGTAACAAAGGAACTTCGACGTCACTGTACAAAGGATCGAGCTCAAAAACAGTGGATGATGGATCACCTTCAGAAGAGGTATGTTTGGGATTCAAAGATCTCAAAGGACAAGGTGATGAGGGAGCCTTTTTGGAATTTTAGTAAAGACATGGACCTATTTTTGGAGAATTGCCAGTAGATGGTACCACAGATAATGAGGCGCATCATGACCAATGCCACCTTTCAAACCTTGACCAAGGACTACTCGAATGAGTTGTAGCTTGGATGACCAAGCGTGCTGCTAAGTTAATCCTTACCACTTAGAAAAATTTTGATTTCTGAAAGTCTTCAACGTTGTTGTAGCTCACATGAGGTATTTTCCACTTATAGCTACTGGTATACGGAGGCTACTTTCAGGCTTGGGCAACCAAATAGTCTTCCATCTAAAGTCAATAAGAGGGGAACTTGGTGAAAGCCAAGGAATTGTTTGCAAGCTCATGCATGAAATACAACAAGCTCAACAAGATTGCGAAGGAAGACCAGACCAAGATTCACCAGAAAGTGCTGGAGAGCCAGAGGGGGCTCCTTGAGAACTGTTCCTCCAAAATTAGGGACCTCGGTGCGAGGGTTGTAAAACTAAGTTTGCTAGGGGAGGCCCTTCGAAAGGAGAAAGAAGATGCCATAGCTAACCTTACGAAGGCATTAGGGATCAATGCCAAATTCCATGCCGAAATTGAGCGATTGAAGAAGAAGAATAATAAAGTGGAGAAGGAGGTCGAGGCGTTGAAGAAGGAACTAAAGGACCTTAAGACTAAGAAAGCTAAGGTAGATGAGGCAACCAAGTCCTCAATCCAAGATGGCTTCTGCCTTGCCCGCCATTAGGTCCATTTGCATTATCCTAGCTTCAATGTCTCCTTCTTAAAAGCCCTCGACATCCCTGAAAGACCATACTCACCATGGTCAAAGATTGAATATCTCAACCTTCCTACGCTTCCTTATTCGGAAAAAGTTGTAAGTGATAAAGATGAGTATGATGCCGAAGGTACAGACACCAAGGATACAAATGCCAAGGAGCCCGAAGATGGGCCAAATAACCCATAAGTCCATGATGGGCATGACCTCTGGTACTATTCTGACCTTTGGTTGTTAACCATCTTTGATTAGTTTACCATATTCGGTAGTGTAGGGCTTATCACCTTTGGTCGTGTACTACTTTTAAAAAGTGTTACCAAAGATTCACAACCTTAGTCTTTTCCGAAGGTAATGTCCAATTATCTGTGGTGAGTTATGGATATCATTCTAAGTCTTTAAGAATAAAATCAACCATATTCGGTCAACCATACTAAAAAAACCTTGCTTAGTACAAAAACACTTAGGTACTTTCGGGATTAACCATATTTAGTTGTCTACCTTCAGTAAAACTTGTACAATATCACTCATGTACTTTCAGAAGCAACCATACTCGGTTAAAATCCTTTGAAAAATTCTATGTTTGCCTTTTTTTGGAACCTTTTGTCGTTATCTCATGTAAGACATGTTCTAGTTTTGGTAAGCATCAGTATGGAATTAATTACTAAAATTTGCACTAGAAGTGGTATTTTTTATAAAATAAATCTATACGAAATTTTTTTACGTTAAGTAGAAACAAAAAAAATATTGATAGCCAAAGTGCTATCGCCCCAACCACCTGGGAACCTCGGAAAATAGGGAGTCAGATACCTGAGGTGGATGACCTTGGTAACCCACCAATACGACCTCGGGAGACTTGCGGATCACCCCCCTCCTGAAGGCGACCGAACCAAGCTTCGGGGGAGAAGAACCAACTACCTTCTGTGGGAAAAAGCCCCCGAAGGACCAGCTTCGGAGCCAGGGAACTTCCCAAAGTAACGGTATGACTTCGGGAAAAGCCCCTCACAATGAAGGGAAATGTCCATCAAAGGGACTTCGGAGGCACACTAGTGACATCACACCCGTACACCCTGCACGCCGCCCTTATATGCACTCTGGCGCACCGCCCCTACCTATGTTCTGTCACGTATGGCTGCGCCTGACCCAACTCGTGGCCCGAGGAGCTTGCAGGTGGCTAGGGGACCCCATGCCCAGAGATACGGATGGCATCCATCCATATATGTGTCACCATCCAAAGGCCTTACCCCCTCTTATACATACAAGGAAAATGGTCACAGAAAATGGGGGGCTCTCTTCTCTCGCTCCTCCTCCCCTAAAGCCCAAAAAAGAGAATACAGTAGGCAAGAGTCTCTTGTGCTTACCGCTCTCCCTCTCTCTTCACCTCTTTGGAGTACTGACTTGGGTGTCAGAGGCTCCTCCCCAGAAAAAGACTCCGGGGACCTCCTAACCCCTGTTTTCTGAGTATTTCAGGCATGCCGTCCAGAGGAGTCTCCGCTCCAAGCGCTCCCCCACACCGAAAGCACTCTCCGACTTCACCCCTTCACGGGAAGTAATTGCAGCTGGCCATGGTACGCGGTCCACACAGAGCACCTCCTCTCTGGACTCGCCCACCTTCCCAAAAACCCCTTATTGCAGTCATCACGACACACAGTGGATTTACTATTGATGATGGCCCCCGCCTTCATCATTTGGTGCCATCTGTGGGAACACACTCCCAGGTCGTCGTTGCTGATAACTCGGTGTTCTAAGGACAAGGAGCCCCCGAGGTCCCCGTCCGAGCCAGAGGTCCAATTGGCAACCGAATAACGGCAGCAGGGACAGCCCGACCTGAGGACGAATGTCCTCTAGCTATTGGCATGGCCTTCCTGTGCGAATTCCTACGCTCTGCCGTGGTCAAAGAAAACGCAGCAGTTGGACCGAACCTGGCCTCAGCTAAAAATTGGGCCGAAGGTCCTCTTCATCAGTGCTTCGTCGGATAGAGGTCCTGTTTCAACTCACAAGAATATGGGAAGCAGAGAATGATGAGATGAGTCCTCGGCGGGCAACATACCCCTCAGAGCCCAACCTGTGGGAGAAATAGGGTTTAAATGCCCTGGAGCTCTCCACCTAAAGAGCTCTGCACCCAAGGAAAAGTTGTCATCGGCAACAAGGACAAATGCCCCTCTCCCCGAAGAAGCCATCAGGAAGAAGGCTGCGACTCTACTTCCAAGGACACAATATCACTGTCCGGAGTAACGCACCTCTGCGCGACATTATGAAAAAAAGTAGGACATTCGGGGAAGGTAACAAAGCAATGCATCAAACTCAGAAAATACTACATCACGTATGAGCCTAGAAGGACAATGAAAGCCCAGGAACTAAATGGAGTTCATTACCAAAGTCCCAAAGATAGAAAATGCTGAAACCGAATGAGAGAGACTTAGTGAAGGTAGGAACTCCCTGTCAACAAAAAGCGCAGAATAGTAGAGAGCTCGGCCAAGCCCTCGAGCGCCGAAAGGCAGGGAGGTCACCAAAGCAATCAAATGGGGCTACCAAAGTAGTGAGCCAGCCGAGCATGGCAACACTAAATGCAGTACCCTCGGACAAAGGAAGGAAAGATCCTTCAAAGAGAGACCTCACAACCAAAAAGTCCCGAAAACCCTCACAAAGTGGCAAAAAGTGCGAAGACATTCCGGATGAAGTTCCCTGGTTAAGGAGGAACTATGCTGGTAAAGGAACGCAAGTCCGTAAAAAGCGGGTGCAAGATAATTCATCTAGAAAGTGTGAAAATGGCCAAAAACATGCCAGCACCCAAAGACCACCTTCGGAGTGGATAACCCCGGAAGATTACCCTTGCCTCTTTGCAAGTATGGGGCATAGACCTCACCGGTCCACTCCTGGCAGCTCCCGAAGGAGTGAAGATCCGCGTAGCGGCAGTAGACCACTTCACTATGTGGAGCGAGGTAGGACTCTTAGCGACCATCCCGGCAAAAAGATATACAAAAGTTCGTCTGGAAGAACATGATATGCAGAATTGGCATACCGATGGTGACCATGGCTGATAATACTTCTCAGCCAGTGGAACAGGGGATTCCAAAAATTTGTCACCAACCTCGAAATCAAAACGCACTTCACCCCATTAGTTCAGCCCCAGAGCAACAGGTAAGTTGAGGTAGTCAATAGAACTATGAAAGAGGGACCGTAAAAGAGGTTGGGGGGAGCAAACAGCAAAGGAGTTTTCAAAACAAACTCCCCGACGGGCCACGGAGGAGACATCCCTCCCACTTATCCCCAGTACAAAGGCCATTATCCACTCGAAGTAGTACGGCCATCAGCTAGAATACAAGTGTTTGCCGAAAAAGGAAATGGCCTTGGGTCGAGAACTAGGCTCAACCTAGTTGACGAACACAGGAAAATGGCCAAGCTCGGAAGAAAGGCCTTCCAGGGAAATTGGCCATGAGCACAAAACTTGCATGACAGGCCAAAAGGAAGAGGGGAAGGAGACCTCATCCTCCGAAAGTCCAAGTTTGAACCCCGAAAACCGACCCATGGGGTACCTCGGCCAAACGGGAAAGGGCCTTATATTCGGTCCTAGAAGAGGTCCGAAAGGGAGTATGAAAGCTTTGGCAGCACCAAAGGTGGAAAGCTGAGAAATGCATGGCACTCGGAGGCCTTAAAGAAATTCTATAATTAGAATTTTAGATGGGAAATTGTACAAGTAATTTCCTCTAAGTACAGAAGTTTTCCCCTATACTGGCCAAACAAAGGTGAAGTCCATTGACTCCCGAAAGTCTTGTCTTCCTCCCGAAGTTGACTGGGATATATGCCCAAAAAAGGTGAAGTCCATTGACTCCTGAAAGTCTTCTTTTAGTTGACTGGGTTCTATGCCCAAAAAAGGCGAAGTCTATTGAGTGCGGCTGACGAGTGCAGGCTGAAAATTTTGCCTAAGGGAACTTCGCCAACAATGAGCGTTTACCCAAAGGTTGACCGAAGAAACGAGCCAAAAATACATTTCTGAAGTCCCTTAACCGAAAGTGGTCAGGACAACTGGGAAACAAAAATTGCTCGTATCTTTCCGAAAGTCCTTCGACCGAAAGTGGTCAGGACAACTGGGAAACAAAATTGCTCAAAAAGACTTAACCGATTCGTGAAGGAAAATTTATTGAAGAAGCTTTTGATACAAGAAGAAGGTTACAAGAAGCAAAAGTACAAAGAAAAAAAAGAAGGAAAAGGCCCTAGAATATCTAAGGGTCCCCAGCGGCATGGGAAACTCCGGCTCCCGTATCTTTGTCCGCTGCCTTCGTTGAGGGAGGAGGGACAAATGACAGGTTGAGAAGCTCGACTTTCGACCAAGTCCACCGTGGCCCCTCGGGAATATCCAGGGCAGCCAAGAAAGAGAGGTCGAGGTCTGGATATTTCTTCTGAAATTGATAATGAGCTAAGCAGAAGCCGTCCTGAAAGGCAACCTTGGTCTCCTGAACGGCTTTGTCCTTTTCAACGTCCAAATCATCTGCCTCATTCTGAAGATCCGAAACCTCCTTCCGAAGATCTTCAACCTCCTTCTCTAGCTCCTTTATCTTCTTCTTCTTCTTCGAGCCCTTCTTCAGCGACTCGACCTCGGCTTGAAGGTCAGCTTTCTTGGCAAGAGCCTTCGTCAGGAGAGCAGCTTCTTTTTCCTTCTCCTTCGGAACGGCCTCGTTGGCTGAAGTCAGGCTCACAACCTTCTCACCAAGGTCGGACATCTTCTTGGAGAAATCCTTCAAGAGCTCCTCTTGGCCCTTCAAGAATTCCTCCCGAAGATTGGCAACCCTCTCCTTGGCTATTCGGCTCAACTCGGTGTTCGTCACAATCGAGTTAGTGTAGAAGACCTTAGCCTTCTCAAGTTTATCTTCGGCCCAAGCTCGGACCGAAGACTGCTTTGCTGCCCAAACCCTATGGTATCCGCTATACCCCAGGAGCTGCA
This sequence comes from Aquilaria sinensis, assembly GCA_005392925.1. Taxonomy (NCBI): domain Eukaryota; kingdom Viridiplantae; phylum Streptophyta; class Magnoliopsida; order Malvales; family Thymelaeaceae; genus Aquilaria; species Aquilaria sinensis. The sequence goes on from SMDT01002187.1 coordinate 316,984, forward strand.
AAAAAAAAGGAGAGAAGTTACTTAGTGAAATTTACAAGGAAAACCAAAATACTTAGACAAAAATGTGGGAAGGAAAATGAAGAGGCCTACCTGAGCAGCATGCTCGGAAACTTTGGTGGCAAGGGAGTCCTCAGAGGTACACTCCTCGGCAACAGCCTTGAAGGAAGCCTGAGTAAGCACCCCTCTCGCCATCCGGGGAGCCATGTCCCGAGAATCCTCGGAGAACAGATTCATGTCCTCCGTGAAAGACCAGAACGGCTCCCTTTGAACTTTGTCTTTTGGGACGTGGGAATCCCGAACAGCCCTCCTTCGGGCGTGCTCAATCTTCCAAGCCAGGGGCACCAAGTCCTCTGCAAAAAAGAAACAAGCATACGTCTCATCAAGCAAAAAGTCCCTTGATTATGAAAGACCGCGATATCTCAAGTAACAAGGGGATAAGAGACAAACCTGGTGCGACTTCGGCACAGTCGTCATCAGAGTCCCGAGCCTCCTCCACATCGGTAGGAACATATTTGCCGTTGCCCTTTCGGTGTTTCTCCAACTCCTCGGCAGAAGGGCTCTCTGCGAAAGAACCCACAAGATCTGCTGATGTGGCGGGACTCAGAGAAGCAGGAAGGGCAATCACCCTAGCAGGAACCCTGGTGGCAGTTTTAGGCTCGGCGAAAAGTGCAACCTTGGTGGAAGTTGCAATGACATCACCAACCTTGGTGGACGTTACAATGACATCACCAACCTCCATTGAAGCTGCAATGACACCAGCCTCTGCCGCATCCTCCGGGGGTGGAAGAAGGGTGTCCTTCTTCACCTTTTTGGCCGAAGACGGTCAGCTCCCAATAGTCTTGCGCCTCTTGGAGGCACTTTTCTTCGTTTGTTCTCCCTTCTCGGCTTGACCAAGGAAGAGAGACTTATAGTAGGTAGCGGACTCGTCGCCCATCTCTTAAAAAGAAGAAAAACATCAGCTTGAGTCCAAACAGGCACTTATGCTGAAAACCTTGAAAGAAAACTTACTTTCAAAAAAAGGATTCATAAGTGAGCTCGCTCTGAAGGAGCTTCACCAGCCAAGAATCCTTTCCTTCAGTTGCAGGAGCTGGCATGCCGAGATCCGTCTTGTGCTCCTTAACCACCCCCAACTCCCGAAAGACCTCTTCGGTCATGAGTTTCCACATAATGGGGAAAGGGTAGAGAGAGCATGGAGGGACCTCGGCATCCCAGTTGGCAACAGCACGAATATGTCTATCGAAGTCCACAAACCTCACCGCCAACTCTGGAGTTAGCAACTTCCTGGGATCTACAACATCCGTCTCCAGCTTTCCCCAAGCCCACTTGGTCGGAACATGTGACCAGGCCTCCGCCACCTTCAGGAAGAAGAACTTCCTTTGCCACCCTCGCCAGCTATCTTTGGTAGCGAAGGTGAACACGAATTTCTTGCTCCCAGATCCCCGAGGTAGCATGAAATAAAAGCCACCCTTCGAGATCGGATAGAGCTTGTAATATTGCATGAACAGGATAAAATGGGGTTCTACCACGAAGACCCCGCACATGCAGACAAAGGCATTAAAATAGCAGTATGAATTGGGAGGAAGTTGATTCAAAGCTATGCCATGAAATTGGCAAAAGTCACAAATCATCTTTGCAGGAGGAAACCGAAGTCCGGCCTTCAGTTGGGCTCAAAAAACGGTGACCTCGTCCTCCCGGTTCATAAAGCTAAAGTGTCCAAGGTGGGGTAACCTCGTGGTGGCGTAGGAAGGAAGAAAAAATTTAGTTGTCCGCCTCTCTAATTTCTCAGAAGTGGAACAACAAGGGTGGGACATAAGAGGTTGCCAGCTCTCGGGAATAGGCGAAGACATGGTTGACTGAAAAAGAGACTTCGGAAAGAAGAGAAACGACTTCAGAAAATTAAAAGAAAAGCAAAAACCGAAGGATCTCTAGAGTCAGAACCCACCAAAAGCTTTGCCGAAGTCAGGATTCCTAGACGCCATCATGAAAGGTTGCCAGAAATCGCTCTGCCACTAACGCTGTTGCAAAAAGGAAGAAAAGGCATAGAAGAAGATGAGAGCAAAGTGAGACCAAAGAAAAACAAATGAGGAGTATGACAGGAGGAGGCTTATATAGATCGACGAAGGGTAGCCAAAAGAGCATCATAACTACTGCATGAAGGCAAAATGTCCCCATAATTGCCCCTCGCGTGCAAAAAGGCGTGCCCATCCCAACCAGCACCTGCCACGTGTTGACCGTCACAAAAAATCAGGACACATTTTTTGACATCCCGAAAACACGGGCACGTCGCTCCAGGACTGACACGCCTAGTTCCAAGACGTGACGGTCCACTAACCTATGGCAGAAAAAGTGAAGAGGTTGGGCATCTCGAGAAGACCAAAGGGCAAACAGGTGACACCTGCCCGAACAAAGCCTACCCCCTGGGTAGTGAAGTGCCTCTCCTGCAAACATCACACTCCGAGTCCCGTAAAATGCTCCCGAAAGGATCACTAGCCGACGTTTCCACTCCGGCTTTCCGAGGGGGGCATGTGATAGCCGAAGTGCTATCGCCCCAACCAGCTGGGAACCTCGGAAAAGAGGGAGTCAAATACCTGAGGTGCATGACCTCGATAACCCGCCAATACCGACCTCGGGAGACTTGTGGATCACCCCCTCCTGAAGGCGACCGAACCAAGCTTCGGGGGAGAAGAACCAACTACCTTCTATGGGAAAAAGGCCCCCGAAGGACCAGCTTCGGAGCCAGGGAACTTCCTGAGGTAACGGTATGACTCCGGGAAAAGCCCTAACCACGAAGGGAAACTTCCATCAAAGGGACTTTGGAGGCACACTAGTCACCATCAAGGAGTCTCTGACATCACGCCCGTACACCCTGCACGCTACCTTCATATGCATTCTGGCACGCCGCCCCTACCTACATTCTGTCATGTAGGGCTGCGCCTGACGCAGCTCGTGGCCTAAGGAGCCTGCAGGCGGCTAGGGGACCCTACTCCCAGAGATACGGATGGCATCCGTCCATACACGCGTCGCCATCCAAAGGCCTCACCCCCTCTTACACATACAGGGAAAATGGTCACAGAAAATATGGGGCTCTTTTCTCTCGCTCCTCCTCCCCTAAAGCCCAAAAAAGAGAATATAGCAGGCAAGAGTCCCTTGTGCTTACTGCTCTCCCTCTCTCTTCACCTCTCCGGAGTACTGACTTGGGCGTTGGAGGCTCCTCCCCGGAAAAAGACTCTGGGGACCTCCTAACCCCTGTTTTCTAAGTATTTCAAGCAGGCCCTCATGAGGAGTCTCCGTTGCAGGCGCTCCCCCACACCGGAAGCACTCTCCGACTTCACCCCTTCGCGGGAAGTAACTGCAGCCGGCGATGGTACACGGTCCACACAAAGCACCTCCTCTTTGGACTCGCCCACTTTCCCGGAAACCCCCCGCTGCACTCATCATGACACACAGTGGATTTACTATTGATGATGGCCCTCACCGCCATCAAATATAATTATTAGATTAATGCCTCAATAAAATATCACCAAGAGTCTAGAGCTTAGTAGGAAAAAGGCTTTAAGGAAAGGAAGTGGTTTGTATGATGGCTTCAAGTGAGAATGAACTCAAAATTGGCATAAAAATTATTCACATCCACCAATTAACCAATTCATCTAATAAATTTATAGAAAAGAGAATTAAAAAGGTTCCTTCAATAGACAATGCATTGTGTTGAATATAAATAGTATATTATTTACAAGTGTTAAAAAGAAAAAAAAATTAAGTAGGTGGGTTATTAGATAGAGACAAAATATATATATATACCTCTAGAATGCCTCTTACATTGACGACAAGGGCATCAGGAAAAAACTTTATAGGGGACCAAAATCCATCCCATTTGATTTAGAGGCCATCAATGGCAAAGATGAATGAGAAAGGTGTTTCACTAGTAGCTCTTCTCGAGGTTGTGCGGTAACTCCATAGCACACTTGGAAGTTCTCTTGGCGATTTTCCCTTTGCTTCTTTCAACCTCTTCTTGAGACCATCTTTTATTGTCCTGTTAGACACCTCAACTTGTCTATTGCTCTTAGGTTGGCAAATTAGGGCGAAGTGTAGTTTTACCCCAAGATTGGTTGTGAATTCCTGAAATAATCTATCAGTGAACTGGGAACCATTATCCGCCACTATCACTCTCGGTAATTTGAATCTGCATATGATGTTTTTCTAGATGAACTTCTAGTTGTCCTTCACCGAAATTGTTGCCAGAGGCTTTTGCTTCGATCTACTTAATGAAATAATCTACTGCGACCATGGAGAACTTCACTCCTTCTAGAGCATCGAGAGAGGACCAATGAGGTCAATATCCCAAACAGTGAAGGGGCAAGGATAGTTCACCGAAGTTATTGTCTGGGGGGTACTCTTTGAATGGGTGCGTGTCTTCGGCACTTATCACATTTTTTTACAAACTGCCTTGCATCCTTCCTTAAGTTGCAGTAATACCCCAATAGCGGTGTTAGTCCTAAATTGAGACCCACAGGCCCCCTCCTAGACTTCTTTGAGCACTGGCTCAATGTCTTACTCATTGATACACCTTTGTAGTTGATTTGCTTACCCTTGTCGGTACAATTCTTCCTCGATCAAGAAGTATTTACTCGATCATTTTCACACCTTCGTTGCTTTAAGAGGGTCCTCTGATAATTTGAAAGTCAAAGATACTCTTTGATAGTATATTTCCATCCTTTATCCAAGGTTGTGACAGCCATTATTGTTATGCTCGGGTGATCCAATACTTTGGTGGGTTGTTTTGATTTGGCCAAAGTATCTGCTTCCATATTTTCTCGTCAAGGTACATTTTCTATTTGTACCTTATCAAATTATTGGATAACCCCTTTTACGAGATTATGGTACTTTGCCAAGTTTGGATCTTTTGCCCCATTGTCCCTCGTCATCTGCCGGACAACCAGTTGAGAATCACTGTGGACCTTTAGATTTCTTACACCAGCCTCTTTTCGCCAATCATAAGCCTAATATGAGGGCTTCGTATTTCGCAACATTATTTGTGACATTGAAATCGAATTTGATGGCCTTTGAGGCTTCCATACCTTTGGGTCCACAAAGAATTACTCCCGCTGCTTGGTGTTTGGATCTTGAGGCTCCATCGATGAATAATTTCCACTTAGGTTCATCATTTTTTAGGTCTCCTGGGGTACCTTCGATTTCAGGTACCTCAGCAATAAATTCTGCCAACACTTGGGCTTTTATTGCCCTTTATTGCCCTTTTTGGCTCATAGGTGATATCATACTCATCAAGCTCGATGCACCACTTTGATAATTGACCTGACTAGTCTACCTTCCGCATGACATCCTGAAAAGATAAGTTACTTCGCACTGTGATGGGATGTCCTTGGAAAAAAAGTTGAAGCCTTCTGCTTGCTAATACTATGGCATATATGGCTTTTTGAAAAAGATGATACCTGACTTCGGCACCATGCAAGGACTTGCTCATATAGTACACTGGCCACTACTTCCCTGCTTCCTCCCTAACCAGAACCAAGCTTACAGCTTTCTCAGTTACTGTGAGGTAGAGCATGAAGGGTTCTCCATTCTTCAGTTGCTAAAGTGTCGACAAACTGGTCAAGTATTTTTTGAGCTCCTCCTGAGCATTTTGGCATTCCTCGTTTCATGGGTGTTCCACAACTTCGAGGTTGCCTTCATTTTTTGCCATTTTCATAAGTACATTAAAGAACGGCCGACACCGATCTCTATATTTGGATATGAATCTACTAAGGGAAGTTATTCTTCTAGTGAGCCTTTGTATATCCTTTGTTGTTGCTGAAGTTTAGAATACTAGCTAAGTGTCAAATTTTTTGGGGTTGGCATTTGTACCTCTTTCAGACACCATGAATTTGAAGAATTTCCTTGCTGTTATGCAAAACACACACTTTTTGGGGTTAAGACAGATTCTGAATTTTTGAAGCTGGTGGAATGTTTTCCCCAAATCTATGATATGACTACTATGTATTTTACTCTTAACTATCATATTGTCAACATATACTTCCATATTTCTCCCAAATTAGGAATAGAACACCCTGTTCATCAGCCTTTGGTATGTGGCTCTTGCATTTTTAAGACCGAAAGGCATTTTGACGTAACAGTAGGTCTCGACTTCAGTAATGAAGGTGGTCTTTTCAACATCTTTGGGATCCATTCGGATTTGGTGGTATCCACTAAAAGTGTCAAGGAAGCTAAGTAGACCATATTCAATAGTGGAGTCTACTAATTGGTCTACTGATGGCAAAGGATACGAGTCCTTTGGACAAGAATCATTAATATTTCAAAATTTGATGCACATTCAGAGTTTATCACTCCCTTCCTTTAAGGCTACAGCAACATTGCTGAGCCAGTCAGGGAACTTGACTTCCCTTATTATGCATACTTTCATTAGCCATTGGATCTCAGTTTTGACAAAATTGTTCTTATGCCCCGAGAGGCCACACTTTTTCTGCCGAACGGGCCTTTCCTCAGGTCTTACCTTGAGACTATGTTGAATTATACCCGGGTTTACTGTAGGCATATCCTTCATAGAGTAAACAAATAGATCTTTGTTCATTAATATAAGGGATACAAGTTTTTCCTTGTCACCTTCAGCTAGTTTTTTCCCCACTAGGGTACTTTGGCCCGAGACAAGTTTTACATCCTCTATTTTTATCTTTTCAAGACTACTTGCTTGTCTTTCTATCACATCTTCATTGATCACACTTTTGCTTTCTGAAGTCTATATGTGAACCTTCACTGAAGTCTGTCTTGCCCTGACAAACACTTTTCTTACTTTGGCTCGATCAATTAGTATCTCCGCATCAGCCTCATTCATTTCAAACATGACTGTCAGGTATTTCACATCCGGTTGAGTATGAAGATTGCCTTGTGTTTGTCTCTCGAGGATGGCATTATATGAAGATGGGACATCTATGGCAATGAACATTGTCATAGTAGAAGCAAAAAGTTCTTCCTTGGTCCGAACTGAGGTACCTCTTAGCATCAGGGGCAGATCAATCCACCCGAGCACTGGGAGTTCAGAGGGACAAAGGTCGAAGGTTGGCAAGGTAACTGGTTTAAGGTCACCTTTGGAAATTCCTAAGCTCGGCAACAAGTGGGAGAACAAGACATCGGCATTTGATCCATTATCAATGAGCACCCTTTTGGCGTCCTAGCTTCCTATTCTTGCCATGATCAGTAGAGCGTCCTTGTGTGAAAACTTCACTGTAGACCCATCTTTCCGAATAAGTTTGTGCGTTGGATTGTCAAATTTCATTAGCACTATTTCCCAAGCTTTCCTTTTCCTTTCAGCTGAGGGTATTCCAATTGTGATTATCTGGATTATAACCACTGGAGGTGGTGGGTGTTTCCTGGGACTTTGATTTCATCATTGATCAGAATCATAGTCCTCATCCTCTCATTTCCTTTCTTATTCTTTTCTTTCTAGCACTTTGGGCGATGACATCCACAAGTAGCCTCAAAGTTGCCCTTGCTTAGTCAAAGATTCAACATACTTTCTCAGCTGGAAACAATCCTCGTTATCGTACCTGTGGTCCTGATAAAATTGATAGAATTTCTTCATGTTCTTCTTGTTGTCCGAGGTCATGTCCTTCGGACGCTGGATTGCTGTTCCTTGTCTTTCCAAGGCCATTTGGATGTTCATTCTTGTAGTGTTTAGGGAGGTGAATGATACTGGGCTCTTCCCCCTTGGCTTCCCAAGTCTGCCCTCTCCCTCGGTGGAATACCAAGGTTGGTGACTCTGTCCTTCAAAGTGACTATAGTCAAACTTTGGGCCACCCATCCTTAGCTATTTGGCTATCATGTGTTGCTTGGCCCTTTTGTAAAACTCCCCGAAGGTGTCAGGGGGATCCTTTGAGAACTTGTAGAAGAGCTGTGAGTCCTTCCTTAGGCCCCTAGTCATAGCGAGGATTTGGATCTTAGGGTAAAAATCAGGAACACTCAGTGACTCTCTATTGAATCTCTCAACATAGTCTTGAATGGTCTCCCAATTCTTTTGGGCTATATCAAACATTTGGACAAGCATCTGCACTATCGGCCTACTTCCAATGTACTGTTGGGTGAAGGTGGTGGTGAAATCCTAGAAACCCATTATGGTTCTAGGGGCCAAGAAGTTGTACCACGCAATTGTGGCCCCGATAAGATGACTTCAAAACATTTGCAGAGGGTGGCATCATCAGCACCATGCAATACCATGCTCTTCCAACATTTTGTCAAGGGGCTTGGGAGTTGTTGTGCCCATCATATGTCTCCAGACGTGGTACTCAAAAGTCACTAAGCATTGGTGCCTCTACTATTGTACGGATGAAGGAGGTCTCCTTTTTAGTGAAGGTCTCCGATAGCCTTGACCAACAGGCTTTCGAGAGACCTATTTTTCCACCTTTTCCAACCTCTTCAGGATTTTCTCCATTAGGATGGAAGTACCATCCTTGCCTCGTTGCCTGGTAGCCATAGGCAATGGAGAATGACATCTTCTTTTCGATGAGTAACTTCTCTGGCACGGGGATACGACTTCTCATCTGGGGATGGACTTAACCGATAGGAAGTTCTGGGCTCTTTCAACCTTATTCCATTAGTGCGATGTCCCTTGGACAATAAGTTCTTCATTGAGGACTCATCATGAGAACCCCCGCTTCTAGAGCTCTGATGAGGTAACTTGTGACTTTTCTCCGGACGTGCATTTGGAGAGGATGCTCTTCTTTTGGAGGTACTATTGACCACTTGAGTTGTTATGTCATTCCAACCATGATAGAGCACTAAAAATTACGGAGGAAGCCCATTGTGACTGTCAGAGGATGCTCATCTTCTGGTAGGGAAGTCTCTACTGCAGGCTGCTCAGTCATTGGTTAAGTTTCTGGCATGGACTGGGACCTCAAGAGTCCCTTGTCTTTTGAACACCAAGTCTCAACAACAGTGACTTGAGAATGAGTTCCCACAGATGGTGCCAAATGATGCCCAACGGCATCTTCATTGTATGACATGCTAGGCCTGAAAGAGACTTCTGGTGGGAAGGCATCTGCAAGATCTAGAAGAAAATGGATTAGGAGCTCCCCGGAGTGTGTTTCCGGGGGAGGAGTCTCTGATGCCCAAGTTAGTATATGGGAGAAGAGTTGTTTAATAGCAAAGAGTATGAAGGAGAGAGTCCCATGTCTATTACCTGGGAGCCCCCCAAGTATTTATAAGAGGATGGGGGGAAAAGACCATTTTGCATTGTTTGTTCAGATCAGGACACATGTTTGGCTAGAAATAGTCCGTACCTTCAAATACAGGTATCTCCAGCTGGTCGTAGGCAGTTCTGGCTAGAGGGTAGGGGCGTGTGCGAGGCTTCTTTGTTAGAGACCCCTCAACTATATTTGTCATTTCTCCATGAGACCCCTTCGGAGGTGTGAGACCCCTTCGAGTAGGGATTCTCCCTGAGGGCTATTGGACAAGGCCCCTTGGAAAGGTGGACCATCTTCAAGAGACATTTCCCTCCATCGAGGATGATGATCCTATCCTTTTGAGGTTAGTAGTGTGACCTTCGAGGGTGGTGAAGAGCCTTTTTCCCGGAGTCAGATATGTGTATTATCAAGGGTGGTGGAAAGATTCCTCTTAAGGTTAGTGTTATGAATTTTTGGGGGTAATGTCAGGTTCCACCGAGGGAAAAGCTTTTTCTAGGACATAGCCCTTCGGCTATCATTAGAAACTAGGGTGTTTTATATGGTGGCGACGTGTAATTTCATCATAACTTTTCACTCAGGGATTTAATTAAGGTGATTCAAGTTTCCACGTGAAGCTAAGAGGGAGTTTGGCGATACTTGAAGCTTTAAAGTAAAACACATCCAAATGAAGCTTGTAATTTCCTAGCTTTATATGTGTTTTAGTTTAAAGTGAAGGCATGTTTGGACATAAATAAGCACCGTTAGTCAGGTGCAAGGTTTAGCACCATCAAAAACCTAGTTGGACCTTCAAATTTGAGGCTTCAATGCAGAAACTTTAGTGCAAGTGGGTGGGTTCCAAAGAACCTAGTAAATGAGTCCAACCATGATCATGCCACTCCACTTGGGTGTAACAAGTAATGGCGGATAGGTATGTACCTTGAGTGAAGGTTTAGTGCACTTGTAGCCTACGCAATGTTACTTGAGGAATAAGTAAAAGCCTAGTGAACTCTTGGCAAGGATGTAAGGTGAAAGCTTAGTACATATGTGACCTAGGCAAGTCTAAGGACTTGAAGCATTATGTGGAGGCTTAGTAGACCTAGTGAGTTCCAAGGAACTTAAGTGAAGTGCATCCACCGTGTTCACTTGCACAACAATTAAGGGAAGGTTAAAGTTACTATGTTGGTAAGCTAAGACTTACTAGGAGCAGGTTAAGGGCTAGAACTCACTAAGCGTGGAGTTACGCCCGTGAAATGACTAAGATGAGGAGGGGTCTTAAGGGACTTGAATATATGCGCATATGCTAGCCCTCAAACTGCAAGCGCATAGTAGACTTCATATATTGTATATATGTGTGTCCTTAACATTTTTCTTGTAGGTTGAAGGATCGCTTATTAAGAATCTTTGATTCTCGCTCCCTTAACTTTTGTTGTGTAGTTTTGGGTGTTGTTGAGCCAACAACCTTTGAGGATTGTTCAGCTAAGCTCCCGAGCAAGTATATTGCTTATTTGAATCTTTATGATTCTAGTTTATGGTTCACTTGTTGGTGAAGCTATGGTACTAACTACAATTGTCTATTTGGCCGACAAAGGCTAGTGAAGTATAGGGGAAAGCTTTGGAGCTTGCCACTGAGAGTTGCTCTAAGGTGGGAGCTTAATTATTCATCTTAGTAGTATGGCTTAGTGTAATGTTTCCATACACTAATTTACCTCCAGTGTTCATGTATGAGTAGTGTACTCTATAGTCTCTGTTGGGTGTGAGCATAGTCTACTTTTGCTTGGATGTTCACATGCGGTTGATTATGTGTAGTTAACCACATAAATGCTTTCTATGCTTTGACGGTTTTGATGTTAATTTTCAATGAAATGCCATGGCAATGTTTTATCTTTTTATTACTTATTGGATCATTCAAGTCAAAGCATATACCCATGCATGATTGCATTGTAGAATTAATTAACTAGAAGCATTAAAGTTTTATCTAGTGTGCTTGTAATCAATTAGCCAATTGTGACTAGTATGGGACAAGTTCCCATAGGCTTCCTAGGCAGGTCCATAAGGGGAAGTGTGAGTTTGGTATTAAAGCTCGGTCATGGTCATTGGAGGCTAGGAACTAAGATTTAGTGGATTGTCCTTGTGCTAGGGTAGTTAGTACTAACCAACATTTGTGAGTCATCATCTGGCATTGGCTACAAGTTGCAATGGTGAAACTAGGTTAGGTGCACTTTCGAATGCTAAGATCTAGGAATGGATCCTAGCAGTCTAGTGTGGCAAAGTTGGGATGGTTGGTTTGGCTTACTCTAAGGAAGGGCAACACCTTGGTGCAAGTACTTAGGATGTGACCACCATCCTAGTAAGTTGTTTTAAACCGCAAACATGAGGTAGGCTACATGATCCGTAGGACAAAGAGGATATGGAAACCCTTAAGGCAAGGATTACTACAATGTAGAGTCAGTTACTTTGGAAGTGTTAGAAATTGAACCCACCAACTTGGAATGGGTTAGGCAACATCGAAGAGACCTGAGGATGCAATGACCTAAGTGATAATCGCTTTGTCATGTAGGTTGCAAAGCAACAAGAGTAGCACTTTTTTACTTGTCCCATCAAAAGTATGAACTTAAGGTCAAGTTTCCCTAAGGCCTTGAGCTAGCATATGAAGGTGCTTTGACAATCATTAAGGTGGGCACTGGCAAATGGTGTAGGATGTAGCAGCTCTTGAAAGAGAGTCAGGCAAGCTTAAAGACACTAGGCTACAAGGTGGAGGTTGGCTCATCCAACTTAGTAGGAGCATAGGTGACATGGCCATAGTATGAAAGTTGACCTAAGACTGAAGACTGAGAACAGATCATGAAGAATAAGGGCTTATGCCTAGGGTGTAGAAAGCACATGGCTCTAAGCCTTGCACTTAGGAAATAGTCATCAATGGTTTGAGTGGTCATCAAACTAACGGTATTATTTGGGCTCGATTAAGTTAAGACCAGCCTAGGAAGTTTGTCCTCAATAGTTTTTGCCACAAGGAGTTGACTTAGTGCACTAGAGCAGTAGTTCAGGTTTTGCTTCGATTAGTCAAGTGCTCAAAATAGGCAGCCACTAGTTGGGTGTGACAGGTAGTCGTAATGACCTGGCGGGCAGTGCATGGTGAGGTAAGTTTGTAACCTTTCACTAGTAATCTAGTTACTTTGTTGGTAAATTTTCGCATTAATTTTTTGGCATAGTTTTATTTTGTCTTGTTGGGTAGTAGTTTTGAGGATGGTTAAAGGCTAACCCAAGCACATGAAGGACCTAATAATGTACCAAGTATTGGATTAATACCCAGCACCTCAGGACCTACTTGGTAATGCATGAAATCACATAAGTGGAGGCCTAAATGCCTTAGATTGGAAATGTTCTTGAATTCCATAGGTTGTCTTCTTGCGTAAGTTAGTATAGTAGTCTAATTGATAGTAATTGGCTGGCTACTTGGAGAGTTGAGTTCCTTAGATTAACCAAGCAATAAAGCAATTCAGTCAGATGTCTCGAAGGTAAGTAGGTAAGTTTTTTTTTTGTTTCTAAACATTAAATGTAGGAGGTAACTGTGCAAGGAAGCAAGGAGCAAGGAACTCTTCCAGGGGTAGGTAGATGGATAGGTTGATTTGTCCGCTAGCTATAAGCTTTAAGGTTGAGCTAGTAAGAGTAAAGTCATTAATAGGGTTTGGTATGACTATTGGAAGGTATTAAGAGGACTCGACCAGTAGGAATGACTTACATGGATTGAGGGATAGTTGGTAACTTATGGTCATCTTTATGAGGTTAAGTCGAGTCTAGGGCTAGTGAATTAACTTGTGGAAAAATAGAGACTTGACCAGTGAATCTAGTCAAGTAGGTGAAGGACTAAGTCCTAAGTGGAACCAAGGACTCTGTGGTGATCATTTGATGATTTATGTTAGTGCTAATAAGTTAGAGGAACATTGAACTATTACATAAAAAATGACTGAATGATGCCAAAAAGAGGATACTTTGCCTTAACCTTACGGGGTAGTGTCCGAGGAGCACCCATGAATGAGAGCTCACTATGACCAGTAGATAGGTGACTCACATGTAATCAAAAGGTGAAGTAATCTCCCACCTAGTTAAGTGTCATATTTAGTAGCCAAGGTGCCAGGTCTAGTATAAGTATAGTTATGCTTAGGCATTTATTTCGTGACTCTAGTAGTTGTGTGTTTACAAGAGTAGATAGAAGTGAATGGTTGGAAGCCTAGTTTGTGAGGATATTGGTTGAACTAGTTAAAGTCTAGAGTTACAACATTTCGCTTAACCTTAGTGCCTTCAAAAGGAAGGGCGAAGGGCTCATGATTTGTGAAATTGGTTTGGTTAGTGGCTAAGCTCACAACTTTGAGGCATAGAACCAGTCCCAAGGTATATAGCTGGAGCATTAGGTGGAGTTATAGGGAATGAGCCACCCAAGTGATTTTCCAAGGCCAACCAACAAGTGATAGTTAACTAAAGTTAGTTCTCCCGTAAAGTAAGTTGAGTGGACGTGGTGAAGCTGTGGGTACATCATCCCGAAGACCTAATCCAACATGTATAGGGGGTTAGACTCCATATGTAGGAAAGTGAAGAGACTAAATGTGTAGGCTTCGGGCACCTAGGATACTCCGAGTAGAGCAGCTGAAGCATTAAGACCTTTGACTTAAGTAGCCTATCGGTAGCTAAATCACCAAATACTGGGTGGCCTAACCTAAGGGGGCATGGATAAGGCACAACGACTACTAGCTGCTTAGAGGTCTTGGCACTCATGCCAGAGAGGTTTTCTCTTGTAGGCATGTGGGTGTAAGAGGCTTCAGAGTAGTAAGAGCAGTAGGATCATGATGCTAAGATGGTGTATGGGTACCCAACCCAATGCACCGGTATGCCTAATGCATAGGGACCATCCGGTGAGAGCATTTGAAGACTCGTACACTAGGGTGCACTGGGACTTTCAACTCTCTATAGTTTACTCATTTGCAAAAGTCCTAGAGTATAGCGGAGCTTAGGGTAGAGTATGCCTTAGGGTTCTATTGGTGTTTGTGGTAACGCCATAGTACACCAGTGGCACACTTAGTTCAGTGATCATTTGGAGTTGTCAAATACCAAACCTAGTGTAAGGAACTAACTGTGTGAGAGTTAGTGGACAAGTTTTATACTTGTTAAGTTAGTTTAGACTAAAGGTTTTGGTAGAAGAGCATGGGTGCCAAACCTACAGTGGAACTTTTCCTGTGTAAGTGTTAACAGACAAGTTTAACTTGTTAAGTTATCTGACACTATTCGGTTCTAGTACAAAGGAGAAGGTGAAAGAAGTCTATTGGAGTTGAGCTTTCAGTAAGATCCTATTAGTGTAAGGTTAGTGGATGAGATTTTAAAAGCTTGTTAAGCTATCTTACACTAGAGTACTAAGCACGAAGAGTGGTGTTAAAGAGTAGAAGTCACTAGAGTCATTGTCACAGGTTAAGTAGTCAGAGATCCTTTAGTAGCATCCATAAGCTGGGCATAGTGAGGTACCATACCACAGTCTTCAAAAGCAAACTGAAATAAGGTGTTTCAGACCAAGTAAGGCCAGCCTAAGGTGGGAGAATAGTGAACAGTAATCAGACAACAGTTGGAAGTGAGCACAAAGAATAGCATTGGCCATAGTACCTATACAATATATGGCCTAACTCAAATGCTAGAGGGCATTAGGTAAGTGAGTTGGGTGGTTTGGGGCCAGGTAGGTTGTTGCGTGACCAACACCCTTTGGTTGGTTTGTTCAGGATATGTTGGCAATGTATCCTAGGATAGTGTCTTAAGGTTGGAAGATCGAGTTTGGAGGACCAAATTCTCCAAGGTAGGGAGAATGTTATAGCCCTCTTAATGGAATGCTCAGTGAGCATGGTAAGTTTACAAAACCTAGCTTAAATTCCTTAATTAGAGGTGAATTACCAAAATCAAGTTATTAAAGGTTTAGTACATTCTGAGTGGTTTATGGCACTAAGTTTGCCTGTAGGCAACATGGTCAATTTGTACCTTGGAGGGTCAGGACTTGTCCCGGGAGTAAAAATTGGCACTTTTAAAACCCAAAGCCGAAGTTGCCAACTTTACCAAAGTTTTTAATTACCTAGTTACTATTTGGGGAAGGGGTTCTTTTGCAAAAATTGAAAAAGTTTGGCGAGGGAAGACTTTTATTACTTAAAGCTTGTGGAGGAAATGGTTTGGGCACTATTCCCATATCCCTTCCACTTCATTTTTGTAGCCCTTTCTAGCCCCTCAATTTCTTGTTCAAATCTCACCCAAATCAAGGTTTCTTGGTAAAAATTAAAAGCTTTCTTGGTGCCCATGAAGAGAGAAGCTTGTTTTGCACTTGTTTTGGAGTTTTGAAGCTTGTTGGTATGTTTCTTCACCATGGGCATGGTTTAGGAGTAAGGTAACTAGTTTTCCTTGTTTTTTTTCTTATTTCTTAGGCTTATGGGAGCTTGGGCTTTGCTTGGATTGTTTTAATTTAGTGCCATGAACCTTGTTTGTGCTTTGGAACCTGAGAAACCTTAGTGTAGCCTTGGGACTTGGAATTCTTGGCTTGTGATGCTTGATGCTCGCTAATTCTTATGCAATTGAGGTAAGGGATTTATGATTCATGCATATTTGATGGCATTCATAACTTGCTTATGGTAGAATTCAAGAAGTTTTATGAATGGTGTTAGTTCGGGGATGGCGATGAACATGGTGGACTAGTGATGTTTTAATGATTTGTGTGGTGATTATGGGCACCATAGAATCTTTTTAAATGGTGCATGTGTACATTTAGGTTTGAGGCATTTAGAGACATCCCTAGAGCTATTGGGAGGCATTGGAAGCCACCAAAGTGCCTATGGGCCAAAATCCAGAATTTCTGGGCACAAAGGGGCTAGGGACATGTCGCCAAGCTCTCGTGCTAGAAATGAGGGAGCTTTATACTATAGCGACACATTCCTGCTAGAACATGTTAGCTTTCACATCTTATAGTTTTTTGTTCATAACTTTTTGCTCGGGTGTCCAGTTGAGGTGAGTCAACATTCCACGTGAAGCTAAGAGGAAGTACTATCATTCATATGGCTTCACCAAGCCTGGAATTGCCTAAGTTTAGATTTTTTTTATTTCAAAGTGAAGGAATGTTTGGCCATAAATGAACACTATTAGTCCCGTCCAAGGTTTAGTACCATTGGGAGCCTAATTAGGCCTTTGGATTTGAGGCTTTGATATGGGAACCTTACTGCACCTAGGTGGGTTCCAAAGAGCCTAGCAAATGAGTCCAAGCATTGTCATTGTCACTCCACTTGCATGAACCAAGTATTAGTGGATAGGTATGTGCCTTGACTGAAGGTTTAGTGCACTTGTAGCCTAGGCAAGGTTACTTGAGGCACAAGTGAAGCCTAGTTAACTCTTGGAAAAGATTTAAGGTGGAAGCTTCGTATACAAGTGACCTAGCGAAGTCTAAGAACTTGAGGCACTATGTGGAGGCTTAGTATACTTAGTGAGTTCCTTTGAACTCAGGCGAGGTACAGCCACCATGTTCACATGAAGAACAATTAAAGTAAGATTAAAGTTCCTATGTTTGTAAGATAAGGCTTACTAGGAGTGAGTTTGAGGCTAGAACTCGCTAAGCACAAAGTGACGCCTATGGGAGTATTGGGATAAGGATGGGTCTGTAAGGACTCAGATATTTGCTCACATGTTAGCCCTCAGACTACAAGAACATGCAATAGATTTTATATATTGTAAATATATGTGACCTTAATATTTTTCTTACAGGTTGAAGGATCCCTTATTGAGAATCTTTGATTCTCACTCCATTAACTTTTGTTGTGCAGTTTTGGGTGTCATTGAGCCAACAACCTTTAAGGGTTGTTGAGCTGAGGTCATGAGAAAATATATTGTTTATTTGAATATTTATGATTCTAATTTGTGGTTTAGCTTTGGTACTAACTGCATTTGTCTATTTGGCCAACAGAGGCTAGTGAAGCACAAGGGAGGGCTTTGGAGCTTGCCATCGAAAGTTGCTCTATGGTGGGAGCTTAGTTATGGATCTCAGTAGTATGGTTCAGTGTATAGTTTCCATATACTAGTTTCCATCCAATGTCATGTATGAGTAGTGCCCTTTACAGTCGCTCTTGGGTATGAGCGTAGTTTACTTTTGTTTGGATGTTCACACGCGCATTGATTATGCATAGTTAACCACATAAATGCTTTGTATGCTTTGATAGTTTTCATGTTTATTTATATTGAAATGCCATGGCAATGTTTTAACCTCTTATTGCTTGTTTTATCATTCAAGTCAAAGCACATACTCATACATGATTGCATAGTAGGATTAATTAACTTGAAGCATAATGATTTTAACTAGTGTGCACGTAATAAATTATCTAGTTGTGACTAGTGTAGGACAAGTTCCCAAAGGCTTCATGGGCAAGCCCGCAAGCCACTGTGTCATTGATAAATATTACTCATTAGGTTGTTTCAGGAACAAAGAAGTCTGGTCATTATTGGTTGGTAATCATTCCACGTTAGTTTGTTTCTCTAGCATATGATCTAGCAGCGTCACTCCTGCCTTTGTCTCCTTTCTTATTCTGAATACCAAAAAAAAAAGAACAAGAATAAATTTCATATATATGATTATATATATGCTTTGTGCAATTCTGATGAACATGTCGTGTGATTTGAATGAATGGTGTAATTGTTAATATTTCCTAGGGAAGAAAGTTCAAACTTTTTCCTAATATCTTTCTTCCTATTTTTATTCTTATTTGCTCAACTTTTCCCAACCATCTTTCTTACAGTGTTTTATCTATGTGCTTTCAAACATACTTCTGTGGTCGGTGGAGCTATTGAAGGTGGCAAATAACATCATCATAAATACTTAGAAACTTTGAATACAACATTTAATCCTAGTGTATTTTTATTTAGAGTAGCTATTTGTAGAGGTAGTCGGTGGGCCTGATCGGCCGTCCTTCCTAGGCATAGCATTCATAAAATGTGATAGGCTTAGGTCGGGCTTTTTTATTTTTTTTAAATTTTTTTAAATTTTTTTAAAAATTTATAATTTTTTTTAAATTTTAAAATATTAATTTTTTTTGTTTAAAATTTTTAGAATTATATGAAAAGAAAAAAAACACCACCACCGGTGCAAATTTTATTAATAACAAAGGCAAGAAACATTTACAAACAAGTTACAACGGGCCTTACATTTGAAGTGGCACAACATTCCAAAAAATCTGGACCAAAATGAAATCCTTTAATTTGTGCTACACAGCATAATCAAATTAAATGCATTCTAAGAACAAAAAAGGAAACTTTAGGATGCGGAAGCACCATCATCATCTTGTATCTCATCTTCTGAACTTTTTTAGTCTTGTTTTCTTCAGGTAGTAAAGCCACAGTCACAGTTGCACACGCAAACCTCTATTGCTTTGGGCATTAATCTGGCCTGTTTCTCTAAAATGACTCATTTGCTGGCATTGAAACAGAACTTCAATGTAATGGTTGAAACCAAAACTGCTAGAACTTCCTTTGCAAGGATAGACAGAATAAAAAATCTACCACTTTTCAGTTTCCACCTCTCCAAAATGTCATCCTCACTTGTTTCAAATGAGGTGTGGAGCTAATCATCTACTTCTAGTAGGCTAGATGATGTGGTTGAGGATGCTTGAGTAGGTGTTCTATGGGGTTGAATGGTGCTGATGAGGAGGAGGATTATAAGGTGCGTGCAATGGAGGAAGATGTTGGTCTTACCTTGTCTTTGTAGCAAGATGAATATTCATTGTGCAGCTCCCATATGTGCTCATCTATTTCAGTTGTCATAGCTTAACAACTATATCATTCATATCCAAGAAACTATAGTATCCCTCAAGCAAAGACAATGTCCTAGTAATTTTCATAGTTGGGTCAAGTGAAGATGTAAGTAAAAATATGGGGGTATTTGTGTAAAATAGGAAACCCACTTCTTCTTCATTACTTTGATGGTGTCCCTTAGAAATAGATCCATTTTGTATTGATTCAAAACATAAACAATGTTTACCAAATACATCAAAACTTTATAAGTAGTGGGATAATAAACACCAAAGAAAAAAATAGGTGCTTCATAAAAATACCATAATAATTGACAAAGTTTGTAACAGTTGTCCTACATTTCAATCATTTGAAGTTCAGAGTTTGATTTCAAGTTTAGAAAAAATGTCAACAAGGCTGCATATGGATATGCATCCATCAACATCTCATATAAAGAGTTCCACCGGGTGGGACAATCAACTTTAAAATGTTTCCATGAAAACAGTTGGTTGTTTTGAAGGTAGTACTCTTTGAATTCCTGACTTATTTTGGGTTGTGTCTTCAAATATAGTACTGCATCATGGCTTGGATGGATTTTCCTATGCAAAACCTCAAGCCCTTTTTGCACACACAAGTTCAAAATATGACACATGCATCTAATTTGGAAAAAAACACCATTCTGAGCGGCTTTCAATGCAGTACAAAGTTCTTGAGCGGCAAAATTGTTATTAGAGGCATTGTCAAAACTAATGCAGAAAAAATTGTCAGCACAGAAAAATTTAAGAAGTACATCTAAGATGCATTGATAGATATTATATCTAGTGTGGTCAGATTCCATGCATTTGAAAGAAATAATTTTTTTTTGAACGGCCCAATCCTCATTAATCTAGTGTGCGGTAACACAAAAATAATGCTTCCCTCTAGGAGATGTCAACATGTTACTAGTAAAAGCAATGTAATGATCAATTGTAGAAAAATGCACCTGCAGATTAGATTTACCTAATTCATACATTTTAAATGTTTCTTCATGCAATTGTCCTAGATGTCTTTTAAAGGCAGGGTTTAAATTAGACCTAAAATGCGTGTATTTGGCTTATATAAAAAGCTTTTCCGTGATTATCAACCAACTAACCATACCTTCCTACATTCTTGCTGATTAAATTTAAAGATAATTGAACCACCAGTTGATATGAGTTATGTCTATCCACCAGAACTCCCTTTGGCTCCCGAATAGTACATAAAATGCTCACTCCTTATATGTCATTAAAGTATCCCAGTCCGGAAATTCACCATGTGTGCCAAGTTCTTACCACAATGCTTGCACTTGGTGAATCAGTTGTCTTTCTGTCGAAGCATCTCAAAATCCTCCCACCTGAAGGATTTTAGATGAAATTTTCCTTCACCTCCCTCGGGAACCTGACTTTGAGGTGTTGGTTGTTCACCATCCCTTCCTTGTGTATAAATGTCTTCAGTGAGGGTCTTTTGGATTTCAACATCATCGCCAGATGCTTGCTCATCAAAATTGCAAATTGATATTCATCATATTGATGTTGCCAGGTGCAGGCTCGTCTTGGATGTAAATTCCCTTTTGAGCTAAACTCTTACGATAGAAGAATGACCCCAATCTTATATTGGAAGAAGAGCTCTTAGCAGGGGCCAAGCTAGTACTCTTCCTTGAAGCCATTGAGTTGAATAAAATTGATGGAAGATTAATGAAGGATTAAGTAGAGATTAAGAAGAAATTAGTAGGAGATGAAGAAAATTGTTGGAAGAATATAAGACTTGAGTAGAAATGTAGAAAAACTAGTATATGTAAAGAGGAAAGTGTAGGAAGTTGTCTGAAGAAGTGAGGGAATGAGGGTGGGTATTTATTGGAGTGGCAAAATTTTGGTTAGATGAAAGTATCCTTAGAAACTAGCCATTTTTTAATTTTGGATGATGTTAAAAAAGGTTTTGGACTTAAATAACCATTAGTCAACAGCCAGAGGTCCTTAACTTGTAATTTTTCCAAATTTTTGACTCAAGTGACCATTGTTGTCTTTGTGAAATGGTAGGCCCGTACCAACACAGACCATCCGTGCCTAGGCCAAGTCAAGTCGGGCTCAGTCTTAGGCCAATCTTGGGCTAGGCCTCATTTTCTCCTTCCTAGGCCCTATTCGATCTGTGCCATTTCGTGCTCATGATGTGCTTCAACCAAGTTTCAAGCAGGCAGGTTCCTAGTTGGGTCGGGTTTTAAGCGGGCTAGTTTCAGGTTAGGCCGAGTGGACCTAACCATCGTTTCATCACTAGCTATCTAGTGCACCTCATGCAACAGCGTACACCTTACTCTTATATTTTATGAAACAACACATTTGTGTAAATGGAGCAACACATTTGGTGAATGGAATAATGCATTTTACTAAGTGAACACCATTGCATAGAACAACATGTTTGTGCAAGTGGAACAACACTTTCTGCTGAAATGAACAACAAAATTTACTAACAACACATCTTACGATATGAATATCATATTATAGAATAACATATGATTTACAAAAATGTCATCGTCTTTGAATTGCACATCCTATGAAATGATTGACACTCCTTACTAAATGGAACAACATATAATAGTATAATATCTATATGAATGGAACAATACTTCTTACTGCATAGAACAACATTTTTTATGAACAACATATCTTATGATGTGAACAACATATTACAGAACAACACAATAATATGAATGAAACATCATGTCTTACTGAAAGGAACAACACTATTTGCAAACAACATATCTTATGAAATGAACAATATATTAGAGAACAACACATTTCTATGAATGAAATGGCACTTCTTATTGGATGGAATAACATAGATGCCGTCAGTGGTAGAGGCACTAGTTTTTCCTCCAATGGGACATAGACGCTGATGAAGGTAGACACAAACAACAAAGTGTATTGCAGAATAGCACATTTATATGAATGAAACAACATATTTGTATCAATCGAGCAACACTTCTTACTAAATGGAATAAAACATGTCATTGGAGGCAAAGACACTAGTTCTTCCTCCAACAAAGCATAGACCATGTCGAATGGAAGGATGAACTATGATGGAAAGCTAGCAGATGAGGTCAAGCTTCTCCACAACTGCACCTTGTCATTGTCATCAGAATCATCTTTGGTCGAAAGAAATTCATTGTTGGGACAAAGTGACCAAAGAGTAGCAGCATAAAAAGGTAAGACCAGAGAATAGACTTCTAATGTCTTTTAGAAATCAAAATAAATTAGTTGTAGTAAGTTGAAATTAAAAGAGCAAAGGAAACCACTATTCAAGTATTGTTATTCTTGATTGCTCAAAATTGGGGAAGCGAGTACAATAATGTAAAAAAAGTAAAAATAACAAGAAAATCAAACATTTAGAAAGATTCAGGGAACTAGTTAATGACCATCTGATTGAAGGATCGATGTGCTTGATAGACAAAGTCCACATCCTCCATGGGCATCAATCAGATTAGGACAAGTGATTGGGGGAGCTGGAAAAGGCGAGGTCATCTCTATAGGTGAACATGGCAATGGTGACTATTTAAGCAACCTCACCTAGATGAGATTGTTTCTAGTTTTGGAGAAGAAAGAAGCAAAGAAAGTAGGTCAGTGAGATATTGAAGCCAAAAGAAAAAAGGTGTAAAAAAGGTGTATGATAATTGAGGATGAAAATATATGGCGAAAAATTTGTAAATAATAATCAAGTGTGGGAGTATAGTGTAAGCCGGATTTATTTTATCCTTAGCCTTTATTTTATACATCGTACTTGAACTGCTATTACAACTTGAACAACACATTTTACGAAATAAACAACATTTTACAAAAAAACACATTTGTATAAATAGAAAGTTGCTTTTTGTTAAAAGGAACAAAGTTATTTACGGATAGCACATGTTACAAAATAAATAAAATTTTACAAATAGCACATTTCTATGAGTGGAACAACTTCTTATGGAAAGAAATGACATACTATAGAGTAACATATTTATAAGAATGAAATAATATTTTTTACTGAAGGGAACAACATTGTTTGTGGAATAATATTTCTTAAAAATTAAACATGAAGTTACAAAAACAAAAAATTTATATAAATTGAATAATATTTTTTACTAAATAAAACAATATTATTTATAGAATAATATTTCTTAGTATATTACCTATAAAACAAAGGCAAAATCAGGAAACTAAGGAAAACGTCTTCTCCCGCACCTCTATTTCAGCACAAAGTAGAATGCTCATTTCAGTAGTACATATTTTTTTGGAAAAATTACAAAACCCTTCCAAGGTTTGGTGGAACCTATGCTTTTGTTCTCATAGTTTCAAAAAACTACCCTAACCCCCCTCAAAAGCTTAAAATCCCTACACTTACCCCCTGTGTTGTTAACATCCATTTAAACACCTAAACTAACCTACAATTGCCATTCCATAAAAAAGAGAAAAATTATTTTGTCCTCCTAATTTTCTTTCATAAAAAATTTGCGCCTAACTTTAATCTAGCAACGAGAAACTCTCTCTTCCTCTTGTCTTCTTTCTTCTTCTAGATAGTTACAAGTTAGTGATTGGAGAGGATGATGTTAGAGAAATTGAATTAGATTAGAGAAAGGCATGATGTGAGAGAGGTCAAATCAAATCAGAGAGAGGCCAACCCACCAAATCCACTCAACTTTTGCTTTCCTCACCATCGCTGCTACAACCGGCGAGTTGGTTCGTGTTCAATTTGAGTGCGGTGGCAGCAAGAGTTTGGGAAAGAGGGTCCAATTTGGTACAACTGTGGTGGGAGTATAGTAAGCACAATGGCATCAGAAAGGGTGTCCGAAAGAGGATCTCGATCATCACTTCCATTGCCTTGTCCCTATGGTGGTGACTCTTTTCCCTGTAGTTTGGTGATCAAATCTGAGGGAGAACAAAGCTGCGGAACCCAATCAACAATGGTTGAATAGCACCCATCAGCAATGGTGGAAGAGGCAAAAGAGGCAAGTCAGGAAGGAGAAAGTAAGCAAATCAGTAAAGATGCGGACTCGGTAGAGAACAAATCAAGGATGACTGGATGAGAATGAATCGAGGGCAATTGACAAGAATAGATTGAGGATGATGAGGCAACAAATAATACATAAAGACTAGCAAATCTGGACATTGATATAAGATATGTAGTCTACATATGGGTATAGGTTGGAGAGCTAGTGTACTAGACTAGCCCACCCTGACAACGTTACATGGATTGTTATATGAGTGTCATAATTGATTCTCATAGTGATCATGGTATATGTAGTCCTTTGACCTAAGGTTATCAAGGTTCCCTACATGTAAGTCACAAACTTTGATACTTCCTTTTGTTGCTCATAACTAAGTGAACAAGAAGGTGGTCATTAGGTATGTCACATATCATGCGGTGGGTTTTGTATGATCAAGATGGGATTTCTGCCTCCTGTGTAATAGGATTGCTATCTTTGGGCCTATTGATAAAGTGAGACTAGGAAAATGCATGCCCATGCTCGGATGAGTTGATATACGATATCAATGTCATCAATTTAAGTTAGTCTACTCGATAATCAAGAAACCATAGATTGGGCTATATGAGAGTGACACATTCCATGTCTCATGCTTGGTCTTCATATCTTGGACAAAAGAACAATGGCATATGCGGATAATGATCATAGAGATTTAGTCGAATCACCGACTATCTTGCCACTTGGGTAGCAATGATATTTTACTAGACACCGCTCATTGTTTATGATCATAAATGTGGTTTACGATCATAAACAATATGATAATAGCCAATTGGATTATTTGAGTACTTGGGCCAAATTCTTTGTGTTTTGGTTTCATAATAATTTCAAATTAATGATTGGCCTAAAGGTTGAGCCATTAATGAAGCCCAAAATTAAACCTAATTGGATTAGGGTTTTGAAACCCATTAGGCTTGAGAGTTGTGTCTCACTATATATACATCATATAGTAAGAATTTTGTAACTCTTGCCCTAGCCTCCCTCAAGATGAAATCAAAAGAGTTCAGAAAGTTCTAGCCACACACTTTTTCTTGTTATTCCTTAGAGGATGCAAGCTAGCACTGCAGGCACAAAAGGAATGCATCTGTCAGGACGTGCTGGAGGCATGGTGTTCCCGAGAGCTTGTGTGGATACCGTAGAGAACTTGAACACGTCAAATATTCAAGTTTTGTGATTCGACTCAACAGTTGGATGAAAGATCTCAACCGACTTGGTATAAAATTTTGGAACATCTGATTTACCCCGTTCCACTTGGATCATGGATGATTTTGGTTATCTTTGACTGTGCTTGTTTGGCTATTGAAACCCTACACTCACAATCTCATTCGTTCCATTTCTAGCTCAGCATTGATAACATTGACTTGATGTCGGCCTTTCAACGAATTTCTAAGGTTTGTTGCACGACCTCTTGTTTTTTTCTCTGTTTACTAGTTGAGTTTCAATTAGTATTTTTTTAAATTAAGTCATGCCTCATATAGTCAAGATGTTTCGATTAGTGTCTAGATGGTTCAACCGGTTGAATCACTAGTTTATTGTTATTTTATACTCATTGCTCAATTTGATTTTTTCAAGTAGTTTGACTTCAATTTATATATGTTATTGTTTGTTAAAAAAATTAAAAATATAGTTAGTAACTATAAGTCTTGATAGATTTTTCATTTATATACTAAAATGTTGAAAATAAAAAGTCATAGATTAATTGTTGAAAAGTAAATGGTGTAATTAGTTTTGGATATAGTGAGTATTTGTACTGTATGAGTGCTGAGTGACATTAAAAAATTGGAAAACAATGTGACTAAAATGAAATTTTTTACATAACATAAGGAATAAGTTTGCATTTTACTTAACATATAAAGTTAAAAACCCATATATTATTAAGTTCTCTTTTTCACTAGGTCGTCGGCAAACTTTTCATTCCTTATATGTCAGTGGTAAGACGTAGGCCCAATATTAGACCCATAAAGATTCTACCTATAAAGAATAGCTAAGGTCGTAGTTTGTCTAAAAAGCTAAGGTGTCATGGAATTACAGGATTAACTAGGAAAATTCCATCTATTAGCGATCCTCCTAGATCTCCCTTGGCTATATTAGATCCACTCATTCATAAATCCCAAGGTACAAGATATTTGATCCAATACTCTATTATCCCTCTAAGTGCTTCAATCGCTACAAACTGACTTGACCATCAAAGGGTTTCTCATAGGTAAACATCATGATGCCCTAATGTTATTTTGTGTGCAAGATCTCCATCCACCATGTGCAATTGGGCTTAGTTTAGACTCTTCGATCAACTATCAACTTAGTGCCATTAATGGGAAATGTCATGGTGAACATCAGGAGATCATGTATGGATGCTCAAGATCCACCCATAAATGAGCATGAGATGCATCATAGGGATAAAACTGACCATCCAATGAAGCCCGCAACACCCCCGAGGGAAGTGACTGTGCCCTAAGAGTCTCCACTTCCTAAAGGGACACTAGAAAAGGGAAAGGCCCTACACTGTTAGATGACAACTAGTTTTAGGCACTACAACATGCCTGCTTTGAATAGTTATGGATAACTATTCAACAAGAGATTTGTAAGGTGCTACCCAAGGTGCCTGAGGAAGCCGCAGAAAGCCACTTGGCACCTAAAGAACTGGAGTGGGCCCCAACTCAAGACCAACACCTAAGGGTGTGACCACTCCAAGTACTCAAATACAGTGACCATATTTAGTGTGTCAAATCCCAAAAGCTATGCATGTTTCAAAGGCCAAGCAAAACAATACTCACTATGTTACCCAAGTGGCCCTCTTGGTCTTTACACAAATATATGTATATTGGTCAAACCATCACACGCATATTCACATACAATTTCATCTAGAAGTAATGATGACAATCAAATTCTTTATTCCTGGCCAATATGGAATTTGAGTAAAATCCCTAAGTGCATGTACAATCATATGCACACTTGATGCTATTCGTGCCCATTTTATGTGTCCAAACTTTCACACCATCTCCAACACAAATTCTACTTGTGTCCCCCTATGCCTTAAAGGTTTTCAACCTTTTAATATAATTAAACAATCATAGGTAAATGGGTTTGAGGCATTAAATTCATCTAAGTTTGCAATTATGGATTTTACACTTAACCGGGTAGAAATGACCATATGAACAACATAGAGCAAAATCAGCCAATTTGATAGGCCATAACTCTAGCTAGAGGGCACCAAATCCGGTGAATCAAAAGCCAAGTTAAATTTCATAGTGAAATTCATTATGTACAGAAAGTTATGGCAGCTGAAGTACAGGGCACCAAATTTTAGCGACTATTGACCATTATACCCATACAAAATTTCATAATATTCATACACTTTATTTCCAGGTGCAAAACCAACATGGTAGTGTGCATACATTTCTTACACACATGGAAAAACAATTCCCATGAATTTATAACACTTCTAACCATCATTCATAAAAATGTCACCCATAAACACCATATGGATAGCATTGTACATACACTTCAAACACTCAATTGATCCATCTATCCTTCTCACACTACACATACAACATACCCAATAAATTTAAATACATTCATGCACTAAATACATTCCATAACTTAGTTAATATGTACACTAAGCTTCTCGGAGAACTTCAAAAGCACTAAGCACTCCAAAAACTTAAAGGGACCAGCTACTGCAGAAGTTCGAAATTACCATTACTAAAAATGGCTAATCTGCTCCAAAAATCATGAAACATTCCAGTTCATAACTAAAAATATTGAAGTTACTGTACCTAAAATGTCACAGAGAAATTCAAACGGCAGCTATTAATTTGAATGATCTCTTTCAGATGCTCCTAAAATGGATAGAAAGGGGGTAAGTCTTTTTGAAGAAACTTAGTCTGGGCTTATCATTTGAAACTTGAATTCCCAGCAACATACCTAAAATCCAAAGACATAAAAACATAAAAACATGGTACATATACAAAAATGTAGCCATCCAAATGCACAAACAAATATAACACAATCAAATACAATGGTGGCAGCAACACATCATTAGGGTTAGTTCATAAACAATCAAATAAACATTATGTAATCATTATGGCAGCTTTCCTCAAGCCAATGCTTGGTCTTAGAAGGTTAATTGGTCTTAGTTAGTGCTAACTTGAGCTTTAGAAACCCCTGTAAACACTGCCATCTTAGAGCATGAAAAATAGTAACACCAAAACCTTGTTCATGCTCTTTTCCAAGTATGGTCTCAGCTTTATAGATGCTTGATCATCATCTTAGGATAGTAAAAAATGATGAAACATGAAGATAAAACCTTAACCTTAGGCTGTGAAGGCCGAATATAACAAGTGTTGTACAATGATGAAACATGAAGATAAAACCTTAACCTTAGGCTGTGAAGGCCGAATATAACAAGTGTTGTACAATAAACCCGAAAACTAAGGTTTTTCTTATTCTTGGTGCATCTGATTGGCTTCCTTTATGATTTCTTGAGAGCTTGAGCTATGTTGGCCATGGAAGCTTATGCAGGACCAAACAAAGGAACTATGGCTAGTGAGGGCCAAAAATGACCATGGAAAGATAAAGAAATCAAGATATTTCCTTGACTTGATTAGTTTAACCTTAACCTTCACTTAGGTCAATATAAGTATGTCTTAAGTAGATACTTTTTGGCTAATCTTCAGCCAATGTTTTTTACTATATGAACTAGCCATGGAAGGGTGGGAAAATGATAAAAATGATCCCATTTGACCTTTTCAAAGATCATCCCATCCTTTAGTTATTTTATGGACACTTATACACTAAGTTGTTTTGGGTTCTTAAATAATTAGCCTTTACTTCCTTTACACAATTTCACCCCAACAAATGTTTTCATAGCATTCAAATCGTTTGAAAATTTATCTTTTAAAGTTGTACAATTGAGTACCCAATTCTTGAAATCTTAAAATAAAGTCCATAGGTTAATGGTTACTTGTAATATAAGCAATTAATTTAGGCTTCCTTAAGGGCCAAGTAACCTTTGTGTGAATCTTTTAAGGAGGTGCAATTGACACACTTTACCCCTCACATTTCATTCTTTATGGTGAAAATTATGCTATGTAAAGGTTTATAACCATTATGCATTTATACTATAATTTTCCCATTTTTGGAGGTGGTAACGGAGGGCCCATGCTATTGATCCTCCCCAATTGCCAGGGCAATCTGAGGGCTCCTTTGGCTGTGATATCAGCAACATCCTACAAAGACTCGACCAGATGGAGTAATGTATAAAGGTGCTTGAACCATCTGCAATAGGGGTTAGCTCTGCCATCGATATCAACTACATGTTGATTCAACCTTTTACATATCAAATAATTAATGCCCTTACTCCTTATAGGTTTTGCATGCTAAAAATTGATTCTTATGATGAAACTGAGGGCTGCTGGCAACTAAAGAGGCTCCTAGAAGGCATGATCCAAGTAGGAAAATTGAAGGAACATTTAACCAAGCCATAGTCACTTTGTTGGAAATCAGAAGAAAGGCCTCGAATGAGGGATGAAGAAAAAGATGATGACTAAAGATGATGACTAAATAGGCAATGATCCCCATTTAAGGACCCTAAGAATCCAGGACCGAAGTAAGGATAGTGCACATGTTCACTAAAGGAGAATATTTGGTGGCCTGCAAAAGGCAAGAGCATGAGTTCTCTCAATGGAGGTGGTAAACCATAATAATGTCATAATGAGACCATATGGGTCCCACATCCTCACACCCTATGTAGTTCTGACCAATATCACTGCTAAAACCAAGAATTTAGATGCCATGAGGGTTTACCTAGATACCGATGCCAATTCTAACATTATTTTTTGCTAGATTGCTGGAAAGAATTAAGGTCAAAAGATTTTTGTTAGCCCCCATTAGAGGCCTACATTCAGGGTTGGTAGAGAAGAAGTTCCAACACTAGGGATGATCAAACTACTACTCATGTTTATGAGGACAGATAGGGATGGTGCAATTATCTGTGACTCCGACAATTCAGAAGTTCTGGTCCTAGATGTGCCCTCACCATACAATGCCAAACTCAGACAGACAGCTTAAGTATAACGTCACATTAAAGTAGATATTCAATGGCTAATGATGGTTTTTGTGAATTTTATTGGGGACACCACTGTTTACATACACCAAGCAATAGTGTGACAAAGTTACGTGGCTAGCTTCAAGTAACCCACAAATGAGAGACCGGTGTTGTTAGAATCAAAGAAAAAGAAAAAGCCATCAACCAAGGGCAAACACAAAGTATCCCTTTCCAAGGAGACTAAGGTGATAGAAATCAGCCCTGGAAAGAATGCTGAGATTGGCAAAGATCTTCCTCGAGAGCTAAAACAGTTGTTCATTGATTTCCTAGAGGCTAACATGGACATCTTTGTTTGGTCCCCTAGTGATATGCCTAGGATAGACCTAGAAATCATTACCCACAGCTGCAAGTGAAACTTTTAACTCAGCCGATCTAATAAAAGAGGCAAAAAATGGTGCTTGAAAAGCACAATTTCATTAAAGAAGAGGTTGAAAGATTGCTGAAAGTGTGTATAATTCAATAAGTGCGATACCCTAAGTGGCTCACTAATTTGGTCTTGGTAAAGACGAAGAATGGAGCGTGGTGCATGTGCTTTGGTTACACAAATTTCAAAGATGATTGTCCCAAGGATCCTTACCTGCCACCATCTATAGACCAGTTTGTAGATGCCACGTCAAAGTTTAAAATCCTTTCCTTTATGGATGCCTTTAGTGGGTACTATCAAATCTACATGGACCCTAAAGATGAAGAAAATGCAGCTTAAGGGTTGGAGTCGAGAAGTTCTTTGGTTACATGGTTTCAGAAAAGGGAATCAATGCCAACCCTAATAAGATACAGGCAATTATAACAATGCCTAAGCCCTACAATAAGAAGGATGTTCAAAAGCTTGCAGGAAGATTAAGTACCCTCAGACAATTTGTATCATGTTTTGGTGATCACTGCTGGCGATTCTTACAAATACTTAAGAAAGAAGCAGTCTTTGAATGGACACAAAAATGTAGTGAGGCCTTCAAATGTATCAAAGAATACATACAATGCCTACCAACATTGGCACAGTGAAAGCCTGACAAAGACCTCATCTTATCTTTAGCCATAATGAAGGGCTCCATCGCTATATTACTTACATGTGAAGATGGACTAGAATAATGACTAGTTTACTATACCAGTTGAAACATCCAGGGAGCGGAGTCTCAGTATCCCACTTTCCAGATGACTATCTTGGCCCTCATAGCACCTACTCAAAAACTAAGGCTATACTTCCAGGTGCACCTAATCATTGGTTGAATAGAAGTCCTGCTCTGGAACATCCTCTAGAAACTAGAAGAGTCAAGGAGATTGGCAAAGTGGTGTATAGAGTTAAGGGAGTTTGATATACATTACAAACCTTATATATCAATCAAAGCACAGGCCTTGGCAAATTTTATGGCAAAAATGACATCTACAGGGGTAACCAAGGAAAGTGGGAAGAAGCACCCAAGAAAAGCCCCATCTTGGGAAATGTATGTCGATGGTGCATCCGGACCTCAATACCAAGGTGCGAGCACCTTACTATGTGCACCCCTTGGTATTTAAGCAATGCTCCAAATAAATTTTCAAATCCCAATGAAAAAAATATGGTAGAATATGAAGCCATCCTTGCAAGGCTATGGATGGCTAGCTAGGTGGAAGTCCGATGCCTACAAGTTTATAGCTACTCCTAGTTGATAGTGGAGCAAATGGTCAGGCTAATCGGGGTTAAAGACCCTACCATTCATAAGATACTGAAGGCCTAAAATATGACAGCAGGTGCACTCTCAGAAGGTCAAGTAGAGGCCTTAATGGAAGAACTCCAATAGCTAAAGTCCTAAACTAGGCTCAAAAGGAAATTACGAAAACTAGAATTTGATCGAAAAGGCTTGTCATCATTAGAGGAGAGCTGTATAGGTGAGGATTTACCTCCCTTCTGTAATGATGCCTAAAACCACAAGAAGAGCAATAAGTGCTCCAAGAGATTCACCAAGGGGACTATGATGTGTACATTAGAGCTAATTCCTTGGCTCATAAAACATTGCAACAAGGATATTTCTAGCCTACTGCTCAAATAGACTCCCAAAAATTAATTCAATCATTCCACCTTTGTTAATTGAATTCTACGTTATGAAGATCGTCATCCTCTAGAGCTTCATTAGCCACTGACCTATAGCCTTTTGCTATGTGGGGAATAGGCCTTATCGCGGCACCCCCATGGCCCCTGGCCAAGTCAAATATTTTATTATGACTATGGATTATTTCACTAAGTGGGTAGAAGTAGAACCATTCACTTGTATATTGACCCTTTAGATCATCAAGTTCCTATGGAAGAATATATTTTTGCCAATTCAGGGTGCCCTCTGGCTATCATCACAAACAACGAAAGGCAGTTTGATAACCACCAAGTCCATCAGCTCATATAAATGAGGGGCATCTGACTCTATTTCATGCCTGTAGCCCATCCTTAGTTGAACTAGCAAGTGGATGTCACCAACCAAATCATTAAACAAGGTCTGAAGAAAATGCTGGGAGAAGCCAAAGGGAAATGGCAAAAAGAATTACCCAATGTCCTGTGCGATTATAGGATGATGCAATGAAGGCCCACCGGTGAGTCTCATTTCACCCTAGCCAATGGAACAAAGGTGCTTATACCAATGGAAGTCACACACCCAACCTTACAAGTCCTAGAATTTGATTCACTAGAAAATAGTAAAGCACTGGGAACCCGACTAGACTTATTTGAAGAACTAAAAAAAGATGCCAAAATCTATGTGTGGGCCTTCAAATAGAGAGTTGCCTTTACCCATGATAAGAAGGTCAAGAGGACGCATATCCAAACGAGGGGCATGACCATCATAAACGGAAAACTGATGGGCAGAAATCTTGACCACAGGGCGTTAAGGCCAAATTACACCAGATCCTACATAGTGAAAAGCAAGGTCAGAGACTAAGTCTTTAAGCTAATGGATGCTGATGGAAAAATGATGCCTATAACCTACCATTTAGATGATTTGCTACCTTATATTGCATGATAATGATTTTATGTACTCTTATAAATTAAAATGAAGGCTATCATCTTATCTACATTTTTTGACGGAATGCCAGATTTCTTAGAGTGTGATTTTCTTTATGAATACAATTATTGAAGACTTTCATTGCTCTTGAACTTATCTTCTCAACTATAAGGCCTATAATTTGCCCACCAAATTGATAAAGGAAGGTTCCACAAATTGATGGATTACTGACCAAGTGACTAACCTACTAATGTTTGCTCAAGCTTGATAAGGCAATAAAAGGTGAAACTACAACAGAGAATGAAATCATGAAGGCAACAAAAGCCCAAAACTATGAAGGCGGCAAAAATGGGTCATTCAAAAACATGAAAGCAACATTATGAAGGCAAGAATCATAAAAATAATAATGATGGAAAAGGAAATGAGACAAAATGAAAGGGGCTGAAGACCTCTAAAAAATAGATCATCATTTATAACAAATGATCCCTAAGCACAAAACTACTAACGAAATAAAATTGCATAGCAAACAAAATCTACACATTAAAAAGGAAATGACTAATGCATTAAGCACAATCTCTAGAACTCATCAAAAAAATAATGATTTAAAAAAATCCATGATGGAAAAGCCATAACCCCAATGTTAAAGACAACACACAATCCAAAAAGATCATATGGGTTAAAAGGGTGAAGGTCTCATGGGAGGCAATGTTTTGAGCCATTAAGGGTTAAAGGATTTCAAAGGGCTACTAGGTGACATGCAAAGGCTTTCGAAGCACCATGCCAATGCCCCCCACAATTGATGGTTCCATTCTTTAAAACTAGTTGTGTAGGTACCTCTATTTAGTGTCTTATTTGCTTCATTGGCTCCGTCTTAATAAAAAAAAATGTAGATGAGACCATCTAAAATTCATCTCTAAGAGGTGATTCCTTGGTGTCCATCACTGATGACTCCTTGTTGACAGGTGCCACTCCTGCCTTTCCTTCTTTATGCCACACGTTGAAATCCAAGTCCTGGACTTCGTAAGCTATGACAAAGGGCAAGTCTAGGTTTGGGTGCACCCACTCAACATGAAATAGGTAGGTAAGGAAGCCCTGCTTAAATTTGTTGAAGGCATCCTTACCCAACCTCTTCCTCGCCTTCTAGGAAACTGAGATATGCTCTTTCACACCGGTATTGGACTCGGCCTAGAGCCTTTGATATGCCTTGTGCCCATGGCATTCAACTCTGCCAACCCTCATGATCTGCTCCATGAAGGGGTTCATAGGGGCGGTTAAGCTTAAGCCAGCTTTGCCCTCACCAATTAATTGGTCCATCGGTAAACTCAGTTCCATAAGCCCTATTTTGTCAGCTTAGCCGATATACCTCAGGCTTATCAAGGGCCTCTCTCTCCCTAGGCTTCTCAAGGGCCTCTGCTAACTCTTTCAACTACAACTCCAACTCTAGGTAATGGGCCTCGGTATTTCCCTTGTCATCCTTCAAACCCTACACCTTCTTACCTAGCGCTTCCTTATCAGCACACTCACTCTAGCTTCTTCCAAAGGGACTCATTCAAAGACTTCGGGTTTTCAACTTGTGAAGCCAACAACTAAATGCTCGTTTCATGAGTGATGCATCTTTCCCCAGTGGAGAAGCTGACCACCACCTCCTAAACAAGAAAATAAGTTAATACCTTAACATAAGCACTTTGTGCAATACAGAGCAAACAAAAATGCACCTAAGGAAAGCTAGAGGTGATGCTGATCAGCGGGGACCCGTCCAGTCAAGTGGAATAGGAAAGAAGGTGCTAGTCACTCGAAGTCCTAAACCTTGCCAAAATTTGGTGAGAGATGTTTGTATGAACCTCTAGAATTGACTCATGATGCCCTTCCCCATTGAAGATTGAGCATCTGATCTACAGTGATCCCTATAAGCGCCAGACTTTTGCTCTTAGCTTGGCTCCATTTAGGAAATAGGTTACGGGGTTAGAGGCAATCCTTAACCTCAAGATCAGGGAGGCTCAAATGAGTGGGACCAGACACACGTGAAGGTACTCTCTCCATGATGATCTTGGAAAAAATGGTAATGAGAAGAGGAGGAAACTAACCAAGCTCCTTCTACTTCTAGGACACCACATCCCCAACCACCATTTGCATCTACAATGCCTCCTAGGGGCCTTCTGTTTTTAGAGCACCACCAGTAGCCTCAAGTTTCCACAAGTGCAAGGCTCACTCCCCTTTGATCACTTTTTGGGGGAAGTTAGATGGAAGGACCCATAATTAGAATAAAATGATGTTAAGTCAATGTAATTGATGCCAAGGGAAGAAAAATTGTCAAAATGGGCCATATCATCACTGCTATCTTGAGCGACATCGACCTTTTTTAGACCAAAGGAACATGATCTCTTCTGAACCAATTAAGCCTTCATAGGGGAGTCATCCCTGTCCACCATCTAGGGATAGCCTTGGGAGCAAAAGTTTTTTCAACCCTAGTACTGGTGGCAGCATCAGCCAGAAGGATTGACAGCTTACGAGCATCAGCTAGCTTATCGGTGATGCTTTTCTACTGTTTCAAGAACTCTTTAGCCTGGCTACCCATTCCTACAAAAAAATAAACAAAAATATGGAGTAAAGTTAAAACCATCTCAATAACCAAAAAAGCAAAGCCATTGAGCACATATATAATATGGCTCTTTAGATCTAGTAGCCTTCATTGGGCATGGAAGGTTATCTCATATGCATGCACTAACACCCCCTCCTACTCTTAGGTTTAGTTGGCAGGATGCAACACATCTAGGTATGTCAGGTAGGCCCTACTAATCTTGACCAACCTAAGTGATCTCTACATAATCTCCATGTAGTGGATGGGGAACAAGTTCATGAGGGGATCATTCCCTAGCACTGACTCCAACTAGGTTAGGAGCCTAGTGTATGCCTTATGGCTATTGGAGTCCTCATACGGTGATGGCCTCCTAACCAGAGCCGACTAAGGAGTCTTGGCAAACTTAAAAGGGAAGGTCCATGATGGCCCTTTTAGTGTGCAATAGAAATGTTGTTTCCATTCTACCCACAAGTCATTGCGGGTAGTGAAAGCAAAGGATTTGATCCCTCCTCTATTGATAGGGGCAATATGAAAGAAAATGGAGCCTTTCTGACTAGCATGAAGGATTGGAGGAAAACCTCTAGGAAGGGTACCACCATCACCATATAAGGAAGATATTTATTTGCGTGAAGGAGTTTGGAGTTAACTGCAAGGGCAAACTTTGGTGGTGGTCACAAATCTGTTCCACAAATGGATGAAGGAAGAATTAAAGCTCTTCTTACAGTTGGTTGACAAAAATGGTAAGGATGTTAGACTTCCTACCCCCCTCCTTCTTCGGAAAGCCCCCGTCCTCCAGAGCCTAATTTCTACTAATGGCAGCCACAAACTCGTTTGGCCAAAAGTATCATTTGAGGTTGGTTGGGATGGTTTCTGAGATAAGTTGTGTCTTCTCCCTCTTCAAGACGAAAAAATTGGGGGTCAAAGGACCTCTCAAAGCTTCATTGGAAAAGGAAAAAACTTGGTCAGTAGTAGCCCTTAAGGATAATCTCAAAGAAATTGTCTAGAAAGACTGACAAATATGAGGTAAGGGCTACCACTACCATACGATGGGTGATGGAAGAACAAAAATAGCAGGAAATGGGACCTAAAGCAAATATGTAATAAAAATAACAAGAAATAGCACCAAACTAGAAAAAGATGAGAGAAGCTTACATTCATTACCTGAATCTGAGTAATTTGAAGGAAAACGAGAAGTGGCTAGAAGAGAAACTCATAATGGAAAAGAAGTGAAAGAATGATAAATATAGAGAACGGTTAAATGGTGAAAAACAAAAGTGACAAAACCCTAAGCCTTATATAAGGGTGAAATATGACTCTTAATTGACCTCCTCAAAAACCATCACCATGATTGAAAGCCCCCAAGCCACTCAAAGGAGAGCACCTGGCAAAAATTACCCGCTTAGAAACCAACACTAGTCATGTCCCTGAGAAGTGCTTTTGATGAGCGTCGTTTCATCTCCTTACCCAACCGATGGATTTGTCATGTGTGACGGAGATGCCATGCAAGTAGGCACTCTTATGGAAATGACAACGTTTAGGTGCCTTCCTCAAGAAGTTGCTGGTATGGGGCATCGTACCAATCTCCTAAAATGGTATCGTATAAAATAGTAGTCTTATGAAAGATCAGGTATGGGTCGTAACCCCTCACAGAATATGTACTAATTGTTGAGGAATGCTCTGAAAAATGTGATGGCATTTCAATCCAACCTAGAAAATGTCAGGTTTTTGCCCATATTTTTTAAGGGGGAAGCTATTGGTAAGATGCAAGCCCAATATTAGGCCCATAACGATTTTACCTAAAAAGAACGGATCATAACCAAATGACCCAATAGGCCAAGGAAGTAGTTTGTCCATAAAAGTAAGGGATCCCAAAATTATGGCATTAACCAATAGAATTCTATCTATAAGCGATCCTCCCCAATTATATAAGACCCCCTCATTTACTAATCTCGATCGAGGCATGAGGATTTTGACCCAACACTCTGCTAGTCCTCTGATCGCTACAAATTGACTTGACTGTTGGATGGTTTCCCTCATAAAAATATTTTTGGGCTATGACATTACCTTTATGTATAGGATCTCCATCCACTATGTGCAACCAGGCTCAATCTAGACCATTCCATCAACTGTCAATGAATTTTCTTTCTGTTTCATCTCTCTGTTACCTTCTTCTTTTCTGATTCATTTTACTTTGTTTAATCCCTTTCTTTTTCTTATTCTTTCTTCTCCTATGCTTTTCATTTATTTCTCTTTCTTCTTCTTTTACTATCTCATTCCTTTCATTTTCTTTTAGCCTATTTTCCTCTTTCTTCTTTTGATCTTCTTTTTCCTCTTTTATTTTCTTTTTCTTTTTCTTTTCCTTATTTTTCTTCTTCATCTTTTTTGTCAGCATTCTTAATGACTATTTTAGATTGCCAATTCATTCCAATTTGACAATTCAATGGCTTTGGCCTTTTTATCATTTTGGCCATTTTTTTACCCAATCAAAAATGGTCTATTAAGCGGGACAGTGGTGTGACTTTTTTGTGGCTAAACTACATGAGCTAGCTAGTTCAGTTTTGAAAACATTGGTTGAAAGAGAATGAGCACAAAGAGAAAGTATGCCACAAAAAAACCTTGTAGTCGGTGCTCCTAGAAGAAGAATTTTGCTCCAATTTCATTGCCTAGAACACTAATCCAACTATTGCACACAATGCATTAATCTAAGTCAAGGTTGACTTGTTCGATTAGCCTAGTCAACCATTTATATAAATGATAGTGTTAAGTCATTTAACGTTGGGAATGCTAGACTCATGAAGCTAAAAGATGTTTTTCTCTTGCTTCTCTGTCTCATCATAAAGCCATGCAATAATTGAGAAGGGAGGAAAAGTTCTAGTGGCAAAGTTTAGGTGCATAGCCTACACCAAGTGTAGGTTATCCTTTCCTTTTTCTAATATCTTTTTCTTTAGTTTTTTTAATCTTTCTTCCTCATTCTTTCTCAATTATCAGTCGTACAATTTTTTTTTTATATGCTTTTCAGACATACTTTTGTGTTTGGTGGAATGGTTGAAGATTTAGGGAACATATACTTCATACATAAGGATAAACAAGAAGTGATAAAAGAACAAAGAAAAACTGAAATGGAATAGATTGAAAAAAAGAACAAACAAGAATGAATAAAATGCATATAGAAACTTTAAGAAAATAGAAACAAATGATCATGAGAACCAGTAGTATAAGAACAAACATAAGAACATTAAATATGTTCTTTTTCATCAAGTATATGTTCTTTTAAATGTAGAGTTTTTTTTTTTACAAATTACAACATGTTGAACAAGCAACAAGCAGTAATTAGCTTAGAAAAAAAATAATATTTTTTGACAGAACAATGAAAATAGGAAAACAAACTAGGCATCAAAAGAAAGATGAAACTGACAAAGAATGAACAACAATATATAAAAAGAAAAAGAACAAGAACTAAAAAAGAATAGAAAAGGACCATGAGAAAT
This sequence comes from Aquilaria sinensis, assembly GCA_005392925.1. Classification (NCBI taxonomy): domain Eukaryota; kingdom Viridiplantae; phylum Streptophyta; class Magnoliopsida; order Malvales; family Thymelaeaceae; genus Aquilaria; species Aquilaria sinensis. Next base: position 356,098 of record SMDT01002187.1, read on the forward strand.
AGGGGTGCCAGAATCTAAAAAAGAACAAATGTCATGGCACTACATAATTCATGTATATTTTCTATTAAAGGATCATTAGCAACATGTAGTTTAACTTTCGCTAACAGTACACACTAACACATTATAGACACAATCCCCTCACATCTTCTAGTGTACACCTAAGCACAAAACAACTCAACACAGACAAACAAACCCCATTGCTAACACTTTAAGCCTATCACTTACACATATCACAAACACTAGGTGGACTAATTAATGAATCAAGTAATAAGCATTGATTTTATCATGCACTCTCAAGTATCGCCCCTATCTCCTCATCCTTCATCCTCGATGCCTCCTTTCTTCACGCCCATACCCTAAACCCAACCTACATAAATCATAAACCTTAAACATGATCCACCCAAAATAAAGCTCGACTTGACCAAACGTCACTAGAAAAGTTAGCAACCCAAATCTAACTATACCCAACCTGACCTGAACAAAATCAATTTGAGTAAAACCCAAGTAAATTTGAAACCAAATAACCCAAACCTGGATTACCCAAACTCAAAGTGGCCCAAACTAGAATTAGCCTGAGCCCAAATAACCTGAACATAAAATTATTTGTTGTCTAAACTTGATAAATGTGACTTTAACCAAAACTGATATAATTCATAATTTTATTGTGCAAGTGAAAAAAAAATGGTGTATTGAAATTATTTTATAACCAAATAAAAAAGGTGTTTGCCTAAGATTAGATTAGTAAAGTTCTCCTATTACTTCACAAATCAAAACTAAAACTTTGAAAGCATCCACAGGCCAGAAATAGCCTAGATAACAAAATAAATGAAGAAATCTCAATAAATTCATGAATTGTATAGCCTAGTGCAACTACCCTTTTCACACCCTTTGAGAATCTTAAGCTTAAAGATCCAAAATTAACTAAAAGAGTATCACATGACAGGAAAAGTTCAACTAAGAACACTCTAAAGTCACCTTTGCAGCATTCAATGGATAATAAACCATTGAAGAACTAAGTTAGTCAAGTATGTAGAAGAATCAAACCCTAAGAGGTTAAGCATAAATGTTTATAGGGAAGGACACTCATAAGAAAATGTGTGATCCAAAATGTACACTGGCAAAAACACAAGAAACAAGATTACATGGAGAAAAAAACTCTAACTCAAATAGTAAAAGATTCTCCCTTAATGAAATGCCATGAAAAAAAAAGACCAATAAGATAAAAATCCTAAGTACAACCTCGATAAATAAATATAATTTAGTGAGGAGGAGGAGGAAAATTATAAATATTTGAAGTCCTAAACAAAATAACTAATACATAAAAACTATTGAGCTATAGAGGTTACAAACTAGCTTTAAAATAAATTCCTAAAGCCATAATTTACCAGTTAAAGGATCACACTAAGCCATAATCAACTATTAAAAAGTACTAATAATAATATTAACCTAGATACATACCAAAACAATATCATGATGATGTTTATGATTTTTTTACTTAAATATACTAACAAAACATTAACCTAAATTAAATAGCACAGAAAAACAAATTCTTTCACTAATATTTTTTCAAGAATTGAACAGAAAAATGAATTGATTCAATCATTTTTGGCTTATGCAGCAATAACCCATGTAAACCTGATGGATTAACCTGAATCTGACCCAAAACCTAAGTAACCCAAGATTGAATAACCTAATCCATATAAAAGTAGAACTAATATAGTTTTCTCATTCTTATGTGTACCATTAAGGAATGTTTGAGAAATTTATGGGTTGTATGCTAATTTCAACATTATTGGCCAACGTGGAGTGTAGGGATTGCATATCACAAATGATGGAAATTCAATGTACAACTAATGAACACTTTAATTTCCAGGATATAAAAATAAATGCAGAAATTAAGACACACTTGGTTATTATTCTAGAATCGGTTGATTCTTTCCTAGATAAAGGGCACCACTTTGAACATGTTCTGGAACACTTGATTTATTGCAAATTCCCAGGGTTAGATATTTAATCAACTCGGGCAACAATTGACTAAATATACTGGTTAACGCCCAATACTCAAGTAGATGATGTGATTTGAAGTTTACAAACCCTTCCCACTACACAAATTCTTAATATGGATGTGTCAAATCTCTCTATGCTTGTAAATATGTGAACTCACAGGCAAGCACACCTATCATTCAAGCATAGAAGTGGTGCGTATCAAGATCATTTTTCCTTCAAAATGGAGTTGTCTACCAATCATTTTTCCTTTGGAATGGAGTTGTCTACCATACTCTATATCTCTCTATTATCTAACTGACAATTAAAGGTTTTTGATTGACTAACTAACTATGAACTAAACTAAACTAACTAATTGCAATAAAAATAAATAAACAATTAATTATTGGGAGAAGAAAAACAATCAAACAATCAAAATATGCCTTGCTTAGATACAAATTCCTATAGAAATCTGTTGCATTACTCTTACTTTGGTTTAACAGGAAAATAGTTACCTTGGACGATAAGGTATTATCTAAAATAGATTAGTTCCCTATTACTCCAGTTCACTAATCCCTATTATTAAGTCACCAATAGGATGACTAGTTCTACTGTGCTTCCTAAGAATGTATTACCAGTTCTGCTACCCAACCACTTGGTTTAACCCTAGTCCAAAGGTATTTTGCCGGTCTATTATTCCCAACTACGACAATATCCCTTTTGCCAAATGATTATCCTAAAAAAACATGTTGGATACTACTTGCATATGTTTATCATCCAATATTGAATTAATAGGCTAGCTACTATAATTAACACAATAAAGCACATTGGATAGGTCACAAGAAAATCATAATTATATTAAACCAAAAGTAATCATAAACACAGTATCAACCTAGGGTTAAACTATTCTAAGCATAAGCAGAGAAATTAGTTCATCATGCTGAAAATGAAACACAACCAAACCAAATAAAAACTAAGAACAAAAGACTCCCTCTTTGAATTTCTTCTCTTGCAATGAATGATTGATCTGATACGAATTGATCAGTGTTGATTGTCTAAACTACCTCCTACAAATTTTTACTGTGAAAACCAAAATATTTTTCTATGTACTTTTGCCTCCCCTTTGTCCTTTCCCTGTTGTCAACAGAAATAACTCGATAAAACCCTAACAGCAAGCAAACATAGTTTGTGATACACCCATGTTCAAGGCCATGTTATTCCTTTGGAATATAAAAATCATGAACATTTTAATGACATGACTTGTATCATGGGTATGGCAATGAACATGGGCATGTTTGAAATTAACACGGGTGTATTTGATGTTGACATGGGCATGTATAAAGCTGTGTTTACCAAAAATTTTGACAAAATTTGCACAAAATCCATCCTAATTTAAATAGAGTGAAGCAAAATATGGAAATAAAATATAAACCAATTAAGTACCAATTTCTATAAAAAAAATACATCAAAAGACAAGCAATTATCAAGGAAAAGTATATAGAAAACATGTATAAATATGTGCATATCATATTTTTTTCTCCCACACTTAAACTTTCACTTGCCCTTAAGTAAACCATATAAACAAAATTTAAAGGTCTTAATGGTCTTAGGAAATTAACAAGACTACCAAGAAAGCGACACCTTCAATTTAACACTTTTTTCAAAACAAAATAAACTAATGTGAGCAATTCATTCTCAGGCGAGCAACTTATATTTCTTGAAGCTCAAGGAAATACTAAATTTACATGCCAAGTAAAAAACATAAACCATACTAAATCGATGCTCATTATGCATAACCATTCATACCACAAAAACAATGAAAATAAGCAATTGTTTGAACTTTTCACTTTCTTTTCTTTTCCAAACATTCCTCTTTATATGCTGCTAAACCTTGTAGCAAATGTTCACTATAAGGGCCCTATCCATACCTAAGCTATTTCTCAACACAATCCAAGGTAATCTTTGATCATACTCATGCCTCTAGCATCTTTTTGAGCTGTGACCAAATCTTGCCTTAGGGGAAAACCCCAACCTACTTCAATACTAAGAAAAAATGGATTAGAAAGTTATTCATATTGATTCTTATTCATTATTCAACAAATCAACCACATTTCCATCAATCAATCTTGCCACCAATCTAAATATAGAAACTCATAGCTTAGTATGTTTTGAACAGTATACTAAACATGAAAAATTGATGTGAAAATAGCTTCTAAAGACCATATTCTACTAGTTTTATAAATAATTACAAAAATGTTTTCAAAATGATTAAGCACATAAGTGAAAGATTTCAAGAATTGCTTACTTGATCTTTAAGTTAAGAACTCAAGACACTATGTCATGCCCAAGACTTGTTAAGGAAGTGAGGTAGCATATAAGTCAAGGAAAATAAGGAGAAACAAGCAAGAAAGGCATGGAAAAATAAGAAGATTTAACCGGGTCCAAGAAATGTAGTACAACTGGTGCTAGTGTGCACTTGATGTGCTGGGTAATTTTGTTAAGGAAGAAAGTTCGGGGCTTAATTGCCCTAATTAAAGGTGAAAGTGGGTGCTAAAAATTAAGAAAAAAATTCAAAAGAGCCAATTAATTAAGCAATGAAACAACCTAAGCACCTCCATTAAGAGGTTAAGTAAAGAATTATACACTTAACTAGATTGCACCTCTTCCACTGCTCCCACCTCTTCACCAAGATTGAGTCATTTTCCTAGTAGATTTTAGTGGTTTTGGGTGGGAAGAAACCTAAACCAGAGGTTCATGTCAGTGCAAAGAATCCTAAAGAAAGAAAGTCAAATTCTAGTCAGAAATTGGTGGAAGAACTTGCTTTGGCTATAAGGCACTAAGAGTTTATGGAATCTAAGCTTGTTTGTTCATCTGAGAGTTAATGTCTTTATAAGGGTTTAAACATGTTATTTTTTTTGAATTTCACATTGAGTTCTAATCATTCTTGAGGAAGGAAATGCCCTAGAGTGTCATAACCCTTATTTTATGATGGACCTAAGTTAACTTGGACTAAAAGAGTAAGCCCAAACACAAAGGAAAACAATGTACTTGGTGGGCTTTGGAGACACATGAAGGACTACCAAAGGTAGGCTTACCTAAGACCCTACTTGTATACATTTAAAGGCTTAAAGGTTTCATGAAAAAAGTTAAAGCATAAGGACCTAATTGCATGTGTATTTGGGTGACAAATATGAGGGAATCTTTTAATGGTCGATTTCATGGCACCATGCAAAAAGATGGCTATGTCGTGAAAGGCATTTTGCCATTTTTGCACCTTGTGGCACCCAACCAGATTTGCATGTTTCCACTTAGTCAAATCACTTTGTTTTTGGCTCAAAGCTCCTAGTGTGAACTTAGCTGCGTTCCTAGCTTAAGAGGCTCGGGTTTTGCCAGATTGATGATGAATTAGAGATGAAATTGAAGATTCAAGCTTATTCAAGTGCAATTCAACCTTAGGTGATCTTGGAGTTGCATTGCCAATCTTGGATTCTTGCATTGCAAGCTTGGCCGAAGGCTAAGGGCAATGGTTTGGTAAGGGATACACTATACTCTTCTTGAATTGGTTAAATTCCATGTTATAGAAGAGTATTAAGCATCTAAGGGATAGTCATAGAATTGGAGGAACTTGGTTTGCTGTAAGGGCTATGGATTACCTTCGGGTATATGTGCTAGTATGCTAGGTAGCTACATTAATGGAAAGTACTAAAGCTCACTCATGAATCAACCAATTCATTTATGAGCTTGGAGCTCTATGTGATGATTTTTAATTAACAAAACTAGGAAGTGAATCTATGTATAGTGTACTTGATAGTGTTAATGTTGGCCAAGACCAATGGGAATGTGGAATGTGTGTGAGTTGCGTGCTTTGGTGATTGTTTGTACTTGTTGACCCTTATTAGCTAGGTGGTTATCATATTATCTTGGATATTTGCGTTTTCCTTGTCTTTCTGTTGTTTTGTAGGTTGGAGCATCGCCTAAAGAGGTTAAGCTTTTGAGGTTAACCAAACAAGCTTATAAAAGTTGTATGTGTTCCCTTACTAAGTTATACATATAACTCATGCCTTGTATTTACTTGTTTCAGGAAAAGATTATGAACCTTGAGTTACTTGAGTGCCAAGAATTGCGTATTCGGGTACCTAGGAGGTATAAATACTAACTTGGTAAATTAGTTCAATAAGTGTAAGTGTAAGTTTTTATGAATGTGCAAGCTCATATGCTTATGTTGCTTGTAGGTTTTATGTTACCCACTCCGGGGTAGTCCAGTTATGGTGCCAAAACTGTGCATTTAGACTCCCAAGATTGGTAATGTTCTGTAGGCCATCAGAACACTACCCTGAGTGTGCATACCCAAGTGGCCCTCTTGGGCACTATGTAAATACATGCATATTGGTCCAACCATCACACACATATTCACATTGCATGCACACCATGGCAGCAAAGAAGGAAAACACTAGCACAAGTCTTAGTTTTGGCTTCCACACATTAGGCAATCGTGTTAAGTTCTAGTGGCCAGCTATTGCACCTGTAACTTCCACTAATAAACTGTATCATTCTAGCCTCATACCCCCATGTTTTCTTTGCTCCATTATCAAGTAGAGACTTAGAGCAAACCAAGGAATTTTTTTTTACATCAATAGCCCACCTATGGACCAAGTTATGGATTTTTGAAGTTGGTTACAAAATTCTGACCAAATGAACAGTAACTCAGCCAACTTTGCAACGTCATATCTTTGGCTACAGGGCTCTAAATCCAGAAATTCCAAATCCCAGTTAACCCTCTAGATGTCCTCTAGGTGTGGTCAAAATTTCATACCAAGATTCATTCTACACAGGGAGATATTAAACTTTAGGTCCAGAGTCGAAATTCTGGCAACTTTTAGACCATTTTGCCCATACAATTTTTCCAAACCATGCAAACACTTCATTCACAAGGGGAAAGCCCTCCAAGGCTATCCCATATATGTCCATTACACATAGGAATTACATTCTCTTGCATCTAGCAACTTTATGTGGCCAAAACAGAATTTACAAGTAAGCAGCCTATCATTCACACTTAGGCAGCTTTGCACCACATCACTTACATAGCCAAAACATTACTCAAATGTTCACATACTTGTCTCATTTTACATACACTACATGTACATGCATACATGCACTATAATATGGTCTTAACTCAGCTAAATACGCACCCTAGGTTACAGGAGGTCCTGAGACACAATGGACTCCAAAAACAGGATGCTGGACAGCTGCTGCACAACACAGTAAGTACCACCATTAAAAATACCAAATGTGCTCCTAAAATCACCAAAATTTCCAGATCATAACTAGACATATGGAAGTTCATGTACCTGAAATTTCAGATCAAAACTCAAACCACAAAGGTTAGTTTGAAGGTGATCTTTCTGCTGGACCTGAAATGACAGAATTGAGGGGAGTAAGTTTCATTGAGAAACTTAGTAAGGGTAGCACTTGGATTCAATAGGCAATGTAACCATCATTAAAACCTGCATCCAAAGACACTAAAACAAAAAAACCACAATGCATATATACAAGATATAGCAACCAAATGCAGCAGCCAAACACAAACAACAAACACATGAAATGTGGCAGCAACATATACCATAGGTTAGTCCATAAAACACATAATAAACATAACCAAATCACTATGGCAGCCCTCCTCAAGCTAATGCTTGGTCTTAGGAGGATTTAACACTAGTTAGTACTAACTTTTGGGCCCTAGAAACCCAGAAATTCGCTGCCATCACTGTGCACTTCACACTAGGTCACAAAACCTTCAATAAGTGCACTCCCCTCACTAAGCTTGGTTCATCAAGCTCATGGCTCTCTTCCAAGCTTAGCCCTAGCTCCATGGTTGTTTGAAAATACAGAAAACAACCCATGAGAGCAAGAGAACCCTTACCTTGATGGGTATGCTGAAATTGGAGCTTGATCCTAGGTGCACTCAAGCAATAGCACCAAATAGCTTCCAATTGTGCTTCCTTGACTTCAATTGCAAGTAGTTTTGAGTTTGAAGGTATGGTGGCTATGGAGGAAGTGTGGAGGAGAGGGCTGGCTGTCTTTTTGCTGGTGGAGGCCGAAATTTAGAGAGCAAAGGTGGTCTTGACTACTTAAATAGTCAAAAGTACACTAAACACACTTAAGTAGTCTTAACCTTGTCTTATGTCATTTTCCTTGCTACAAGACTATGGTTTCTTAGTCTTAATCTCTTGGCCCACATTTGACCATCCTTATCTTCCTTTAGCAGCCCTCCTTATGTGGGATAACCCCACAAAACTTCCATTTGACTTAAGTCATAGACATACACATCTTAAGGCCTACATTAGAACACTTAGGTCCTTTATGCCTTTTTGTGTTTTCTTTGTCCTTAGTTCTCTTCCATAAGCAATTTGGTCCTCCAATAGCACTTTCATACCATTCATATCCTTCCCATAACTCTCCAAATCTCTTTTGTGAGAGTTTTGCAATTGAGTACCCGAATTTCCAAAACCTTACAAAAAAGTCCATAGGTTGCTTGAAAAACAAGCAATCCTTAAGGCTTTTCTTGGGGGCCAAGTTACCAACTTGGAACACTTTTAAGGAGGTGTTGATCATGCCTTTTACCCCCCACACTTTAAACACTATGGTGAGAATTACACAATATAATGGTTTTTAGCCATTATGACACACTTGTAATTCTCCCATTTTATGAGGTGGTAACATTTTGTGAGTAGATAGTGGGACAAGCCTAGTGTTATGGACATGTGCTCAATAGCGTATGTATTATGTTTGCTTTAATGAGCATGGGTCTAGTGGTGAGGCTTGTACTCCAAACCATTGTTCTAGTTTTTGTGGTGTTTGTAGCTTTTGGCTATGTGTAGTTCATGTATATATGAACCTCTCCTCTTGCTTTGTTTAAGGTTTTGGAATGCTCTAGGTCATGTTACCAAGTTTGTGTATATTCGGGTATGTGTAAGAGACATGGATGCCCCTTAAGAGGAGATGTTATTTATGTATCTATGATGACTATAACTACGTGTTGGATGCTTGGTAATGAACGTTTCTTGTGATTATTTAAGTAGCTATGTTGGCTTGTGAACCTTCTTGGAGTGTATTTAAGCATATACATGAAAATATGTGTTTTCAACAATAATGGTGAATGGGTATCTTGGTTGTCATGCATGTTTGTATGTTCATTTGATAAGCATAAGTGCCTAATCATATGTTTAATGAAGTTGAATATTGCCTTGGTGTACAAAATTAATTTGGTGCAATGGCAGGTAAGCTTCCTAGGGCATTCACCTTTGTGCCTTGGCATGTGTCCTAGTGCACTGCTAATAAAGCAAAATAGGCACCCTTTAGGCACCCCTAGCTAGCGATAGAGACACATAAAACACACACACAGTGCACTAAGTCTAGTGCCCAAGCAAGCTCCCGGTGCTAACGATAGGCACCTAAGGGGGCACATTGAGGACACATGCAGTAGGAGTCATAGTAGGCACCCTAAAGGGCACCAGGCACTAGCAATAGGCGCTTAGGCACGCCAGAAGGGTGCACCTAATGCACACACCACGCTAGTGCCCAAAATAGCACCAATACTACTCCTGTGGCTAGCAATAATGCGCATGGGCTAAGGCTGATGTGGGGCGTGACATAAAGGATGGCTTACAGCCAAGTGAACTATGTTATGTTCTAGCTACATTATGATTAAGGCAAGCATTAGGAACTTATTTTGGGTTTGGTTGATCTTGTTCAAGGTCTAGATCTCTATGTTTCTAAGTTAAACAACTTAAATTGAATTGATAAAATGAATATAACACTAAGAAATGCTTGTTGTGCCCCAAGGCTTGTTAGTTGAGTGTATGGTGTGTGTATTGTGTGTGTATTGTGTGCCTTGATGTTTACTTGTGCGTGCTAACCCTTACATTTTGTTTGGTATATTGCCCTATATCTTTGGTGTGTCTTCTTTGCCTTAGTTTGTAGGTCCTAGCTTAGGAAAGGCTAATGCCTATATTATCTCACAATGTTTAAGGACATTGTGGGCACTTATTGCCATTTTGGCCCTTACTGAGTGTAATGCACTCATGCCTCATTTGATGCGAACCCCTTTGGCATAATGACTAAGAAACATGTCCAAAATGTGATCAAGTTCCAAAAACAACACCAAGAGACTGTATTTAAGACCTACCCCTAATATCAACTCATGACTAGAAACAAGAAGTGTAAAGAACACCAAAGAACACAAGCTTGCTTGTGCATCAAGGTAGTCCGCCAAGAACCAAAGAGAATATCTCTCAAAATAACAATATTATTAATGCCAAAAGCTATGGTTTGTAACTAGAAAGTAAGCCTTTTTATAGGCCAAAACTAAGGTAAAAACTAAACCATATTCAGTTGGAAGTCCTAAGTTCAAAAGACATAAGAAAACCTAGTCAAATTAGGAGTCAAACACGTGCATTTGACTTGTTTAAAGCATGCAACGCATGCCCTTTATCCCATGTAACTTAAATCACTTCCTAGGCCTTAATAACATCCTAAAGGATGTAAATAAATAGGAAATTAAATTAAATAATGGAAGTACATAAGATTGCCCCTAACAATTCCTAAATGGTCTTCTCGAGTGCACTAAAGGCTCTTTTAGGGTTTATATTTGTGCCTTCAAGTTCCAGCTTTAATTGTTACCACTTTGAGAACTTAAATATAGTGAAAATATTTAATGTGTCAATCTCCCAAGAGCTATGCATGTTCTGTAGGCCATCAGAACAATGCTCACTATATTACCCAAGTGGCCCTCTTGGTCTTTATGCAAATATATGTATATTGGTCAAAGCATAACACACATATTTACATTTACGCACACTATAGTAGCTAAGAAAGAAAACTGACACGGCCATCCCTAGCCTCTGCCCAGGAAGCCCTGTGAGAGCTGGTCTGACGGTGGTTGCAATTGGCTAGTTGTATAAGTGTGTGGATTAAAATCCCATGATACTAGTTGATTATCCTAGAATATGCAAGATGCATGCTCTTCATGCTTTGACTCAGATTAATAAAAACATAAAACATTATCTTGGCCAAGTAATTTATATAAAAAATAAGTACAAATAGCCAAAGCATACAAAATAAACATTTATGTGAGTGTACTACACATAACAACTCATGGGAGCATTCATACATAAAGTAGAATAATGCCCTCACCCAAGAGCAACCCTAGAGTCTAGGACTCTTCATAACATAGACTATGGAGGCAACTAGAGTACTGTATATATACAAGCCTCAACTAAGATCTTCTTGATCTAACTCCCACCTTGGATATGAATCCCAGTGGCGAGTCTCAAAAATCCCTTTGTCCAAGTGCTACTAGGCTCTACAGCCAAAGGAATACTCTAGTTAGTACTGTAATTGACCAACAAACCATCTAAGTTACCCATGTAGACTACAATCAGAAGCATTCCTAAGTGCAATACCTGTGCACAAAACGCCACTACTGCAATAACCCTTAATGGTTATCTGATCCAACAACTTTTGAATCTGCATAACATAACTAGGGAGTGAGAACATAACATTCTCAAAAATGGGTCGTCAATGTGCCTGCAAGAAAATTACTAAGGACACCACATATGATAACATATGTAACCTGTTGTGAGCTCATATAGCCTAAGGGTCCAATATATGCATATATTTAGGTCCCTTGAGACCTTTCCTCATCCTTGTCCTTAAACTACAAGGCATTGCCTCGCCTACTAGCAAGCTGCACTTGTCAGCCTAACTAGCGATAAATCACCAGTTGAACCTCTCCCTTAGTATGTTATGCAGGGGAACTATGGTGAGACTATTGTAGACTAGGTCATTTAGACCTTGTCGACTGGGTGCACTAAGATTTCACCTTGCAACCTTGTGACTACGGCATGGCTAGGTCGCCAAGTGTTCTAAACCTTTCACCCAAGCTAATGGTACTTAGTTATGCTCATTTGCAACTAGTTTCCTTGCTTATGGCTCAAGCAACTATAAAATCTTCAAACCTTAAGGAAACACTTAAGTCTTGAGGGACTTTTGGAAGTCTCAAAGTACCCCCGGCATGCATAGGCCCTAAGGCACCCTAAGAACTCCCTTAGGTCTCACCTTGATCACCTAGCAAAATGTGAGAAATTCTGCCATCTTTCCTGTGCCGACGCATCACCAATAGTCGCCAGAATTGGTAACGTTCGGACCACATTTGCATAATTGGCAACGCATCGTGAACTGGTGCACGAAATTGGCGATGCAACACCAATATGCAAATCTGTAGAATTGGCACGCAATTTAATGCTATAAATTTTGGACACTTAGCAAACATAGTAAACATGCTTGGAAAGCCTCCAAATTTCACACACACATAGACCATGTTGCATAGAACATAACCAAGTATCACAAGCCAATCTATGATGCCTCGTAACATCATCCAAATCCTCTCAAACCTCATAGTCCACCATAATTCAACCAAATTCTCTAACTAATGCTATTGCTAGAATCACTCAAATTCTTCAAGCAAACTCATGTCAAAAGCATTAATTGGTCTTCAAGTCATAACTTCCTTACCTCAACTTCAAGTAACAAGCAAGAATTAACCTCCTTTCCAATCTACTAAGCTCAACAAAGTGTCACCTAAGTTCTAATAAAAAACATAGACACCAAACATAAAAACTTGCTTCCTAACCAAAACCCAAGCTCCAAACTAACCAAATAACATGAATTCAATCAAGAACACATTGGTTACCTCGTATCAAAAATAGGGGATGTGAGAAACACACTTCCAAGCTCCAAAACCATGGTTTAATGCTTGAAATGAGCTCCTCCTAGCTTATATACTCTTGATAGCTCTTCTTGGCACCAAGAAATATTGATTTCAAGGTTAAATTGAGAGCAAAATGAGAGTGAGAAGGTTGGAAATGAGATTATGGCAGCCCTAGCCTCACTTTCCCCTTCTTAAACCCTCACTTAACCTCCAAGCCACCAAAGTATTAAGCTTAATACAATTAAACCCCCATCTTTTGGTAACTTAGTTATTCTTTATTAATTCTTGTTTGTTTCTTCAAGTTTGGGTTAAGGTTGAAACTTAAGTTGTAAAAACTCATTTTAACCACTCGGGACTCATCTTGGCTATTCAGGATGCAAAATTACCATTTTACCCCTGAACCTCATTTAGTGCCTTAACTTTCTCAGAACTTAGTGAACTTTGCTAAACTTGCCTATGCTTGCTACGTAAACTTGAAACTGGGTTCCAACTTAATTTAGAACACTTTACCTTCCTCGGGAGTGCCTACTACTAGGAGGTCGATAACAAAAACACTAGCACAATTCCTAGTTTTGGCTTCCACACATTAGGTAATCTTGTTAAGTTCTACTGACTAAAGACTACACCTATAACTTTCACTAACAAAATCTATTATTATAGCCATGTAACCCCCTATTTTGTTTGTTCTATTATCAAGTATAGACTTAGAGAAAACCCATAAATTTTGTTTTACATAAAAATCCCACCTATGGACCAAGTTCTGGATTTTTGAAGTTGGTTATCAAATTCTGACCAAATGAACAATAACTTAGCCAATTTTGGAATGCCATATCTTTGGCTACAGGGATCCAAATTTAGAAATTCCAAATTCCAGTCCAACCTATGCATGTTTTATAGGTGTGGTCAAAATTTCCTACCAATATTCCTTCTACACAGGGAGTTATGGAACTTTAACTGCAGAGTCAAAATTCTGGTCACTTTATGACCATTTTGCCCATACAAAATTCCATAAGATTCATACACTTCATTTACAGGTGTAAAACCAACATGGGCAGGTTCTTAAATGTGTTAAACACTTGGAAAAGTCATTCCCCTGAATTTATTGGCATTCCATAGACATTAAAAATAATTTTCTTTGGAACAGCTAATGAGTTGCAAAATGGACAGAATTGAACATTCAACCTCAAACACCACTTTATTGCTTTATATATCATCCATACACCATCCATAGTGTATTTACATGCATATATTAATCATACATATGTCATAGTTTAGTTGGGTATGTACACTAGCTTCTTGGAGAGCCTTACAACCACAATGCACTCCACAAAATTAGCTGCTGCGTAAGGCTGAAAGTACCAACACTAAAATTAGAAAATGTGATCTAAAAATCATGAAACACTCCAGTTTAATACTAGATATATTTAAGTTTATGTACCTAAAATTTCACAGGAAATATCAAACTATAACTATTAGTTTGAACGTTCTGTTTCAGGTGTTCCTGACAATGGACAGAAAGGGGACTAAGTCTTTGTAAGGAACTTAGTAAGGGCCTTCAATGTAAAGTCTTCCATAGCAATGTACCACCTAAAATCCAAAGACATGAAAACACAAAAAAAAGATAGATGCACACAAATATGGCAATCATATGCATCAACAAACACAGTAACACAACAAATGAAATGCGCCAGCAACAACAACATTAGGGTTAGTCATAAACATTCAATAAAACAAAAAGATATCACAACAAGATCAGTATGGCAGCCCTCCTCAAGCTTTTTCTTGGTCTTAGGAGTCTTTTAGGTCTTATTTAGTACTATCTTGGGCTCTAAAAACCCTTCTTTCTTGCTGCTATCTTTAGCATGGTAACACTAAGGCTGAAACCTTGCCATGCTTCTTTCCCCTTAACCCATACTTGGTTCCTTGAGCTTTTTGCTCTCTTCCAAGCATGGTCTTAGCTTCATGGATGTTTGGAAATATAGTACACAATCCAGGAAACTTTGGGAAACCCTTACCTTTTTCTGGAAGTTTGATGAACCTTAATAGAACCGATAATATGTTTTCTTGCACTCTTTGATGTCTTCTTTGCTTTCTCTTGCTTCCTCTTGATTTCTTCAGGTATGGTGGTTGTGGACAATGGTGGAAAAGGTTAAGGAAGAACCCTTGGCTGCTAGGGGCAGAAATTTAGAGGAAATGGCAAGAAAATGAAGAATTTTCTTCATTTATACATCATTTTGACCGTGGTGGCATATATGTAAATTTTAGAAACTTTGGCCAACACTTGGGAAGATTATTTCCAGCTAGTTTGGCTGGGAAAATGATAGATTTTGGCCTCTCTTACCTTTTCAAAAAATCATTTTGACTTTAGGCAAAAATGTGGACACTTAAGCACCTTAGTTGGCATTATGCCATAATTAGTAAACTTTGCCTCTTTGAGTACTTTGGTCCTCAACAGTATTATTAATTCCTTCCATGTCCTTTCTTGATAATACCATCCATGTCCTTTCTTCAAAATTCCGTCCATGTTCTTTCCATAGTTATCTTTGGAAATTTGTGCAATTGAGTACCCAACCTTTGTAACCTTACAATTTAGTCCATGTTACTTGAAAATTAGGCGATGTGCCAATGCTTTCTTAAGGACCAAGCTATCATTATTTTTTCCACTTAAGGGGGTGTATATTGAATAATTTACACTTCACAAATCATACACTATGGTGAAAATTAAGCATATAAGTTTAAGTCCTAATGCTGTAATTTTCCCATTTTGTGAAGGTAGTAACATTCCCACCCCCCTTAAAAATTTTGGTCCTCCAAAATTGCCTTTAGCTTGGGGTACTCTTCTGGATATCTCTCTTGCATTTCTTTCTTAATTTCCCAGGTCACTTCTCTTTCATAATGGTGTGACCACTGAACTTTGACCATGGGAATAAGCTTGTTTCTTAGCCTTCTGGTATCCTTAGATAAGATAGCTATAGGTTTCTCTTCGTATGTCAAACTAGGCTCTAACTGTATGTCTTCCACTACTATAGTATTCTTTGTGTCTAGCAAACACTTCTTAAGCATATTGATGTCGAAAGCATTATGGACACTTGATATTCTTGGTGGTAGACCCAACCTATAAGCTACCTTGCCAACCCTTTCTAGTATTTCATAAGGACCAATGTACCTTGGAGATAGCTTACTATGTTTGCCAAACCTCATAGTGCCTTTGGTTGGTGCTACTTTGAGCCACAATTTGTCACCAACCTCAAACTCCAAGTCTCTTCTTCTTCTTTTGTTCACATAAGCAATGGTAATTTCATTAGCTATTTTTAACCATTCCTGTATCTTCTTGATTTTACTTATTGTCTCTCTAATAATTTTTGGACCGAAATCAAGCTTATTTAAGGCTTCCACCCAACAATGGGGTGTCATGCACCTTCTCCCATAAAGGGCTTCATAAGGTGTCATACCAATGGTGGTTTGATAACTGTTGTTGTAAGAGAATTCCACCAAAGGTAGGTGTCAGTCTCATTCCCCTTTAAAATCCAATATACAACTCTTGAGCATGTCTTTCAATATCTGAATCACCCTCTCAGTCTGTCCATCAGTCTAAGGATGATAAGCAGTGCTCAGGTGGATTTTGGATCCTAGTGCCTTGTGAAAAGCACTCCAAAATCTAGCCGTAAACCTTGGATCTTTGTCTAACACTATGGAGTTTGGCACTCCATGTAGTCTTACTATCTATTTGATGTACATTTGTGCCAATTTTTCCAGTGAGTCTGTGATCTTTATTGGCAAGAAATGAGCACACTTGGTTAACCTATCCACAATAACCCAAATTGTGTCATGTCTTAATTTGGTCATAGGCAACCCAGTTAAGAAGTCCATTGCTATGTTACCCCACTTTCTAACTAGAATTGGTAAATTTTATAGTGTTCCTGCTGGCTTCTGGTGCTCTACTTTCACTCTTTGGCATGTTGCACATTTAGACACATATGTAGCTATGTCTTTCTTCATGTTTGGCCACCAAAAATGTGTCTTCAAGTCTTTGTACGTCTTTTCACTTCCATGATGGATATTCAGTTTGCTCATGTGAACTTCTTCAAGTATCTCATTTCTGAGTTCTTGCTCACCTGGGTCCTTGAAGTACAGTAATCTTTACTTGTAGGCAAATGATTCATACAAGTACCCTTTGTCTTCTCTTGAAATCTTCTTCAGGTTTAGATCTGCTTCTTGTGCCTTCCTTGTCTCCTAAATCCACTCAAACTGAATAGTTAATGTATAGACTTGTGCATCGTCCCACTTTTGCCACTTATGCCAAAGGCATATCAAACTATTCTCCTCACTAGTATCTACCAAAGATCCACCTTTTAGCAAACTAGCATACTTTCTACTTAAGGTATCTACCACTAGATCGCATTTACCTTCAATGTACTCAATGCTATAGTCGTAGTCTTTGATATACTCCAACCATCTTCTTTACTTCATGTTCAACTCTTTCTAAATGAACAGGTACTTTAATCTTTTATGGTCAATGTATAACACAAATGAGCTTCCCAATAGGTAATGCCTCTATTGTTTACGGCAAAGATCACTGTAACAAGCTCTAGGTCATGGGTAGGATGGTTTTACTTATGGGCCCTCAATTGCCTTGACCTATAAGTAATCACATTTCTCTCTTACATTGGAACACATCCTAACCTAGACCTAGATGCATCTGTATAAATGATATAAGGCTTGCCTGGATCAGGTAAAATCAGTATTGGAGCTTGGATCAATCTACTTTTCAACTCCTGAAACCTCTTTTCAGATTTTTCAGTCCACTTAAACTTTTGACCCTTCTTGGTCAGTTGAGTAAAAATTGAAGCAATCATGGAAAATTTTGACACAAATCGTCTATAATAGCCTACTAGTCCTAGGAAGCTTCTGACTTCCTTTACAGTCTTTGGTCTTTCCCATTCTTGCACAACCTTGACCTTTTCTAGGTCTGCTCTAAGGCCTTGTGCATCAATGATGTGTCCAAGGAAAGATACTTCTGTAATCCAGAATTGGCACTTGGAAAATTTTGCATATAGTTGATTCCTCAACAGTGTGTTCAAGATAGTTCTTAAGTGATGCTCATGTTTATTTTCATCCTTGGAATACACTAGCATGTCATCAATGAACACCACTACAAACTTGTCCAAGTAAGATCTAAACACATGGTTCATCAGGTCCATGAATGTAGCAGGGGCATTAGTTAAGCCAAATGGCATAACTGTATACTCATAGTGTCCATATCTTGTTTGAAATGCTATCTTAGGTATATTCTCTTCTTTTACACTAAACTGAAAGTACCCAGATTTCAAATCAATCTTAGAGAAGATCTTTGCTCCCTTGAGTTGATCAAATAGATCCTCAATCCTAGGGAGTGGATACTTGTTTTTGATAGTTGAAGCATTCAGCTTTCTATAGTCAATACACAATCTCAATGATCCATCCTTCTTTTTCACAAAGAGAACTGGAGTTCCCCACGGTGAAACACTTGGTCTTATGAATCCTTTCTGAAGAAGTTCGTCAAGTTGTTTCTTGAGCTCAGTCATCTCTATGATTGGCATTCTATAAGGAGGTATGGATATTGGTACTGCCTCGATTTGTAACTTGATTTCAAATTCTATCTCTCTTGGAGGGGGAATACCTGGTAGGTCTTTAGGAAAGACTTGTGGAAAGTCTCTCACTACAGGTATTCTATGAACTTCCTCATCAATTTCAACACCATTTAACCTGTAATATTCATCTTTAGAAACCATAAGAATTTCTTCCATAACTTCTAGTTTCATGCCATGTATTTCATACACTAATTCCTTAAAATTCACTAATGCATGCACTTCATTACCAGGCAATGTGATTTCTCTTTTAGCACAATCAATATTTATTCCATGCTTTGCTAACCAATCGATGCCAAGAACAATATCATACTATGGAATATTTAGCACTAGTAGATCAGTCAAAATCTTAGTCTTTCCAACTACTAGCTCATAATTCTTAGCCAGTTCATTAGTGAAAAGACATTGACTACCTGCTGTTCTTACTAATGATAAGTTAGGCATGAATTCTATAGACAATTTCATGGATTCAGTTAACTTTCAAGCCATAATGGACATTGAAACACCAATATCAAACAACACACTAACTGGCACACCATTAAAATAAATGTTACCTCCAAGTGCTCCTTGTTAGGATATCTCTCCCTTATCAATATGGAATACCCTTCTAACTCTCTTCACTTGAGGCCTTTGAGCTCTATGAGAAGGCCTTGGTTGTTTGTCTCTAACAGGTGGCATATTAGGCGTATTCTGGCCTTGGTCCTCCTGCCCTCTTCTTTGGACTAAAGGGCAGCCCTTGATCCAGTGATCCAAAGCTCCACATCTAAGACATCCCTGTGTTTCAAAATAACATGGCCTCTTGCCATAAAACTTCTTACATCGAGGACACCTTGGGCCAACAAACTTACTCATGGCCTTGCCTTTCGTACTAGGTTTTCCAGCCTTCATAGTGTCTTTACCTTTTATTTGTTTCTGCAGTCTTCCAGCTTGGCTGGTCTCTCCTGGTCCACTAGGAAATCATTTACTTTCATACTCTTCCTATTCCACCAGTAAAGCCTTTTGAACAACATCATGATATGTAATGGCATTGAAAGGCCTAACAGCTCTCTTGATATCTGGTCTCAGGCGTCTGACAAACCTCTTGGCTTTAAGTTCTTCCAACCTATGGTACTGTGGTGCATACCTCACAAGTTGGTTGAACTTGTGTTCGTATTCCAGAACACTAAGGTTGTCTTGTTGTAGTGCATCAAACTCAGCTTGCTTTAGGTCTTTGATGGCATCACTTATATATTGGACTTAGAACAACCTTGTGAACTTAGGCCATGTCATCTCTAGCTCATGATCTATTCTTCTGCCTCTCTAGGAAGTATGCCTATCTCTAACACTTCTCCACCACATTTCTGCACTACCTATAAGATTATAGGTAGCTAGAGATACTTTCTTGGTGGAGCTTAAGTGTATCCTCTCGAATATCTTCTCAATGAATCCTAGCCATTGTTTAGCTTTCTCTAGTCTAGCTCTGCCATCAAATTGTGGAGGTCTTAGGCTTTGAAACCTCTCCAACAATCTAACTTCGTCAAAGCTCGCAAGATCTTCAGCTCTATGCCTTCTGGACCTGTGTATTCTTCTAAGTCCATATAGTCTCTATGTCTCCTTCTTCTTCTCCTCTCACTAGGTCTTTTAGCTTCATCCCCTATAGAATGGTCATAAGCTGAGTAACTAGCTCTAGATAGTTGGTTAATCTCAGACCTGATTCTTCTGCCTCTGGGATGTCTTCTATCCTCATCTTTAGCATCTTCAGTCTTTTCATTTTCATCATAAGGAACATTCACTGGGTTATTCCTAACAACTTCTTGGTTATGCTCCTGTGGTAACACTTGTGCTACTTGGACTCCTTGTTGTTGAGCTTGCAGTAACCTTACTAAGTTTTCAATTATCTGGGCTAGGTTTCTTTATAGTTCAACCCACACCTGCGCTAAGTTCATTTTAGGTGCTAGGTTTTCTACTCTGAACCCTTGGTTGCTCTTCTACACCCCTTCCATTTATGTTGGCCTGCCTTTGTTTAGTAGGAGGTCTTAGGGCGACCTTTTTCATATTTCATGAAAATCAGAAGAACACAATATATATACTGTGTGTTAGGTACTTAACACTAGCAGCTAACCCAACTAAGCTATATGTATGCAACTATATGCATCATGTCATATGCACATAAACCACGTTCAAACCTTGCCCTGATACCAACTTCTGTTACCACTCTAAGAGCTTAAATACGGTGACAATATTTAATGTGTCAATCTCCCAGGAGCTATGCATGTTCTGTAGGCCATTAGAACAATGCTCACTATATTACCTAAGTGGCCCCTTGGTCATGGTGCAAATATATGTGTATTGGTCAAACCATAACACACATATTTACATTTATGCACACTATGGCAGCTAATAAGGAAAACAATTGCAAAATTCTTAGTTTTGGCTTCCACACATTAGGCAACCTAGTTAAGTTCTAGTGACCAGCCACTGCACCTGTAACTTTCACTAATAAACTCTATCATTATAGCCATATAAACCCCTATTTTATTTATTCCATTATCAAGTAGAGACTTAGAGCAAACCCATAAATTTTGTTTTACACAAAAATCCCACCTATGGACCAAGTTATGGAGTTTTGAAGTTGGTTACCAAATTTTGACCAAATGAACAATAACTTAGCCAACTTTGGAATGTCATATCTTTGGCTACAGGGCTCCAAATTTAGAAATTTCAAATTCCAGTTCAGCATATATATGTGCTCTAGGTATGGTCAAACTTTCATACCAATATTCCATCTACACAAGGAGTTATAGGACTTTAAGTACAAATTCAAAATTCTGGTCACTTTATGAGCATTTTGCCCATACAAAATTTCATAAGATTCATACACTTCATTTCCATATGCAAAACCAACATGGGCAGCTTCTTACATGTCTTAAACACTTGGGAAAGTTATTCCCATAAATTTAGTGGCATTCAATAAACATTAAACATAATTTTCTTTGGAACAACTAATAAGTTGCAAAATGAACAGAATTGAACATTCAACCTCAAACATCACTTTATTGCTTCATATATCACCATACACCATCCATAGTGTATTTACATGTATAGATGCATCATAAATATTACCTAATTTAGTTGGGTATGCACACTAGCTTATTGGAGAGCCTTACAACCACAATGCATTCCAGAAACTTCAAAAGACAGCTACTCCATAAGGCAGAAAGTACCAACACTAAAATTAGCAAATGTGCTCTAAAAATCATGAAACACTCCATTTTAATACTAGACATATTGAAGTTCATCTACCTGAAATTTCACAGGAAAAATCAAATTATAACTATTAGTTTGAATGTTCTTTTTCAGGTATTCCTGAAAATGGACAGAAAGGGGAGTAAGTCTTTGTAAAGAACTTAGTAAGGGCTTTCAATGTAAAGTCCTCCATAGAAACGTACCACCTGAAATCCAAAGACATGAAAACAGACAAAAACAACACATACACACAAATATGGCAATCATATGCTTCAACAAACACAGCAACACAACAAATGAAATACGCCAGCAACAACAACATTAGGGTTAGTCATAAATATTCAATAAAACAATAAGATATCACAATAAGATCACTGTGGTAGCCCTCCTGAAGCTTTTTTTTGGTATTAGGAGTCTTTTAGGTCTTAGTTAGTACTAAATTGGGCTCTAGAAACCCTTTTTTCTTGCTGCCATCTTTAGCATGGTAACACAAAGGCCGAAACCTTGCTATGCTTCTTTCCCCTTATCCCATTCTTGGTTCCTTGAGATTTTTGCTCTCTTCCAAGTATGGTATTAGCTTCATGGATGTTTGGAAATAAAGTAAACTATCCAGCAAATTTTAGAAAAACCTTAACTTTTGCTGGAAATTTGATAAACCTTAATAGAACCGATAATAGGTTTTCTTGCACACTTTGATGTCTTCTATGCTTTCTTTTGCTTCCTCTTGATTTCTTCAAGTATGGTGGATGTGGAGGATGGTGGAAAAGGTCAAGGAAGAACCCTTGGCTGCTGCGGGCCAAACTTTAGGGGAAATGGCAAGAAAATGAAAATTTTTCTTCATTTATACATCATTTTGACCTTGGTGGCATATATGTAAATTTTTGAAACTTTGGCCAACACTTGGACAGATTATTTTTAGCCATTTTGGCTGGGAAAATGACAAATTTTGGCCTCTCTTACCTTGTAAAAAAATCATTTTGATGTTAGGCAAAAATGCGGACACTTAAGCACCTTAGTTGGCTTTATGCCATAATTAGTAAACTTTGCCTCTTTGACCACTTTGGTCCCCAACAATATTATTAATTCCTTCCATGTCCTTTCTTGATAATACCATCTATGTACTTTCTTCATAATTCCATCCATGTGCTTTCCATAGCTATCTTTGGAAATTTGTACAATTGAGTACCCAACCTTCGTAACCTTACAATTTAGTTCATAGGTTACTTGAAAATTAGGCGATGTGCCAATGCTTTCTTAAGGACCAAGCTATCATTGTGTTTGCCACTTAATGGGGTGTATATTGAATACTTTACACTTCACAAATCATACATTATGGTGAAAATTGAAGCATATAAGTTTAAGCCCTTATGCTATAATTTTCCCATTTTGTGAAGGTGGTAACATTAATAATTGAGTCCAATTGGCCAAAGACCTTCCTTTAGGTGCTGAAAAGAAATCTTAAAACTTTAAGGCTTAAATATTTAGCTTATAGAAGAAAATGGCCTATGAGACTCTTCAAGCGAGCTCCAAGGGTGCACTTTGAGTCGTGTCCTTGGGGTCCTTGTTGTTTGGCATGTCTAGGCACTATAGAAGTGAGCACCGATCTTGGCCATCCTTTCCATATGCTCACTTGAGTGTTCCAATAGCTCCATGTGAAGATCCAAGTCCATCCTCTAAGAAGTAGCTTATGATAAAGGCTTGAAGTGCCTTAGTGAATTTCTTAGCCCTCTTGCTTTTCATAGGTCAACTAGTTATCTTCAAAGGGTCCTTGCCATCCTTAAGTTTGCCTTCCAAGCTCCATCAACTCCCCCCTCCATAGAAGGATTCATCCTTGAATCTACATGTTCAAAGAGGGAAAGATAAAAAACATTAAATGTGGCACTAACTTTATCTTCATCTAGCAAGTCTAGCATGTATACATTGTCATTAATCCTCTTGATCACTTGGAATGGACCGTCTCCTTTTGGGTGAAGCTTACTCCTTCTTGTCAGTAGAAATATCTCATTTCTTAAATGCAACCAAACCTAATCTCTAAGCACAAAGATAACTCTCCTTCAGCCTTGGTTAGCTTTCTTAGCATATTGTTTATTTTTTAGCTCAATTTGTTGCTTAACCTTCTCATGCAACTTCTTGATACTCTCGGCTCTTTTCCTACCATCCAAACTAGAAACCTCATGAGTAGGTAATGGTAAAATATCTAATGGAGTTAAAGGATTAAAACCATACACAATCTCAAAAGGTGAATAGCCAGTAGTAGTATGCATAGTCCTATTGTAAGCAAACTCCACATGAGGCAATCAATCTTTCTAAGATTTTAAGTTCTTAGCAATGATAGCTCTAAGCATAAAACCTCAGTTTTCCAATTTGATAGGGTCATCCTTGGCCTTGCCTAGGAAGCCTGTGAGAACTAGTCTTATGGTGGCTTCAATTGGCTATTAGTATATGTGCACAAATTAAATGTTTGTGATACTAGTTGATTAACCTACAATATGCAAGATGCATGCTCTTTATGCTTTGAGTAGAGTAAATGAAAACCATAAAAATGTTCAGTTGGCCAAGAAACTCTTCATAGAAAACAGGTTGAAGTAGCCAAAGTATACAAAATCAACATTTATATGATTATTACTACACAAGTTAACCGTGTGAAGGCATTCAACATAAAGTAGACTAATGCTCCTCAACCAAGAGCAACCCTAGAGTCTAAGACTTAAAAATAGACATGGGAGGCAACTAGGTGTACAAGACATACAAGCACTGATTAAGATCTCCTCAAACTAAGTCCCACTTTGGAGGTAAGTCCTAGTGGTGAGTCACAAAAGTCCTATCCATGTGCTACTAGGCTTTACAGCCAAGAGAACACTATAGTTAGTATTTTACTTAACCAACAAGTAACTAAAGTAGACTAGAATCATAATAATTCTCATGTGAAGTACCTGCAACAACAAAATACCATGACAACCCTTAACGATTATCCAGCTTAACAACGTCAGAATCTGCACAACGTAACTATGGAGTGAGAATTGAAGAATCCTTAGTAAGGGGTCTTCACCTACAAGAAAACGTTATTAAGGACAACACATATATGAACATATGTAGTCTGCTAAGAGCTCTTTCAGTGCATAAGTCTTAGTCCTTTGGGACTTCTACTCAACTTAGTCCTTAAACTACAAGGCAGAGCCTTGCCTACTAGCAAGCGTAGCTTAATAGCCTAACTAGTGAGAATTCAGTAGTTGAAACCCTCTCATGTTGTGCAGGGGCACTATAGTGAGGCTATTGTAGACTAGGCCTTAAAGACCCACTAGGTGGACTAAGGTTCCATATCGTAACCTTATGCCCGATGGCATGGCTAGGTCGTTGATGGTACTAAACCTTTCACGCAAGCTAGCACTTTGTCATTGTAGCCTTTAATAACTAGTTTTCTTGTTTATGGTAGAAGCAACCACAAAAACTTAAGAAAACTCCTAGGTCTCATAATACCCCCAGAATACTTAGACCCCTAGGTACCTTAAGCACCCCCTTAGGCCTCCCCTTGAACCATCTAGCGAAAGTGGAAAATTTTGGTCAACATAACTATGGTGAGGCATCACAACAATTATCAACTTGCTGTGAACCTTCATGGCACTAACAACACATGCCCATAATTTTTCGGTTTTGTCGCTATGATCTTGGAGGGCTTACCAAACATACAATAAATGCTTGGATGGCAGTCCAACTTTACATACCTGTAAAACATGTTGTAAAGACCACACCCAACTATCACAATCCTACCTATGATGCATTGCAACATCATTCCAATCTCCATAAAACTAATAGTCCACCATGATCAACTTTGCCCACTAACTAATGCTTTTGCCAATACTACTTGAATTCATCAAGCAAACCACACTCCAATAGCATTAATCAAGTTTGGAAACATAACTCCCTTACCTTAACTTTAACTCACAGGCAAGAATCAACCAACTCTTCACCAAGAACCAAAATTCCACAAAGTTTTACCTATGTTCCAAGCAAACAAAAGCACAAAACACCAAATTATTAACTTTTAGCTAAAACCCAAGCTCCCAATCATCAAATAAACAAGAATTCACTATGAAATCGCAAGTTACCCCACATAAAAAATAGGGGATGGCTAGAAACACAGTTCCAAGCTAAAAAACCATGAAATTGCACTTAAAACAAGCTTCCTTTAGCAACTACACCTTTGGTAGCTTCAAATTTCACCAAAAGCTTTTGGTTTTTTATGCGAACCCTGATGGTATAAAGACCATGAAATGCGCCCAAGATGTTTTTCAAGCTCCACAAGACATTAAAGAGACTGGATTTGAAGACCCCAACCCCTAATCAACCTATGACTAGAAACCAGAAGTATAAGAACACCAAGAACACAAGGTCACTTGTGCACCAAGGTAGTCCACAAAGAACCAAAGAGAAATTCTCTCCAAAGTACCAATATTATTTCATGTATTGGCTATGTTTTACAACCAGAATATATGCCTATTTATAGGCCTAAACTAGGGTAAAAGACTCAGCAAAATTCATAGCCCAAGTCACATGGGAAACCTAGTTACAAAGGACTCAAGAAAACCTAGTCAAACTAGGATTCCTACACCCTTTTAACACGTGTTTAAGGTGTGCAGCGAATTCCATTTATACTACGTGACCTGAATTACTTATATGGCCTAAATAAAATCCTAAATAATGTAAATAAATAGGAAAATAAAATAAAATACGTTACAACACAAGATTGGCCATAAAAAACCCCAAAATAGTCTTCTCGGGTGGTTCTTGCTTGTGTCTTCAACTTCAAGCTGAAATTCAAACTTGATGCAGCCATGATTTCTCAAAATTCAAAGCATGAAAGTTGTATATCTCTTCCTTAGATTTGAAATGACATGTGAATCACACAAAACAGACATCTAAAGCCCAAGATATGCCCAAAATACTGCAACTGCTACCAAACCAGTGATGACTCATAAATCACGACTTTGAAGCTAAATTGGACCCCCTTAACATGCAAATGGGGTTTCACAATCTTCATGTGATTTGTATCTCTAGATGTTAGCTTTCTAATGAATCAAGAATCACTCAATTTTGATCTGTTTAACTCAAGATATGATTTTTCTACTAGAACATCACCAATCTGTCAAAATCCAAGCTTGGCCATCATCTCCATATGATTCTTTGCATGTTCTACAACTCCTTGAAAAATTCCAAGCCCATTCTCCATGAAAAAGCTTGAGAGAAAAGCTTGAAGTGCACTAGTGAGCTCCTCAGCTTTCTTTCTTGTCAATGGTCCACTAGTTATCTTCAATGGATCCTTGACATCCTTGGTTGTGCCTTTTTGATCGTATCAACTCCCCCCTCCTTAGAAGCATTCATCCTCAAATCAAAACCTAAATTAGAAAAGGGAATTGAAACAATAACAATGAGATAATCAACACATAAGCACATACCTTTCACATAAGCACCAATAGCATGGAATGCTTGTGTATGGAGCTTTAATCTTTTGAAAAACCTAAACCAATATCCAAATGCAATGATAATTTTGATACCTCTAGGTTCAAAAATAAAGTTAGAAGCAATTAGCACAAAAAATGTGAAAGTTTGCACAGTTTTCATCTTAACTCTAGGCACCACTTTCATTGCCTTTGCCATCTCAAAAACATTATTCCCAAAACTAGGAAAAGTGTTGGAAGAATTTACATTAAGGATGCTGTATGCACTTAAAAAAAATGGACCTAAACTCACACATGTGTTATGGTTATGAAAAGCACAAGTTATGCATGTCAAGACAATAGTTTGCATAGGCCATTCAAATAAACAAGAATTGAACATAATGCAGCCTAAACTAATAACCAAACTAGGATGCATGAATTTCACAAAAATCCTAAGCATTTTAAAGGAAACAAGATTAGAATATATAGGAATAAGTGAAACCAATTTAGTGGCAAACTTATTTTTGCATGTATATGCACCACAATGCATGAAATTTGTGAATGAAATGTGACACAAAACAAAGGACTCAACATATCTCCTTAAAAGGTTGAACTTAAAACCAGAATTTTCACTAAAAATAAAAACTTTTAGGTTTGGACATAAAGAAAAAATATCAAGGCTCAAAATTTTATGCAATGCATGTGTCATGACAAAAGAATGCTTGTTGGAAATTATGATTGAAACACAAAAATGGGTTGAACATAAATGTGAATCAAAGAAGTATGTAATGCATGGGTAACAACCAATTTATGCATGAGAAATTCCAAAGAAATAGATTTTGCTTGAGATGGAACAAAACAATGTGAGAAGGATGCAAAACAAACAAATTCAAAAACAAAAGACTCCAAAATAAAATTTTCTTTAGAGAAACTCAGGCAATTCCAAAGAGGATTTGACAAAACCAAAGAATTAGAAGGCTTAAAACTATATTTTGTCAATTTTCATGCTTACTTCTTTCTCTTAATCTAGTTTCATGAAAACCATTTGTCAAAAAAACATTGCAAGCAAGTACACATTGTTTGAGATTTTCATGCAAAACTACATCAAATCTAGGTGTTAGGAAGAAATAAATTATAGTGGTTGGACTTAGTCTCCAAGTATCTTCCTTTGGTATAGGAACCACAAAATTTTCACCTCTGCACTCAATGGCTTTGGTTGGAGTTGCATTAATTTCATCGCCTTGAAACATAGGATAAGAAACAATGTTAGGCAAACTTTTGCATATGAAATCACTTGGACTCACCTCAAATTGTTCCTCCTCAACCTCCTTTGTTGGTTTGATGCATGGGACATGACTTGGAATATTGGGAACACCAACTTTTTCGATGGGCAGCAACTCACTTGATTCTTGTAGTTCATCTCCACTTAATTCCTGAAAAGAAGACAACACAACACGAGAAAAATACTTTGTTATGTTAGATGAAAGTATGGCTTCTCTATAAGTCTTTCTTTCTTCATTCAGCTTGGGTTCATTGCACTTTTGTCTTCTCTCAGCTTCACACTCAATTTCTTCTCTTGGGAACTCTTCACTCTTCTTCCCCTCATGTTCACTCTTCTCACTTAATCTCTCAATTGTTCTCCCGACTTTCCCCTCATTACTCTTGCCCTAAGCTTTCCTTTCTTTTTCCTTTCTCTCAACCTCACTTTGAAGTTTTCTTTGATCTTCCAAGACTTGTTGTGGTGAAAGTGGTACAAGCATGATTGACTTTTCTTGTTGAGGCTGAGACAAGTCTCAATTTGTGGCCTCCATATTTGGCTTGGGTGCTTCTTTCACATCCTTGCTCCATGCTCTTCTCCATGTGGAAATTACTCCTTGAGACATCTTGGATCCCTTTGCTCTCTTGATGATCCTCTCAACATTAGTGGCATGGTGAAGCAAATCCTCAATGTTGACATAAGGCACCATCTCCACTTTGTTGGCAATCTTAGGATTGAGACCTTTAATGAATCTAGCAATAGTGGTCTCCCCATCGTCCATGATGTTGGCTCGGGTCAAGGTTATCTCCAAGTCTTTGTGGTAGTCCTCCATACTCCTTTGCCCTTGCACTAGCTTTTGAAGCTTGAGCCATTGATCTTTAGTGTAGTAGCTAGACACAAATCTCCAATCATTAATGCTTTAAGGGCTTTCCATGTGTGTATAGGTTCCTCCTCATTCCTTCTCCTAGAAGTTACATCCTGATTCCACCATACAAGAGCATAATCAGTAAACTTAATGGTAGCCAATTTAACCTTCCTTTCCTCAGAATAGTGACGGCAATCAAACACCATCTCAATCTTCTGCTCCCATTCCCAATATGCAACCGGATCACTTCTCGTTTGGAAAGGTGGAATGGTAAGTTTGATGAAGCTTAGATTGTTATCCTCCCTTGGCACCTCCCTCATTGGAAGCCCATGGTCATGCCAATTTTCATTTTCCTTCTTTAGTTCTTCTCTCCTTGGACCTCTCTTTGGTTGCAAGATGGGATTAGGTCTCCTTGGCAACCTCAAATCAATGTCCTCAATCCTTCCCATAAGTCTATTGAGAGTTTCTTGAAGCTCTCTCACGGTTGGCTCCTCATTGTGTCTCACTTCCATCCTCTTATCCTCCTGGCCCTCCATACTCCTGAAAACAAAGATCCTCACACACTCATCTCATGTGTTTCACTCAAAAGATGAACACTCAAACACTCAATTTGTTAGTGAGAATATTACTATTCGAAGAGTCCTAAAAAGTTCTAAGAAAATTATAGTCAAAGCACACAAAAAAACTTGAATTCTTGAAAACAATTTTGACACCAAAAAAGGTGGCCTAAACAAGCTTTAAAAGACTCTAGGAAGCTCTTGTAATTAATGATTACAAGAACTGAAAGAAAAGCTTTTTGGCTCAAAACAATGGGATAGGTTTTGTGGCGCAAAAATTTCAACACTTTGTAACTTCTTTTGCAAGCTCTTTTCTTTTCTTTTCCTTTATTTTTTTTCTCTTTTTTTTTTTTTGGCTTGCTGTTTTTATGCTAAAACAACTTTCTCCTTGATGTTCCTTGCTACCAAATACAAAAAGTTAGTTTTCTATTCAGCCAAAACAAGAAACTATTGAAACTTGCACAATTTGAAATGACTTGTTTGATATTAAAACTTCCTCAACTTGGATCCTTCTTTTATTGGTGTTTTCTTAACTCTAGGATGATGGAAACAATGAAACAATGACAGTTAATATGGCTAGACATGAAATACAAAGATAAGAAACAAACAAGGACAAACGAATTGAAACCGAGAACACAAGACAACACGGATTGACATCTTTTTGTTGTTTTTTGTGATTTTTGGACTTGAACAAGGATGCAATAAAAAGGAAAGACCTAAAAAAAGAAGAAAAAGGATTAAAATAGAGAATTAAAACACAAAATTTTTGGAAAATTGAAAAAGAAAATGAAGATAAATAAGAACACAAAGATATGTCCTTCAATGGAACTTGTGGCTCTGATACCAACTGATGCCGAACCCCGATGGTATAAAGACCATGAAATGCGCCCAAGATGTTTTTCAAGATTCACAAGACATCAACAAGACTAAATTTGAAGACCTCCACCCCTAATCAACCTGTGACTCGAAACGAGAAGTATAAGAACACCAAGAACACAAGATCACTTGTGCACCAAGGTAGTCCACAAAGAACCAAAGAGAAATTCTCTCCAAAGTAGCAATATTATTTCATGTATTGGCTGTGTTTTACAACCAGAATATATGCCTATTTACAGGCCTAAACTAGGGTAAAAGACTCAGCAAAATTCGTAGCCCAAGTCACCTAGGAAACCTAGTTACAAAGGACTCAAGAAAACCTAGTCAAACTAGGATTCCTACACCCTTTTAACACATGTTTAAGGTGTGCAGCGAATTCCATTTATCCTAAGTAACCTTAATCACTTATATGGCCTAAATAACATCCTAAATACTGTAGATAAACAGCAAAATAAAATAAAATACGTTACAACAAAAGATTGGCCATAAAAAACCCCAAAATAGTCTTCTCCAGTGGTTCTTTCTTGTATCTTCAACTTCAAGCTGAAATTCAAACTTGATGCAGCCATGATTTCACAAAATTCAAAGCATGAAAGTTGTATATCTCTTTCTTAAATTTGAAATGACACCTGAATAACACAAAATGGACATCTAAAGCCAAAGATATGACCAAAATACTGCAACTGCTTCCAAACTAGCGATGACTCACAAATCGCAACTTTGAAGCTAAATTGGGACCCCCTTAACGTGCAAACGGGGTTTCATGGCCTGCATATTATTTGTAGCTCCAGATTTTAGCTTTCCAATGAAACAAGAATCACTAAATTTTTATATATTTAACTCAAGTTATGATTTTTCTACCAAAACATCGCCAATCTATCAAAATCCAAGCTTGGCCATCATCTCCATATGATTCATTGCATGTTCCAGCAGCTCCTTGAGAAATTCCAAGCCCATTCTCCATGAAAAAGCTTGAGAAAAAAGCTTGAAGTGCACTAGTGAGCTCCTCAGTCTTCTTTCTTGTCAATGGTCCACTAGTTATCTTCAATGGATCATTGCCATCCTTGGTTGTGCCTTCTTTGATTGCATCAGTTTTGACGTCAATTTCATGAAGAAATCAAGGAAGGAAGGATGAAATTAGGTTGAAGTGTAAAAAGGGCAGCCATCCTCCCTTTACCAAGTTTATATACTCCTTTTAAAACCTAAAGCCACCGTAGTTATTAAAAAGTTGCAAAAAGCCCCCATTTTCTTAAAACTTGGTCAAGTCTTGGTTATTTAAGTCAAACTTGGGTTAAAAGTAGAAGTTAGGTTTCTAAAAATCATTTCTAACTCTCAAAACTCAGCCTGACTCTTCAAAATGCAAAATAACCATTTTGACCCTAAACCTCATTTGGTGCCTTAACCTTATTGAAATTCAGTGAAATTTGCTAAACTTGCCTATTCTTGTTATGTGAACTTGAAATAGGGATCCAAAATAGGTTTCAAACACTTTACCTTCATCAAACAAGCTTCCAACTAGGAAAGCCATAAGACCATCAGTTTCTGGGTAAAAGGAAGTCGGAAACAAAGGCTTAGTGCCAAGCTTTGCCCACAAAGTCCTCCAAAAGTGGCTTAGGAACTTAGAGTCCCTATAAGAAACTATGGTCATTAGAACTCCATAAAGTATTATAACTTCCCTAAAAAACAACTCAGCCACATGTATAGCTGTTAGTGTTGTGCCCAAAAAGCCAACCATGAGATGATTGTATTTTTCACATTGAGTCATGATATTTTATTAAGGCATTAATCCAACAATTATGTTTGTTGTTTTGTTTCTGTGTAACTTAACAAACATAATCGTAACCCTAAAATAATGATATTCTTAAACATCCCTGGTCTAGTATTATTGTGAAGCGGGTTGCAATAATACATAATGACTAGCATATGTGGAGACTAATATGAGATATGTAGTCTACATATGGGTACAAGTTGGAGAACTTGTGTACTGGACCGACCCACCATGAGAACACTACATGGATCGTTATATGAGTGTCATAAGTGATTCTCATAGTGATCATGGTATATGTAGTCCTTCGACCTAAGCTCATCAAGGTTCCCTACATGTGAGTCAAATACTTTGATACTTTCCTTTGTTGCTCGTAACTGAGTGAACTTGAAGGAGGTCATTGGGTATGTCACATATCATGCGGAGGGATTTGTATGATCAAGATGGGATTTGTCCCTCCTATGTAACGGGAGTGATATCTTCGGGCCCCTTGATAGAGTGAGACTTAGAAAATGCATGGCCATGCTCGGATGAGTTGATATATGATATCAATGTCATCAGTTTAAGTTGGTCTACTCGGTAATCAAGAAACCAAAGATTGGGCTATACGAGAGTGACACATTCCATGTCTCGTGCTTAGTCTTGATATCTTGGACAAAGGGACAATGGCATATATCGGTGATGATCATAAAGGTTTAGTCGATTCACCGACAATCTTGTCACTTGGGTAGCAATGATGTGTTGCTAGACACCGCTCATTGCTTATGATCATAAATGTGATTTATGATCATTGCCAACATGGCAAGAGCCTATTGGGTCGCACACATAGAGCTATTTGGATCATTAGAGTGCATGGGCTAATTATTTGGGTTATGGTTTCACTTTAATTTCGTATTAATAATGGGCCCAAGAGTTGAGCCATTATTAAGCCCGAAATTAAATCCTAATTGGATTAGGGCTTTGAAACCCATTAGGCCTGGAAGTTGAGTCTCACTATAAATACAACTTTTAAGTGAGAAATTCGCAGGTCTCCTTGCCCTAGCCTCCAAAAAGGACAGCCACACTCTTCTCTTGCAATTCCTTGGAGGACGCAAGCTAGCACTGCGAGCGCAAGAGAAACACATCTACCGGGACGTGGTGGAAGCGTGGTGATCCCGAGAGGCTCGTGTGGATACCATAGAGAGCTTGAACACGTCAACTGTTCAGGTTTTGTGATTCGACTCTACAGTTGAGTGAGAGATCTCAACCGAAAATTAGGTATGAAAATTTTTGAACACCCGGTTTACCCCGTTTCACTTGGATCCTGGAGGGTTTCGGTTAAATTCCACTGCGCTGTTTGGCTCCCGAAACCCATCAGTGGTATCAGAGCTACTGGTGAAACCCTAAATCGGGATTGAGTGTTGAATCGCATGATGTTATGTGTTTGGTTGCTTTTCGGCCATGATTAATTAGATTGATTCATGATGCATGAAACCGGAATTCGTAATGAACATATGAGATATATGAAGAAACGACACAAATTGGTTAATGAGATTAACCCGAAATTGATAGGTATGAGATACCTATATGGATTAGGATTCTTGCAATAGTTGCAAAAACCCTAGCTTTGTTCGGATTCGGCCTGTTCGGGCACCGAAAGTAAGGTATTTTTGGTGGCTCGAATGGAGGAATTTTTGGTGGCTCGAATGGAGGAGTCTCGGGTGCCTACTTGCTCGAAATAGAAGATTTCAGGCTAAGCAATTGTAAGACAATTTTTTGCGCCGGGGGGCGCTGCCCCCCACGCCCCCCGCAAGGGCGGCTCCCCTTGACCCCGTCCGCTGACCGGTCAGCGGAACCACCGCCCACTGACCGGCCAGCGGGACCGTATGCGAAGCGCCACATAAATAAAAACTGGTTAATCAACGCGTGAAAATTGGCATGCATCTTTGTTGAATGAGATTTGACATGATATGCTGATTGGTGTTTGAAGCATGGTGCATGGTTATAGCCCTTGATTGGTTGTACTTGTAAATACGGCCTGCGAGTCGTGCCTTCTCTTATCACTCTCATTGTACATTCTCTTCTCACCTTACTCCCCTCGAATGTAACTCGAGGTTTCTATTATTGATGTAATGGTGCATTATGGGATCATCCAAGGTGGTATGTCTAAGGAGGAGGTATGTCCAAGGAGATGACAACAAAAGGGCAGCCAAGAAAGGAAGAGAAGGAGCTTGTGAAGACTCTTTTTCTTTTCTTAGGCTTTTATGATATTCTCATTGGCTTGAGAATATCGCATAGTTTGGGCTATAACCATGTCACGTTTACTTTCTTGAACGCATGAGATGCATGTTTTATATTTGTATGTGATGCATGTATAAGACAACCGGAGATAACAAATTGGTGAGATCAAAACGAAAAAAATCCCTCAAACAAATATTAAGTCATAAATGTGATGCCTTCCAAATGTTGGCACTCGTCAAGACTTTGATCAACATTAGGTGGGTTTGCCAAAGCAAAGCACCTATGTTCATCTTGGTAAGGCGCGATGGGATAATAGTGATATCCAAATTGCTAACTTTGGGTCTGACTTAACTAAGTCATCCTAATAGGATTAGGGACTTAGAGGCATAGAGTTGGGCTTAAGCTCATGAGATGAGCTTGGACAAGTGTTGTTCACCCAACTATCCAAGAGTTGCATAAGATGCAATTGGCAATGAGTTGCCTACCTAAATAACTGTAACTTGAGAGACAAGCCAAAGCTGACTCAGGTTATGGTCAAATATGGATCTTGGCCCACTAGAATACCTTAGCGCCGAGGTGTTCCGAAATAATATCGAGGGTTATTATTTTGAGGAAAATAGTGGGAGTATCGTTTAATAAAAGTCCTTATTAAATGAATTAAAATACATGACTCTTACACTGCATATTTACTGTTGTAGATAACCATGGCACAAAACACATCGACACTTTCGTTGCGATCGATCCTTGAGAAGGAAAAACTTAATGGGACCAACTTTCTCAAATGGTACCGAAACTTGAGGATAGTCCTCAAACAAGAGAGAAAGGCTTATGTCCTAGAGCAGCCCATTCCGAATGAGCCTGCTGCCACTGCTCCAAGAGCTGAAAGGGATGCTCACAAGAGGCATTCTGATGATGCTTTGGATGTTGCATGCCTCATGCTTATTACCATGGAATCTGAGCTTCAGAAGCAACATGAGAACATGGGAGCGTTCGATATGATTGAACATCTCAAAATGCTTTTCCAAGAGCAAGCTAGGGACATACACATAGAGCTATTTGGATCATTAAAGTGCATGGGCTAATTATTTGGGTTATGGTTTCACTTTAATTTCGTATTAATAATGGGCCCAAGAGTTGAGCCATTATTAAGCCCCAAATTAAATCCTAATTGGATTAGGGCTTTGAAACCCATTAGGCCTGGAAGTTGAGTCTCACTATAAATACAACTTTTAAGTGAGAAATTCGCAGGTCTCCTTGCCCTAGCTTCCAAAAAGGACAGCCACACTCTTCTCTTGCAATTCCTTGGAGGATGCAAGCTAGCACTGCGAGCACAAGAGAAACGCATCTACCGGGACATGGTGGAAGCGTGGTGATCCCGAGAGGCTCGTGTGGATACCATAGAGAGCCTGAACACGTCAACTGTTCAGGTTTTGTGATTCAACTCTACAGTTGAGTGAGAGATCTCAACCGAAAATTAGGTATGAAAATTTTTGAACACCCGGTTTACCCCGTTTCACTTGGATCCTAGATGGTTTCGGTTAAATTCTGTTGCACTGTTTGGCTCCCGAAACCCATCAATAGCATCATTTATTTTATTGCATGGAATAAAAAGAGCCATCTTAGAAAACCTATCAACTATAACAAAGATAGAATATTGGTTTCCTTTAGTCCTAGAAAATCCAAATATGAAATCCATTAAAACATCAACCCATGGATGAGTACGTGTGGGAAATGGTGTATACAAACCTTGCGAAGTGTGAGGCGACTTAGCCTTCCTTCATGTTATGCATTGTTCACAAACCTTCCTTACATCCTTTGCCATGTTAGGCCAATGATAGTGCTCCTTCAAAGTATGCAAGGCCTTAGCTTGTCCAAAGTGTCCTATTACTCCTCCACAATGAGCTTCTTTTGTAAGTAGTTCTGTCAAGGATGTCTTAAGGATACACAACATATTTTGTTCAACAAGAAACCCATTAACTTGATAGATCTTCTCAAAAGAAAAATTAAAACACTTAGCATATCTCACCAAAATAATGATCAAAGGCATACAAATCCTTAAATTGCTCAAAACCCAACACTTTAGCTTGTAAAGTAGAAAATAAAGCATACCTCCTAAAAAGTGCATCTGCCACTATGTTATCCTTACCTTGCTTGTATTTGATAACATAAGGGAATCAATCAATGAATTTTACCCACTTAGCATGCCTCCTATTTAAATTACCTTGCCCATTAAGAAACTTAAGGGCTTGATGGTCAGTATAGATGACAAACTCTCTCGGCCATAAATAGTGTTGCCATGCCTCCAAAGCTCTTACCAAAACATAAAGCTCTTTGTCAAAAGTGGGATAGTTCAAAGTAGCACCATTGAGCTTCTCACTAAGGTATGCAATGGGGCACTCTCATTGCATCAAGACAGCTCCAATGCTTATGCCTGAGGCATCACATTCAACCTCACAGGTATTAGCAAAGTTAGGCAAAGAAAGAAGTGTTGCATCATGCAATCTTTCCTTTAACGACCCGAAAAGCCTCCCCTTGAGCTTTCCCTTACTTAAATACTACATTCTTCTTGATTACTTCAGTTAGAGGTGTAGCAATGGAAGAAAAATTTCTCACAAAGCTCCCATAGAAGCTAGCTAACCTATGCAATGATCTTACTTGAATGATGGAATTTGGGGTTGGCCATTCTTGTATGGCCAATACCTTTTTGTGATTTACCTCAATACCTTTGGAACTCATAACAAAACTAAGAAAAATAACTTTGTCAACACAAAAGAGCATTTCTTAAAGTTAGCAAACAACTTTTGCTCTCATAGAGTACTTAGTGATAGTAGAAGGGCTATCGCCCCCGAGATCTCTTTATCAGCTAACTTGATGCCACGCTCAATAGAAACTAAACCCCTACCTCGGGTCATTCTCCACACCACCCCTGGAAAGTGACATGACTAACTTCGGTAAAAGGTGTCTTCACCACCCTCGGATTTACGAAGCTACCAACCTCGAAAAAGTAGATCCACCATCCTTGATAGAGGAAAAAGTCTCTCGAAGGTGACCCATTCTTTTGAAAGGCTTTCCCTAATAGTCCTCAAGGGGAAAATCTCTACCCGAAGGGGTCTTACACCCCGAAAGGGTCTTAAGAAGATATGACAAAAATGATTAAGGAGCCTCTGACAAAGAGACCTCGCGCACGCCCTTGCCCTCTAGCCAGTTTGAGATACCTTCCTCCAAAGGTATGGATTAGATCTGACCAAGCACGTGTCATAATCTAGACAGGTTGTATCAAATGGCCTTCTCCCTCCACCCTCCTATAAATACTTAGGAGAGGCCTTGGTAAAGATACAAGACTCTCTTTCTCTTTCCTACTCTTCGCTCTTAAACACTACTCTCCCGTATACTGACTTGGGCATCGGAGGCTCCTCCATCGGAAACACACTCCGAAAAGCTCTTAACCCATTTTTCTTCCAAGTGTTTTAGACATTTTCACATTGGAAGTCCTCCCTATGGGCCAACATGTCATTCAACGAAGATGCTGTTGGGCATCATTTGGCGCCGTCTGTGGGAACTCAGTCTTAGGTTGCTGTCATTGAGACTCGGCATTCTAAGGACAAGGGACTCTTGAGGTCCCAGTCCACACCAAAAACTGAAGTGGCAACTAAACAACTTGTGACGGAGACTTCATCGCGTGAGGATAAACGTCCTCTGGTGATCACGATGGGTTTTCTACGTGACTTTCAGTGCTCTATCATGGCTAAAATAACCCAATAGCTCGACGAAAGGTAGTCACAACCACCTCCTAGGGGAAGGGCACCTTCTCCTAGTACCTGTCAGTAGAGGAGTCTAATGTTACATAATCGGAGCTCCGGAAGTAGGGGTTCTCACGATGAGGCCTCAACAGAGAACATACCCTCCAAAGGATGTTGAGCTAGAGAAACGGTGTCCAAGGAGCCCAGAACTTCCTGTTGACGAAGTTCATCCACTTACGGGAAGTCCCAGTCCCCTCACCGGCGAAGTTACTCACAAAAAAAAAAAGATGTCACTCTCCATTGCCGTTGACTACCAGACAATAAGGAGAGGACAACACTGCCATCCTCATGGAAAAAATCCTTGAGAGGTTGGAGAAGGTGGAAAAATAGGTTTTCCTGTAAACCTGCCTGGTCAAGGTTGTCGGAGACCTTCACCGGAGAAGAGTCACCATTCATCTACATAGTTGTAGAGGCACCTATGACCAGTGACTTCTGAGTTCCATGCTCAGAAACATATGATGGGCGCAATGACCTTTAAGCCCACCTGACCAAATATAGGTGCA
The DNA here is from genome assembly GCA_005392925.1 of Aquilaria sinensis. Lineage (NCBI taxonomy): Eukaryota > Viridiplantae > Streptophyta > Magnoliopsida > Malvales > Thymelaeaceae > Aquilaria > Aquilaria sinensis. The sequence continues at coordinate 394,980 of SMDT01002187.1, forward strand.
GCATGGTGTTGTATGGCGTTGACGACGCCACCCTTTGCAAGTGCTTCGAGGTCACCTTGTCAGGGCCAACGACTACGTGGTATAACTCCCTGGCTCCCAGAACCATAATGGGTCTCCAGGAGTTATCCATGACATTCACACAGCAGTTCATCGAGAGCAAGCCGATGGCAAATATGCCCGTCCAAATGTTTGACATAGCCCAGAAGAATAGAGACACCATTTGAGACTATGTCGAAAGGTTCAACAGATAAGCCGTTAGTGCGCCTGACTTTTGCCCCAAAATCTGCATCCTCGCGATGATCAAGGGACTTAGGAGATACTCATAACTCTTCTACGTGTTCTCCAAAGATTCCCCGACCCTCAGAGAATTATACCGAAGGGTAGAGTAGCACATGTCAGCCGAAGAGTTGAGGATGGGAGGGCCGAAGTCTGATCATAATCACTCCAAGGGTTGGAGTCACCAACCTCGATATCCTATCCAGGGTGGGGTCAGACCTTAGAAACAAAGCGGAAGAGGTGAGTGTCATTCACTCCCTTGAAAACTGCAAGGATAAACATACTGATGGCCATGGAAAGATAAGGAACCACTATCCAGCGTCCAAAGGCCATGACCTCAGAAAATAAAAAGAACATGAAGAAGTTCTGTCAGTTCCATCATGACCATGGGCACGATACTGAGGATTGCTTCCATCTGAGGAAGTACATTGAATCTTTAATCAATAAGGGACAACTCCAACGCTACCTGCGGATGCCATGGCTTAAAGCCCTAGAAAGAAGGGAAGAAGAGAGGAAAGGAGAAGATGAGGACTACGATTCTAACCGACATCGGAACCAAAGTCCCAGAAAGCACCCACCACCTCCAACAGGAGTGATCCAGACAATCACCACTGGAATATCCTCAATCGAGAGGAAAAGGAAAGTCCGAGAAATCTTGATGATGGAATTTGGAAACCTCATGAACAAGCTTGTTTGAAAAGATGCGTCTACCATGAACTTTCCTCATGATGATCCTCTCATGATCATGGCAAGGATAGAGAGCTGGGATGTCAAGAGGGTACTCATCAATGATGAATCGAACGTCAACATTTTGTTCTCCCATTTGTTGCCAAACTTGGGCATCTTTAAGGGTGATCTTAAACCTGTTACCTCTCCTACTTTCAACGTAGGTCCTTCTAAACTCCCTGTACTCGGGTGGATCGATCTGCCCTTGATGTTAAGGGGAACCTCGGTTCAGACCAAGGGAGAGCTCTTTGGTACCACCATGACGAGGTCCATCATCCTAGACATCCCTTCTTCATACAATGCCATCCTCGAAAGGCAGACACAAGGAAATCTTCACATTTGCCCAGATTTGAAGTACCTAACGGTCATGTTCGGCACAAAGGAAGGGGACGTAGAAATATTCATTGACCAAGCCGAAGTTAGGAAAGTTTTCATGAAGGCAAGACAGAGCCCAATGAAAGTTCATGCGCAGACTTCGAGTAAGAAGACCATGATTAGTAAAGACACAACGGAAGAGGAAAAGAATGATTTTGAAAAAATAGAAATAGAGGATGTAAAGCTTGTCCCAGGATGAAGTACCCGAGTGGGGAAAAAATTAGCCAAAGGTGACAAGGAAAAGCTTGTATCCCTTTTATTAATGAACAAAGATCTGTTTGCCTACTCTCTAAATGATATGCCCGGGGTAGACCCTGGTATAATTTGGCATTGTATTAAAGTATGCCCGGAGGTGAGGCCAATTCAACAGAAAAAGCGTAGCCTCTCGGTACATAAGAATAACTTTGTTAAAATTGAAGTCCAACGGGTAACGAAGGCAGGAATAATAAGGGAGGTCAAGTACCCCGAATGACTAAGCAATGTAGTTGTTGCAATGAATGAGGGGGGTGATAAACTCCGAATGTGCATCGACTTTCAAAATGTAAACGATGTCTGTCCAAAGGACTCGTATCCTTTGCCACCAATAGACGAATTGGTAAATTCCACTACTGAATATGGTTTGCTTAGCTTCCTTGTTGCCTTTAGCGAATATCACCAAATTTGGATGAATCCCGAAAGATGAGGAAAAAATCGCCTTCATTATCAAAGTTGGTACTTACTGTAACGTCAGAATGCCCTTTGGCCTTAAAAACTCAAGAGCAACATACCAAAGGCTGATGAATAAGATATTTAGCTCCCATATTGGGAAAATATGGAAGTATATGTCGATGATATGATAGTTAAGAGCAAACAACCTTGTAGTCATATCATAGACTTGGAGGAAACATTCCACCAGCTTCGAGAATTCAGAATTCGTCTTAACCCCGAAAAGTGTGTGTTCGAGGTTACTGCTGGCAAATTCTTTAAGTTTATGGTGTCTAGAAGAGGTATCGATGCCAACCCAGAAAAGGTTAAGGCCCTGCTAGGATTCCGAACTCCCATGACAACCAGGGACGTGCAAAGGCTTATAGGAAGAATCACGGCCCTTAGCAGATTCATCTCCAGATACAGGGACCAATCCCGACTGTTCTTTAAAGTGCTCACCAAAGCAACAAAGAATAAAGACAACTTTGGTTCTGAGGAACACCCTTAGGACGAAGACTGCCAAAAAGCTTGGGATGAACTCAAGAGCTACTTAAGCCGTCTACCGACACTTCGGTAGCCGCTGGAAGGAGAACATCTCATCCTCTACCTCACCGTAACCGAAAAGGCAGTAAGTTCGATACTCATAAAGGAAGAGGGAGGGAAATTGTGGCCAATATACTATGTGAGCAAGTCCCTGCTCAATGCCTAGGTTAGGTACCCTCTCCTGCAAAAGGCCATCTATGCTCTAGTGTTGGCAAGCAGGAGGTTGCGGCCTTACTTCCAAGGACATCCTATCACTGTTCGAAGTAACTTACCTCTTAGGGATGTCATGGGGAAGGTAGATCACTTGGGAAGATTGTCAAAGTGGTGCATCTAGCTCAGTGAATATGACATCACCTATGAGCCAAGAAGGGCAATAAAAGCCCAAGCATTGGTGGATTTTGTCGCCGAAGTACCAAAACCGAAGATTCCCCAGAAGACCCCGGTAGTGATGAACCTGAGTCGGCACTCTTCATCAATGGTGCCTCCAGTACTGAACATCAATGAGCCGGAGTAATTCTGCAGGGACCTGAAGGTATGGAAGCTTCGAAGTCCATCAAGTTCGGTTTCAGTGTCACCAATAACGTCACAGAATATGAAGCCCTCATAGTAGGCTTACGGTTGACAAAAAGAGTTGGTGTGAGAAATTTGAAGGCCTACAGCTATTCTCAGCTGGTGGTCCGACAGATGGCGGGGGACTACGGGGCAAAAGACCTGAACTTGGCAAAGTACCATGATCTCACAAAAAGGCTTATCTAAGAATCCGACAGGGTATAGATAGAAAATGTTCCTCGGTGAGATAATATGGAGGCAGATACTTTGGCCAAATCAAAGGAGTCCACTGAAGTACTTTATCAGCCGAGCATAGCAATAATGTTCATAGCAACCTCGGGTAGAGGGTGGAAAGATCCTATCAAGAAATATCTTGCAACTTCGGAACCTCCCAAAGACCTTCTTGAAGCCGTGAAAGTGCAAAAGCGCTAGGGTAGATACTTCCTGATCAGAGAAGAATTGTACCGACAAGGGTACGCAAATCCACTACAAAGGTGCGTCAATGAATAGGACATTGAGATAGTCCTCAAAGAAGTCCATGATGGGGCCTGCGGTTCTCACATCAGGACTGATGCCCTTGCCAGAATACTACTTCGGCAAGGATATTTCTGGCCTACCTTAAGGAAATATGTGAGACAATTTGTCCAGAAATGCGACATGTACCAGAGACAGGCACCCATCTAGAGAGTACCTTCGGAAGTAATAAATTTGGCAAACTATCCTTGTCGCTTCGCTATTTAGGGTATTGACCTTATAGGGCCTTTCCCAACAGCTCGAGGAGGAGTGAAGTTTTGTGTAGTCACAGTAGATTATTTCACCAAGTGGATTGAGGCAAAGCCTTTGGTAGCAATTTTGGCAAAGGACATACAGAGATTTGTCAGGAAGAACATCATATGCAAATTTGGCGTGCCGAGGGTGATAGTAGATGATAATGGTTCCCAGTTCACTGAAAAAGCTTCTCAGGAATTTGCATCCAACCTTGGGATAAAACTGCACTTCACACCAGTTGCCCATCCTTAGAGCAATGGACAAGTTGAAGTGTCCAATAGAACAATAAAAGATGGTCTGAAGAAGTTGTTGAAGGAAGCAAAGTGAAAATGGCTAGGAAAGCTCCCGAGCGTGCTGTGGAGTTATCAAACAACTCCCAAAAGGGCCACGAGTAAAACACTCTTCTCACTTGTGTTCGGCACAAAGGCTAACATCCCTGTCGAGGTCGTGCAACCATCTATCAAAGTACTAGTATTCGACGAAGAAGGGAACAACCATGGTGTAAAAACCAAGTTAGATATGATTGATGAACATAGAGAGATGGCCAAAATCAGAAGAAAAGCTTTTCAGCAGAGAGTAGCCATTACCGCGAACTTGCATGTTAAGCCCAAAGGGATCAAAAAAGGGGACCTTGTTCTCTAGAAGGCTGAATTGGAACCTCGAAGACCATCTCATGATGTACTTCAGGCAAATTAGGAAGGACCTTATTTGGTCCTCGAGGAAGTTCAACCAGGTGATGCGAACCCCTTTGGTATAATGACCAAGAAACCCGCCCAAGATATTTTTTAAGCTCCAAAAGATATCAAAGAGACTGAATTTAAACCCTCACCCCTAATCAACTCATGATTAGAAACAAGAAATATGAGAAAACTAAGAACACAAGCAACTTGTGCACTAAGGTAGTCTGCAAAGAACCAAAGAGAAATTCTCTCCAAAGTAGCAATATTATTTCATATCAAGGCTGTGTTTTATAACCAGAATATGTGCCTATTTATAGGCCTAAACTAAGGTAAAAGACTCAGCAAAATTTGCAACCCAAGTCACATAGGAAACCTAAGTACAAAAGACTTAAGAAAACCTAGTCAAACTAGGACTCAAATACCTAGTTTGCACATGTTTAATGTGTGCAAAGAATTCCTCTCATCCTATGCAACCTAAATTACTTCCATGACCCTAATTACATCCTAAATAATGTAAATAAATAGGAAAATAAAATAAAATATGTTACAACACAAGATTGGCCCTAAAAACCCCAAAATAATTTTCTCGAGTGCACTTAAGGGCTCCTTAGGGTTCTTGCTTGTGTCTTCAACTTTAAGCTGAAATTTCACCCTGATATAGCTATGATTTCTCAAAATTCAAAGCATAAAAGTTTTATATCTCTTTCTTGGCTTCGAAACGACACATAAATCACACAAAACGGATATCTAAAGCTAAAGATATGCCCAAAATACCGCAATTGCTTTTGAACCACCAATGACTTACAAATCGTGATTTTGAAGCTAAATTGGACCCCCTTAACGTGCAAACTAGGTTTTATGGTCTTCATATGATTTGTAGCTATAGATGTTAGCTTTCCAATGAATCAAGAATCACTAAATTTCGATCTATTTAGCTCAATATATGATTTTTATACCAGAATATCGATAATCTGTCAAAATCCAAGTTTGGCCATCATCTCCATATGATTCCTTTCATGTTCCAGCTACTCCTTACGAAATTCCAAGCCCATTATACATGAAAAAGCTTTAGACCAAAGCTTGAAGTGTACTAGTGAGCTCCTTAGCCTTCTTTCTTGTCAATGGTCCACTAGTTATCTTCAATAGATCCTTGCCATCCTTAGTTGTGCCTTCCTTGATCATATCAACTCCCCCCTCTTTAGAAGGATTTGTCCTCGAATCAAAAACTACATTAGAAAAGGGAACTAAATCAATAAGGATGAAATTGTCAACACTTAAGCGTTTACCTTGCACATAAGCACCAATCGCATGGAATGCTTGTGTTTGGAGCTTTACTCTTGTGAAAAACCTGAACCAATATCCAAATGCAATGATAACTTTGATACCTCCTAGTTCAAAAACAAAGCTAGAAGTAATTAGCACAAAAAATTTGAAAGTTTTCACAATTTTCATCTTAACTTTAGGGATCACTTTCATTGCTTTTTCCATCTAAAAAACATTACTCTCACAACAATGAAATGTGTAGGAAAAACTTACCTCAAGGATGCTGTATTCACTTAGAACAAATGGACTTAAACTCACATAAGTGTCAAGGTCATGAAAAGCACAAGTTATGTATGTAAAGAAAATAGTTCACATAGGCTATTTAAACAAACAAGAATTGAACACAGTGAAGACTAAACTAATAACAAAACAAGGATGCATGAATTTCACAAAAATCCTAAGCATTTTAAATGAAACAAGGTCAAACTTATTTTTGTATATATATGTACCACAATCCATGAAATTTGTGAATGAGACACAAAACAAAGAACTCAACATACCTCCTTAAAAGGCTGAATTTAAAATTGGACGTTTCACTTGAAGTAAAAAATTTCAAGTTTGGACATAAAGCAAGAATAACAAAGCTCAAAAACTTGTGTAATGAATGTGTCATGACAAAAAAATGCTTGTTAGAAATTAAAGATTGATGCACAAAAATGAGCCAAACATGAATGTGAATCAAAGAAATATGTAATGCATGTATAAGAACTAATTTATGCATGAAAAATTCCAAAGAAGTAGTTTTAACTTGAGACAGAACAAAAAAATGTGAGATTGATGCAAAACAAACAAAATAAAAAATGAAAGACACAAAAACAGATTTTTCTCTAGAGCAACTTGTGGAATTCAAAGGATGATTTGACAAAACCAAAGAATTAGAAGACTTAAAACCATATTTTGTCAAATTTTCATGCTTACTTCATTCTCTTACTCTAGTTTCATGAAAACCATTCTTCAAAATAACATTGCAAGCAAACACACATTGTTTGAGATTTTCATTCAAAATCACATCATATGTGAGTGTAAAGAATAAATACATTACAGTGGTTGGACTTAGTCTCCAAGTACCAAGGATCCTCCTTTGGTGTAGGAACCACAAAATTTTCACCTTTGCACTTAATGGCCTCGGGTAGAATTGCATTAATTTCATCCCCTTGAACCATAGGATAAGAAACAATGTTAGGCAAACTTTTGCATATGAAATCACTTGGACTTTCCTCAAATTGTTCTTTTTCAACCTCCTTCATTGGTTTGATGCATGGGACATGACTTGCAATATTGGGAACACCAACTTTTTCAATGGGCAGCAACTCATTTGATTCTTGTAGTTCATATCCACTTAAGTCCTAAAAAGAAGACAACACAGCACTAGAAGAAGACTTCATTATGTCAGATGAAAGTATGGCTTATCTGTAAGTCTTTCTCTCTTCACTCGGCTTGGGTTTATTGCACTCTTGTGTTCTCTCAACTTCACACTCAATTTCTTCTCTTGGGAACTCTCTACTCTTCTTCCCCTCATGTTCACTCTTCTCACTTAATCTCTTAGTTGTTCTCTTGGCTTTCCACTCATCACTCTTGCCCTCAACTTTTCCCTCTTTTTCTTTTCTCTCAATCTCACTTTAACGTTTTCTTTGATCTTCCAAGACTTATTGAGGTGAAAGTGGTACAAGCATGATTGACTTTTCTTGTTAAGGCCTCGACAAGTCTCCTTTTGTGGCCTCCACTTTTGGCTTGGGTGTTTCTTTCATATCCTTGCTCCATGCTCTTCTCCATGTGGAAATTCCTCCTTGAGACATCTTGGATGCCTTGGACCTTTTGATGATCCTCTGGGCCTTAGTGGTATGATGAAGCAAATCCTCCATGTTAACATAAGGTACCATCTCCACCTTGTTGGCAATCTCAGGATTGAGACCATTAATGAATCTAGCAATGGTGGTCTCCTCATCCTCCATGATGTTGGCTCGGGTCAAGGTCATCTCCAAGTCTTTATGATAGTCCTCCACACTCCTTTGGCCTTGCACTAGCTTTTGAAGTTTGAGGCGTTGATCTTTAGTGTAGTAGCTATGCATAAATCTCATCCTCATTAATGCTTTAAGAGCTTTCTATATGTGTATGGGCTCCTCCTCATTCTTTTTCCTAGAAGTAACATCTTGATTCCACCAAACAAGAGCATAGTCAGTGAACTTTATGGTAGCCAATTTAACCATCTTTTCCTTATAATAATGATGGCAATCAAACACCATCTCAATTTTTTGCTCCCACTCCCAATATGCATCTAGATCATTCTTCCTTTAGAAGGATGGAATGATAAGCTTGATGGAGTTGAGATTGTTGTCCTCCCTTGGCTCCCCCCTTCTTGGAAGCCCATGGTCATGCCAAATTCCTTCTTCCTCCTCGGGTTCTTCTCTCCTTGGACCTCCCTTTGGTTGCAAGATGGGATTAGGTCTCCTTGGCAACATCAAATCTATATCCTTAATCCTCCCCACAAGTTTATTGAGAGTTTCTTGAAGTTCTCTCATTGTAGGCTCTTCAGTGTGTCTCATTTCCATCCTCCTATCGTCCTGGCCCTCCATACTCTTGAAATCAAGATCCTCACACACTCACTTCACGTGCTTCACTCAAAGGATGAACACTCAAAACACTCAATTTGTTAGTGAGATATTGCTATGTAAAGGTTCCTCAAAAGTTCTAAGAAAACTTTCCTTAAAGCACACAAGAAAACTTGAATTCTTGAAAACAATTTTGACTCCAAAAGAGGTAGGCTAAATAAGCTTTAAGAGGTTTTAAGAAGCTCTTGTAATTGATGATCACAAGAGCCATAAAAAAAAAGCTTTAGGCTCAAAACAAAGGGTTAGGGTTTGTGGGCGCAAAAGCCAAAACACCTTGTGAAAACTTCTTTTGCCAACTCATTTTTTTTTCTTTTCTTTGTTCTTTCTTTTTTGTAATTTTTTTCCCTATCTTTTTTTTATTTGCTTGCTGTTTGATGCTAAAACAACTTTCTTCTTGAAGTTCCTTGTTGCCAAAGACAAAAAGTTAGATTTCTTTTCGGCTAAGACAAGAAACTATTGAAAACTTGCACAATTTAAAACAACTTTTTGATACCAAAACTTCCTGAACTTGGATCATTCTTTTTTTTTTGTGTTTTTTTGACTCTAGGATGCTAGAAACAATGAAAACAAGAGAGATTAATAGGGCTGGACACGAATCAGAAAGATAAGAAACAAACAAGAACAAACGGATGAAAACCGAAAACACATGGTAACACTAGTTGACTTGTTTTGGTTGTCTTTGTTGTTTTTGGACTTGAACAAGGATGGAAACAAAAAGGACAGACTTGAAATAAGAACAAAAAGGATTAAAGCAAAGAATTAAAACATGAAATTACTGAGAAAAATTGAAAGAAAAATGAAGAGAAACAAGAACACAAAGATATGTCATTCGGATGGAACCTGACTCTGATACCAACTGTTACGAACCCCTTGGTATAATGACCAATAAACCCACCCAAAACATTTTTTAAGCCCCACAAGACATCAAAAAGACTGGATTTAAACCCCCATCCCTAATCAACTCATGATTAGAAACAAGAAGTATAAGAAAACCAAGAACACAAGCAACTTGTGCACCAAGGTAGTCCGTAAAGAACCAAAGAGAAATTCTCTCCAAAGTAGTACTATTATTTCATATCAAGGTTGTGTTTTACAACTAGAATATGTGCCTATTTATAGGCCTAAACTAGGATAAAAGACTCAGCAAAATTTGCAACCCAAGTCACATAGGCAACCTAGGGACAAAAAACTTAAAAAACCTAGTCAAACTAGGACTCAAATACCTAATTTGCACATGTTTAATGTGTGAAGAGAATTCCTCTCATCCTATGTGACCTGAATCACTTTGATGACCCTAATTACATTCTAAATAATGTAAATAAGTAGGAAAATAAAATAAAATACATTACAACACAAGATTGGCCCTAAAAACCCCAGAATAGTCTTCTCGGGTACACTTAAGGGCTCCTTAGGGTTCTTGCTTGTGTCTTTAACTTCAAGCTGAAATTAGACCTTGATACAACCATGATTCTCAAAATTTAAAGCATGAAAGCTGTAGATCTTTTTCTTGGCTTCGAAATGACACCTGAATCACACAAAACGGACATTTAAAGCCAAAGATATGCCCAAAATACCGCAACTATTTCTGAACCAGCAATGACTCACAAATTGTGACTTTGAAGCTAAATTGGACCATTTTAACGTGCAAATTGGGTTTCATGGTCTTCATATGATTTTGTAGCTACAGAAGTTAGCTTTCCAATGAATCAATAATCACTCAATTTCAATCTGTTTAGCTCAAGATAGGATTTTTATACCAGAATATCGCCAATCTGTCAAAATCCAAGCTTGCCTATCATCTCCATATGATTCCTTGCATGTTCCAGCAGCTCCTTGTGAAATTCCAAGCCCATTATCCATGAAAAAGCTTGAGACAAAAGCTTGAAGTGCACTAGTGAGCTCCTTAGCCTTCTTTCTTGTCAATGGTCCACTAGTTATCTTCAATGTACCCTTGTCATCCTTGGTTGTGCCTTCCTTGATCAAATCACAAAGAGTCTATAAGCTCAGGAATACCGAAGGAGAACAATTGAAAAATACATGGCATTCAAACTCCTTCAAAGAATTCTACACTTAAAAAAATTTTAAGTGAAAAATTGTGTAGAGTACTTACGAAGGTGCATGAGTGATACTATATAAGTTCTACCGAAGGTGGTTAACCAAATATCATTGATCCCGAAGGCACCTTACTATTTCTGTACAAATTAAGTCTTTTGAAGGTTAGTCAAATATGGTTGATCCCGAAGGTACTTAACTATATCTGCACAAAGCAAGTTTTGCCGAAGGTGTCTAACCAAATATGATTGATCCCGAAGGTACATAATTATATCTGCACAAATCAAGTTTTATCAAAGGTGGTCGATCGAGTATAGTTGATCTCGAAGGTAGTTAACCATTTTTGTACAAAGTAAGTTTCCCGAAAAGGACTAACCAAAGATGGTTGATTGCATTTGGAGAGATTAGGTTATGAATCCTTGATAGAATTTTCTATGGATTCATCACCGAAGATGGTTAAACACTAATGGTGAAAATAATGCCCGAGGTCATATCAGTCATGGACTTCACCAAAATTTTGAGCAAAAAAGTTCCATTAAAATTTCATTGCAAATGTACAAGGTGACAAATACAAAAAAGAAGAAGAAAAGAAAAGAAGGCCTATTGGATGTCCTGGGCATCTTCGGGTTCTTCACTACTAGTGTCCTCGACATCGGTACCCTCGGTGTCATCTTCATCTGTGCCAACTGCAGTAATCGAAGGAGGAAGAATTGGAAGGTTGAGAAATTCTGTACTTGACCATTCCAAAGATGGTCCTTTGGGAATATCAAGCTCTCAAAGGAAGGATAGGTCTAAGTCAGGATACTTAGAAAGGACCTGATGGCAAGCAAGGCTGTTACCACCTCACAAAATGGGAGAATTACAAGTGTGTCATAATGGCTAAAAACCATTATATTGTGTAATTCTCACCATAGTGATTGTAGTGTGGGGGGGAAAAAGGTATGATCAACACCTCCTTAAAAGTGTTCCAAGTTGGTAACTTGGTCCCCAAGAAAAGCCTTAAGGATTGCTTGTTTGTCAAGCAACCTATGGACTTTTTTGTAAGATTTTGAAAATTCAGGTACTCAATTGCAAAACTTTCACAAAAGAGATTTGGAGAGTTATGGGAAGGATATGAATGGTATGAAAGTGCTATTGGAGGACCAAATTGCTTATGGAAGACAACTAAGGACAAAGAAAACACAAAAAGGCATAAAGGACCTAAGTGTTCTAATGTAGGCCTTAAGATGTGTATGTCTATGACTTAAGTCAAATGGAAGTTTTGTGGGGTTATCCCACATAAGGAGGGCTGCTAAAGGAAGATAAGGATGGTCAAATGTGGGCCAAGAGATTAAGACTAAGAAACCATAGTCTTGTAGCAAGGAAAATGACATAAGACAAGGTTAAGACTACTTAAGTGTGTTTAGTGTACTTTTGACTATTTAAGTAGTCAAGACCACCTTTGCTTCTCTAAATTTCGGCCTCCACCAGAAAAAAAAGAAAGCCAGCCCTCTCCTCCACACTTCCTCCATAGCCACCATACCTTCAAACTCAAAACTACTTGCAATTGAAGTCAAGGAAGCACAATTGGAAGCTATTTGGTGCTATTGCTTGAGTGCACCTAGGATCAAGCTCCAATTTCAGCATACCCATCAAGGTAAGGGTTCTCTTGCTCTCATGGGTTGTTTTCTGTATTTTCAAACATCCATGGAGCTAGGGCTAAGCTTGGAAGAGAGCCATGTGCTTGATGAACCAAGCTTAGTGAGGGGAGTGCACTTATTGAAGGTTTTGTGACCTAGTGTGAAGTGCACAGTGATGGCAGCGAATTTCTGGGTTTCTAGAGCCCAAAAGTTAGTACTAACTAGTGTTAAAATCCTCCTAAGACCAAGCATTAGCTTGAGGAGGGCTGCCATAGTGATTTGGTTATGTTTATTATGTGTTTTATGGACTAACCTATGGTATATGTTGCTGCCACATTTCATGTGTTTGTTGTTTGTGTTTGGCTGCTGCATTTGGTTGCTATATCTTGTATATATGCATTGTGGTTTTTGTGTTTTAGTGTCTTTGGATTCAGGTTTTAATGATGGTTACATTGCCTATTGAATCCAAGTGCTACCCTTACTAAGTTTCTCAATGAAACTTACTCCCCTCAATTCTGTCATTTCAGGTCCAGCTGAAAGATCACCTTCAAACTAACCTTTGTGGTTTGATTTTTGATCTGAAATTTCAGGTACATGAACTTCCATATGTCTAGTTATGATCTGGAAATTTTGGTGATTTTAGGAGCACATTTGGTATTTTTAATGGTGGTACTTATTGTGTTGTGCAGCAGCTGTCCAGCATCCTGTTTTTGGAGTCCATTGTGTCTCAGGACCTCCTGTAACCTAGGGTGCATATTTAGCTGAGTTAAGACCATATTGTAGTGAATGCATGCATGTACATGTAGTGTATGTGAAATGAGACAAGTATGAGAACATTTGAGTAATGTTTGGCTATGTAAGTGATGTGGTGCAAAGCTGCCTAAGTGTGAATGATGGGCTGCTTACTTGTAAATTCTGTTTTGACCATATAAATTTGTTAAAAGAAAGGGAATGTAATTCCTATGTGTAATGGACATATATGGGATAGCCTTGGAGGGCTTTCCGCTTGTGAATGAAGTGTTTGCATGGTTTGGAAAAATTGTATAGGCAAAATGGTCCAAAAGTTGCCAGAATTTTGACTCTGGACCTAAAGTTTCATATCTTCCTATGTAGAATGAATCTTGGTATGAAATTTTGACCACACCTAGAGGAAATCTATAGGGTTAACTGGGCTTTGGAATTTCTGGATTTATAGCCCTGTAGCCAAAGATATGACGCTGCAAAGTTGGCTAAGTTACTGTTCATTTGGTCAGAGTTTTGTAACCAACTTAAAAAATCCATAACTTGGTCCATAGGTGGGCTATTGATGTAAAAAAAAATTCCTTGGTTTTCTATAAGTATCCAATTGATAATGGAGCAATGATAATAGGGGGGTATTGTTAGTATTGTGCCCAAAAAGCCAATCATGAGATGATTGTATTTTTGCACATTGAGTCATGATATTTTATTGAGGCATTAATCCAGCAATTATGTTTGTTGTTTTGTTTCTGCGTAACGTAATAAGCATAATTGTAACCCTAGAATAATGATATTCTTAAACGTCCCTAGTCTAGTATTATTGTGGAGCGGGTTGCAATAATACATAATGACTAGCATATGTGGAGACTAATATGAGATATCTAGTCTACATATGGGTACAAGTTGGAGAACTTGTGTACTGGACCGACCCACCATGAGAACACTTCATGGATCGTTATATGAGTGTCATAAGTGATTCTCATAGTGATCATGGTATATGTAGTCCTTCGACCTAAGATCAACAAGGTTCCCTACATGTGAGTCACATACTTTGATACTTTCCTTTGTTACTCGTAACTGAGTGAACTTGAAGGAGGTCATTGGGTATGTCACATATCATGCGGAGGGATTTGTATGATCAAGATGGGATTTGTCCCTCCTATGTAACGGGAGTGATATCTTTGGGCCCCTTGATAGAGTGAGACTTAGAAAATGCATGGCCATGCTTCGATGAGTTGATATATGATATCAATGTCGTCAGTTTAAGTTGGTCTACTCGGTAATCAAGAAACCAAAGATTGGGCTATACGAGAGTGACACATTCCATGTCTCGTGCTTAGTCTTGATATCTTGGACAAAGGGACAATGGCATATATCGGTGATGATCATAAAGGTTTAGTCGATTCACCGACAATCTTGTCACTTGGGTAGCAATGATGTGTTGCTAGACACCGCTCATTGCTTATGATCATAAATGTGATTTATGATCATTGCCAACATGGCAAGAGCCTATTGGGTCGCACACATAGAGCTATTTGGATCATTAGAGTGCATGGGCTAATTATTTGGGTTATGGTTTCACTTTAATTTCGTATTAATAATGGGCCAAGGAGTTGAGCCATTATTAAGCCCGAAATTAAATCCTAATTGGATTAGGGCTTTGAAACCCATTAGGCCTGGAAGTTGAGTCTCACTATAAATACAACTTTTAAGTGAGAAATTCGCAGGTCTCCTTGCCCTAGCCTCCCAAAAGGACAGCCACACTCTTCTCTTGCAATTCCTTGGAGGACGCAAGCTAGCACTGCGTGCGCAAGAGAAACGCATCTGCCGGGACGTGGTGGAAGCGTGGTGATCCCGAGAGGCTCGTGTGGATACCATAGAGAGCCTGAACACGTCAACTGTTCAGGTTTTGTGATTCGACTCTACAGTTGAGTGAGAGATCTCAACCGAAAATTAGGTATGAAATTTTCGAACACCCGGTTTACCCCGTTTCACTTGGATCCTGGAGGGTTTCGATTAAATTCCGCTGCGCTGTTTGGCTCCCGAAACCCAACAGGTATGTGGCTAGAATGATACAGTTTATTACTGGAAGTTACAGGTGCAGTACCTGGTCACTAGGACTTAAGAAGATTGCCTAATGTGTG
This sequence comes from Aquilaria sinensis, assembly GCA_005392925.1. Classification (NCBI taxonomy): domain Eukaryota; kingdom Viridiplantae; phylum Streptophyta; class Magnoliopsida; order Malvales; family Thymelaeaceae; genus Aquilaria; species Aquilaria sinensis. The sequence continues at coordinate 410,066 of SMDT01002187.1, forward strand.
GAAGCCAAAACTAAGACTTGTGCTAGTGTTTTCCTTCTTAGATGCCATAGTGTGCATAAATGTAAATATGTGTGTTATGGTTAGACCAATATGCATGTATTTACATAGTGCTCAAGAGGGTCACTTGAGTCTGTACACTAGGGGTGTTGTTCTGATGACCTACAGGATACACCAAACCTGGGAGTTTAAATGCACAGTTTTGGCACCATAACTGGACTACCTCAGAGTGGGTAACAAAGGCAGAACGAATCAAACTTGGCCTTTTTAGCCTTTACATCCTCTAGCTCCTTCCTCAAAGCAATAGTGTCTTCCTTTTCCGTCTGAAGAACCTTACTCTCAGAAGACAGCTCTACAACCTTTGCTCTGAGGTTTGAAATCTTGGAGGTGAACTCCTTGACCAACGCCTGCTAGTTCTTCACCATTTCTCCCCGAAGATTGGCCAGGTCCTCCTTGGCAATTTTGTTGAGCTCACAGTACTTGATGACCAAGCTCGCAAACAATTCCTTAGCCTTAGCCAAGTGCTCCTCTGATTGACTTCAGATAGAAGACTGTTTGGCTGCCCAAACCCGAAAATATCCACCATACACCAAAAGCTGCAAAAAGGAGGATTCCAAATGTGGATCAAAAAGCAACAGGAACTCAAAATTTTTTCTAATTCATAAAGGGCTATGGTTTACCTGGGCAGCATGCTCGGTCATCCTCATGGCAAGGACCTCCTCATTTGGACACTCCTTCATCAGAGTTTGGAAGGAGGCATTGGTCATGATGCCCCTCACCATCTGAGTGGTAATCTTCTAACTATCTTCAAAAAACATATCCATGTCCTCTGTGAAAGTCCAGAAGGGCTCTCTCGGGACCTTGCCCTTCATAATTTTTGAGTCCCGAAGGGCCCTCTTCCAAACATGCTCAGCCTAGGCTCGCTCATCTGCAAAGTCATGCCGAAGTTCAGTTATAATGTTATCCCTTAGCCACTCATCTACAAGGTCTAAAATACCAAAAAATCCTAAACCCATAGACGAATGGCTAAGGGACAAACCTGGTTGGAGTTCAGGGCCCTCTTCGTTAGACTCACTAATGTCCAACACCTCGGTGGGGATGTCCTTGCCCTTCCTCCTTCACAGCTCCTGAGCCTCTTCGGCAGACATCTCCCCCAATGAAATCCCCAGCTCCTCGACAGCAACATCGAGACTTAGAAGGGTAGAATGGATAGCCGGCCCCAAAGGTGGGTCAGCGCAAATAGGGGTTTGATCAAGTACCACGGTCTGATCCTCATGCGGAGGAGGAAGGGAGTCCTCTTCAATGCCTTTTTCTTTTGTTGTTCTCCCTTCTCAACTTGACTGAGGAAAAGACTCTTGTAGAACGCTGCTGACTTGTCCCTTATCTCTGCAAGTAGAAAATCATTAGTGTAAGTATAGAAAAGTCCTAAACAACAAAATGGAAAGGAGCTTACTCTCTTTGAGCACTGAATATATAAGTTCGCCCCGAAGGACCATGATCAACCAAGATTTGTCCCTGTCCACTATCTGTTTTGGCATGTTCAAGTCAGTAATATGCTCCTTAACAACCCCGAGTTCATGAAGTACTTCTTTGGTCATGAAGCTCCATCTAATAGAGAAGGGGTAGAGGGAGCGCAGAGGAACTTCGGGATCCCAATCTGCAATAGCCCTAATACGGCCATTGAATTTTTCAAACTAAGCCTTCAGTTCCAAGGTTAATATCTTCCTTGGGTCTACTACATCAATGGCCAAGGTTCCTGAAGCCTACTTCATGGGAATGTCCTTCCACTGCTCATCCATTTTCAGAAAAAAATACTTTTTCTACCAGCCCCACCAGCTATCCTTGGTGCCGAAGGTAAAAGTAAAGTTCTTGCTCCCAGATGCCCAAGGGAGAAAGAAGTAGAATCCACCCTTCAGAACGAGGTGAAGTTTGTAATATTGCATGAAAAATATGAAGTGGGGTTCTATATTGAAAACTCCACACACGCAAAGAAAGGCATTAAAATAAAAGTACGAGTTTGAAGGAAGTTGGTTGACGGCTATGCCATGGAATTGGCAGAAGTTGCAAACCATCTTCGGTGGAGGATATCGAAGACCCGCCTTCAACTGTGCTCTGAAGACTGTAAACTCATCATGGCGAGGAGGTAGCTTAGCATGGCAAGTATGGGAAGCCTGGTAATAGTGTACAAAGGAAGAAAAAACTTGCCCAACCACTTCTTTAGCTTTTCTGAAGTCACGCAGCTCAAGTGAGAATTAAGGGAAAGCCAGCTTTTAGGAATAGCTTTAACTGTGACTTGTCTAGATGACATCTTCGGACAAAGACACTAACCTCGGGCTAACAAAAAAAAAAAAAGAGAAAAAGGAAGAAAAAGAACAAGTTTGGAAATAAACCCAGCTAGTTCAAAAGGAAAAAGCACTTCAGAGATCACCGCGAGACTCCCTGGAAACCTCTGAGGGACAAGGCCTTATATAGATCGAAGAAGGTAGGTGAAGCGTTGCCATAATGACTCTTCGTAAATGAAGGGACACAACCGACGTAATGAACATGACTGATCACCATCAACTCAATGACACGTGTCATGCGATGCAAAAATTAAGGGCACGCCTACTGACACTGGTAGTCCTACATCGCCTATCCTGAAATGATGTGATTGTTGGGTCAGAAGATAGGACGGTTCACTGACAGAAGGTGGAAATGAAAATCATTGAGGAAATTATAAGCCCTTACCTTCAAAGATATGACTTCAGCTAGAGGACACGAATTAGCTTCTTTGATCCCAAAGGTGTGACCTCGCCGAAAAATAGGAAACTGGTTTAGAAGAACATCAATGTAAAGGGCTCAAAACAGAGTGTAAAAACCCTCGGATAATGCTGAGAATGCAACTTTGGCAACAAAGTGGGGTCTCTGCCTGAGGAGCTTTCAAAAGTTAGATTTCTTAGCTAAGGAACAGCTTTAGCTTCTTATTACATACTCCCAAATGACTAGCGCTGAAGACACAACTTTGGCTTTTACGAGGGGGGCATCTGATAGCCAAAGGGCTATCGCCCCCGAGATCTCCTGATCGGCTAACTTGACACCACCCTCGGTAGAAAATTAACCCTTACCTCGGGTCCTTCTCAACACCACCTTCAAAAAGTGACATAACCAACTTCAGGAAAAAGTGTCTTCACCACCCTCGGATTTATGAAGCTATCGACCTTCAAAAGTAGATCCACCATCCTCGACAAAGGAAAAAGTCTCCTAAAGCTGATCCACTCTTCCAAAGTGCTTTCCTCGAAAGTCCTTGGGGAGAAAATCTCTACTCGAAGGAGTCTTACACCCTGAAGGGATCTTACGGAGATACGACAAAAATGGTTGAGCCTCTAACAAACAGACCTCACACACACCCCTACCCTCTGGCCAAAATGGCCTATGGCCAGCTAGAGATACCTGCCTCCGAAGGTATGGATAAGATCTTAGCAAGCACGTGTAATGATCTAGATAGGCTGTGTCAAACGGCCTCCTCCCTCCACTTTTCTGTAAATACTTACGAGGGACCTTGGTAAGGACACAAGACTCTCTCTCCCTTTCCTACTCTCCTTTCTTAAACACTGCTCTCCCGTATACTGACTTGGGTGTCGAAGGCTCCTCATCCTGAAACACACTCTACGGAGCTCCTAACCCGTGTTTCTTTCAAGTTTTTTAGACATCTTCAGACTGAAAGTTCTCCCTGTAGGCCAACATCTCATTCAATGAAGATGCCACCGAGCATTACTTAGCACTTGCTTTAGGTGTCCAAGATGCTCTTCTAGATCCTTGCTATATACTAAGATATCATCAAAGTAAACAACAACAAACATACCAATTGATAGCCAAACACTATCACCTCGATCTGGCCGAACTCCCTGCCACAAGAATGGCCAGAAGAAGCTGGCGCTACCCGAGAAAAGGTGTGATCATACAGCTCGGGAGATAGCCGAAGAGCTCCGAGCCCGGCACGCCAGGAAAACCCGAGGACACTACTCGACCCCCCAAGGTTGTGAACAGATCGCCTTCGGAAAAGAGGCACCAGACACAGCGAGCCGAACATGATATCCCCGAAGGCGGAGCTCCCTGAAACTGGGAACCCCCGAACTGAGGGCTTGTTTCCCGAAGAGGCTCTGTCCGTACCAAAGGACGACCTCACCCAGGGACCTCGGGAGTACGGCAGGAGCATTTATGGAAGCATTTAAGGAAGCCTCTGACACATCCATTCACAGACGCCACAATCCGCCTCAAAAGGTGCATGCCACGCTGACGCCATCAAAATCACATCATGGCCCGTCTCAGCACATAGCTCAAGGCAACCTACTACCAGCTATCTGTCCCCTACGCCCAGAAATTCAGGAACACCAGACCGAACACATGTCGCGATCTGAACGGGCTAGGCGCTCCTATAAATACCAGGAATTAATACTTGGCAAGAGGCTGGTTGGAAAAACACTGCTCCCACACTCTGAGAAAATTACCAGGCGAGACTCCTCAGCCCTTTGTGCTATTTTCTCTGCCTTTCTCTCAGCCACCACTGACTTGGGCGTCGGAGGCTCCCCCCCCGGAAAAACACTCCGGGGGCCTCCTAACCCTTTGTTTCTGAGCTTTCAGGCACTCTCCTTTGGGCGATCCAATCCACCAGGCGTTCTTCCTCCCAGAAGTCTCTCCTCCAGTCATCATGACTCTAAACGATGAGGCCCCTGGCCATCATTTGGCGCCGTCTGTGGGAACCCGCTCTGAGATCGCCGTCGTTGAGACTCGGTGTTCTAAGGACAAGGGACTCCCAAGGTCCCCGTCCGCGCCTGAGATACAACCGGCTGCTGAGCAAACACTCCCAGGGACTTCTGCGCCTGAGGAAGACCGCCCTCTGGTAGTCACCATGAGCTTCTTGAGGGACTTTCAGCGTTCGGTCGTTGCTGAAGTGACCCAGCAGATCGACCGAAGGTGGCCACAGCAAGCACGGGCCCAGAGACCCCCCTCACCGACACGCCCTCGGGAGAGAAGCCCCAAGTCTACACATCGCAGTTCGGGGAGTGGAGACCCTCGCGAAGAATCATCCACAGAAGATATAGCCCTCGGGAAACGGCCTGTGGGACAAACCGGGTCCAAGCGACCGAGAGTCTCACAGCGAAGCAGTTCGTCGCCTGAGGCGAGGTCCTTGTCCCCTCAGCGCCGAACTCGCTCCCCGAAGAGGCGCCGACGATCTCCATTCCCTGAAGAAGGCCCTAGCGCCACAGTGCTTATGGAGAGGATACTAGCACGGCTGGACAGAGTGGAGAAACAAGTGGCCAGAAAACCCGTTTGGGCCAGACTCTCTGGAACATGCTGCGAAGATGACTCCCCATTCATTCAGGCCGTCGTTGAGGCAGCTATGCCAGGTAACTTCAGAGTACCTCGTCTGGAAATTTATGATGGCCTTACAGATCCACAGGCCCACTTGACGAAGTACAGACGCAGCATGATAATGCACGGTGCTGATGACGCTACCATGTGCAAATGCTTTGAAGTCACCCTCACAGGGCCAGCAACTGCGTGGTACAATTCATTGCCTCCAGGGACCATCACTGAGTTCCAGGAGTTGTCCACGGCCTTCACGCAGCAATTCATTGGGAGCAGGCCGACTGCGAAGATGCCTGTCCAGATGTTCGACATAGAGCAGAGAAACGGAGAAACCATCCGAGACTATGTCGAAAGGTTCAACAGGGAAGCCCTGAGCGTCCCAGACTTTCGGCCCGAAATCCGCATTCTTGCCATGACACGGGGCCTTCGGCGGGACTCACAGCTGTTCTACGAGTTCTCAAAGGACCCCCCGGACACCCTCGGAGAATTTTACCGAAGGGCCGAACAGCACATGACAGCCGAGGAGCTAAGAATGGCAGGGCCGAAGTCCGATCACCACCGCGCCGAAGGGTCCAATCAACAAGCTCGGCATCCGACGGAACAGGCAGGACGACCTCGGAGGATGCGGGGAAGGAAACCTCAAAGTTTCACGCCCCTGAGCACCACACGGACCAGCATCCTCATGGCGCTGGAAAGGCAAGGGACGCAGATTCGGCGGCCAAGGGCCATGACCGCCGATAACAAAAAGAATGCCAAGAAGTTCTGCCAGTTTCATCGCGACCACGGTCATGACACCGAAGACTGCTTCCAGCTGAAGAAGTACATAGAGTCGCTGATAAAACAAGGCCAACTTCGGAAGTACCTGCGGATGCCTTCCCCAAAGAGAAGAAAAGAGGAGGAAGAAAGGGCCGAAGACGAGGATTACGACTCCGACAGGCGGAGAAATAGAAGTCCAAAAAGGCGCCCTCCACCTCCTTCAGGGGTTATCCAAACCATCACCACGGGGCTCCCATCCTCGGAAAGAAAGCGGAAAGCCAGAGAAATTGCAGTCATGGAGTATCAAAGTCCATCAAAGAAGCTGGCTCGCAAAGATGGCTCCACCGTCGTCTTCCCCCACGACGATCCGCTGCTGATTATGGCGAGAATAGGGAACTGGGACGTCAAAAGAGTGTTGCTTGATGATGGCTCAAATGCTGACGTCCTATTCTCGCACCTGCTGCCGAGCTTGGGCATCTCCAGCAGCGAACTGAAGCCTGTCACCTCGCCCACTTTTGGGGTTGGACCATCCGAACTCCCCGTCCTCGGATGGATCGATCTCCCGCTGATGATGAGAGGGACTTCGGTAGACGGAGCAGCTGAGTTGTACGCCTCCACAATGGCGAGATTCATCGTCATGGACGTCCCGTCCTCGTACAACGCCATCCTTGGAAGGCAGACACAGGGGAACCTGCACATTCGCCCTGATGTGAAGTACTTGACTGTCACATTCGCCACCAAGGATGGAGATGCAGAGGTCTTCATAGACCAAGCCGAGGTAAGAAAGGTGTTTGTGAAAGCACGAAAAGCTCCGGCAAGCAACCTCGCGCAAACAATGGAGGCAAAGGCGCCAGAAAAAGGCAAAGAAGAAGATCTCGCCAAAGCAGAAACGGAAGCAATAGATCTTGTCCCAGGACAATCTACCCGAATAGGGAAGAGCTTGGCCGAAGGTGACAAGGAAAAACTTGTATCCTTTCTGCTGGAAAATAAAGATCTGTTTGCCTACTCGCCGAAAGATATGCCAGGAGTAAACCCTGGCATAATACAGCATAGCCTCAAAGTAAGCCCGGAAGCAAAACCTGTCCGGCAAAAGAAACGGAGCATCTCAGCCCACAAAAGCAACTTTGTCAAAACCGAAGTCCAGCGTCTCCTAGATGCTGAAGTTATCAGGGAAGTGAAGTACCCCGAATGGTTAAGCAACGTGGTCATTGCCACAAAAGAAGGTAGCAGCAAACTCCGGATGTGCATCGACTTCAGAAACTTGAACGATGCTTGCCCGAAAGACTCATACCCTCTGCCGCCAATAGATCAACTGGTAGATTCAACTGCTGAATATGGGCTCCTAAGTTTCCTAGACGCCTTCAGTGGCTACCATCAAATAAGGATGGACCCCGAAGATGAAGAGAAGACTGCCTTCATCACCGAGGGAGGAACATATTGCTATATCAGGATGCCCTTCGGGCTCCAAAATGCAGGAGCCATCTACCAGAGGCTGATGAACAAGGTCTTCAAAGACCAAATGGGGAGAAACATGGAGGTGTATGTTGATGATATGATAGTCAAGAGCAAGCTGCCTGGCTACCACGTTGCAGATTTAGAGGAAACCTTCCAAAAGCTTAGAGCCTTCGGGATCCGCCTTAATCCTAAGAAGTGCATCTTCGGGGTGACCTCGGGAAAATTCCTTGGGTACATGGTATCCAAAAGAGGCATCGATGCTAGCCCCGAGAAGATTAAGGCTCTGCTTGAGTTCCGAACTCCTGCCACAGTCAAAGACGTGCAGAGACTCACCGGAAGAATAACCTCTCTGAGCAGATTTATTTCCAGGTACGGAGATAGGTGTCGACCTTTCTTCAAAGTCCTCACAAAGGCAGCAAAAATGGAAGGCAACCTCGGAAGAAATGATCATCCTTGGGATGAAGATTGCCAAAAAGCCTGGGAAGAACTCAAAGTCTACTTGGCCAGCCTGCCGACTCTGCAACAACCTCGGGAGGGAGAGCCCCTCGCGCTGTACCTCACCGTCACAGAAAAAGCTGTGAGCTCGGTCCTCATGAAAGAAGAAGGGCCAAAGCAATGGCCGGTCTACTATGTCAGCAAGTCCCTGCATGGCGCCGAAATCAGGTACCCTTTGCTTCAAAATGCTATATATGCCTTGGTGCTTGCAAGGAGAAGGCTGCGACCATACTTTCAGGCTCACCCCATCATCGTCCGAAGTAGTCTGCCGCTACGGGATGTCATGAAGAGAGTTGATCATTCGGGAAGGCTCTCCAAGTGGTGCATAGAGCTGGGCGAACACGAAATCACGTATGAGCCTCGGAAGGCCATAAAAGCTCAAGCACTGGCAGATTTTATCGCCGAAATACCCACCACTGAGGAGAGCCATTCAGATCCAAAAGAGGGTGAGCCAGAATGGACCTTGCACGTAGACGGAGCCTCGGGGTCCGAACACCAGGGAGCTGGAGTAATTATCAGGGGCCCCGAAGGCCTGGAGGTAACGAAGGCTATCAAGTTCAGCTTCAACGTCACCAACAATGTAGCTGAGTATGAAGCCCTCATAGCGGGATTACGCTTGGCCAGAAAGATTGGCGTGAGAAACTTAAAGGCTCACAGCGATTCCCAGCTGGTAGTTCGGCAGACGGCAGGAGATTATGGGGCGAAGGACCCAATCTTGGCAAAATACCACGAGCTGGTAGCAAAGCTCATCCAAGAGTTTGACGCCGTACGGATCGAAAATGTACCTCGGCGGAATAACACTGAGGCAGATTGCTTGGCAAAGTCGAAAACATACACCGAGGTGCTAGACCATCCGAGCATCTCAGTGCTGAGCATAGCGACCTCGGGAAAAGGATGGAAAGATCCCATAAAAAGATACCTCGCAGAGAATTTGCTCCCCGAAGACCCCGGCGATGCTGCAAGACTGCGAAGACGCTCCGGCCGATTCTTCCTGATTGGCGAAGAGTTATACCGGCAGGGATATGCGAATCCGCTGCAAAGATGTATGGATGAAGAGGATACTGAAATGGTCCTTGAAGAAGTTCACGAAGGCATGTGTGGTTCACACATTGGAACTGATGCCCTTGCAGCAGTGATACTCCGCCAAGGATACTTCTGGCCTACCCTGAGAAAGGACGCAAGACAGTTCGTCCGGAAATGTGGTAGCTGCCAGAGACACGCGAACATCCAGAGGGCACCCTCGGAAATAGTAAGTTCGGCTGACTATCCTTGGCCGTTCGCAGTCTGGGGTATAGACCTTATTGGGCCACTCCCCACAGCACCCGGAGGCGTGAAATTCTGCGTGGTAGCAGTGGACTATTTCTCAAAGTGGGTGGAGGCAGAACCACTAGCAACTATCTCGGCAAAAGAAGTGCAGAAGTTCGTATGGAAGAACATTGTATGCAGATTTGGCATACCGAGGGTACTAGTAGCTGATAATGGATCCCAATTCATAGACAAAGGATTCCAGGAATTTATCAGCGACCTCGGAATAAAGATGCACTTCGCCCCAGTAGCTCACCCCCAAAGTAACGGGCAGGTGGAAGTATCGAACAGGACCATAAAAGATGGCCTGAAAAAGAGACTGGGAGAAGCAAAAGGGAAATGGCCAGGAGAACTCCAAAGCGTATTGTGGAGCTACCGAACGACGCCCCGAAGGGCCACAGGGGAAACTCCCTTTTCACTAGTCTTCGGGACAGAGGCCATTATCCCAGTCGAGATAGTCAGACCATCAATACGGGTGCAAATATTTGATGAAGGTGGAAACGACCTCGGCCTCAGAACCAAGCTCGACCTCGTCGGCGAACACAGAGAAATAGCCGAGCTGAGAAGAAAAGCTTTTCAGCAAAGAGTGGCCGCGGCTATAAACTTACGGGCCAGGCCAAAAGAAATCAAGAAGGGAGACCTCGTTCTCCGAAAGGCTGACTTTGCACCCCGAAGGCCGTCCCACGGAGTACTTCGCGCAAACTGGGAAGGACCTTATCTGGTTCTCGCCGAAGTACGAAAAGGCGTGTACAAACTTGGCGACGCCGAAGGCGTAGAATTGAAAAATACTTGGCACTCAGACGCCTTGAAAAAATTCTACGCCTAAGATGAAGCGGAGGAATTGTAAGTACAGAATGCTCTTAAGGAAAGTTCTTAAGTATCCAAAATTGTGCAAAGTAGAATTCCGCGAAGATGCTCGCCATAAAGCGCATAAAGCCATCGCTCGGGAAAAGATATGACTTTCCGAAGTCCCTTGAGCCATCACGCTCGGGAAAGATGGAAAACAAAAATCTCGCAGAAGTACTCGCCATAGCCAACGCAGAGATAATTTTCCGAACTCCTTTGAGCGAACGTGCTCGGGAAAATGGAAAGTGAACAATCTCGCGAAAGGATTTCCGAAGTCCCTTGAGCAAACATGCTCGGGACAACTGGAAAACAAAAATTTGACTAAAGGTTTTCCGAAGTCCCTTGAGCAATCATGTTCGGGACAAATTGGAAATGCAAAAGCCTGCAAAAAGATTTAGTCAAATTTTTTTAGACATTCCAGAAAGCCTCTGGAGCAAACAGGCTCGGCCAAAGGAAGGTAAAAGAGTTTCTTTGATCACAGGTTTTCCGAAGTCTCTTGAGCGAACGTGTTCGGGACAATGGAAATGAAGAAACTTGCAAGAAAAGACTTAGCCAAAAAAAATCTTCATTAAGAGCAAAGTTGCTTTACAGAAGAAGTGACCGAAGAAGGAGTACAAAGTAGAAGGGAAGGAAAAGGGGCCCTAAAAAATAGCCTAAGGGTTCGCGGCGTCCCGAAAGCCACTCGCTGGCCCGCCCTTTTCCACCACCTTTCGCGCCGGCATTGAAGGAGGAAGTTTCAGATGCTCGACCTTGGACCATTCCCACCGAGGTCCCTCAGGAATATATAGGGCCTCCAGAAAAGAGAGGTCTAAATCTGGGAACCTCTGGAGAACCTGGTGACGAGCAAGGCAGAAGCCGTCCTGAAAGGCAACCTTCGCCATTTGATCAGACTCGTTCTTATCAAGCTCGAGGTCGTCAAGCTCGTCCTCCAGTTCAGGGATCTCCTCCTTCAGCGCCTTTATCTCCAGCGTCCCCTTGGACCCCTTCTTCAAAGACTCGACCTCAGCCCGGAGAGTGTTATTCTCACTCGTCAACGACACTATAAGGCTGTCAGAACCAGCCTTGTGCTTGAGAAGATCTTCGTTGGCGGCGAGCATCCCCTTTATTTGTTCACCGAGGTCAGCAATCTTCTGGGAGGAATCCTTTTGAAGTTCTTCTTTTTCCTTCCGGAACTCCTCCCGAAGGGCAGTCACTTCTTTCTCAGCAGCCTCTTTCAGCTGCTGGTTTTTGGCGGCCGACTCCGCGAGTGCGATCCTCGCCTCATTCATGGTCTGAGTGGCCGAAGTTCGGAAGGCAACCTCCCTGGCCACCCGAACTCGGAGAAAGCCGGCGTACCCCAGCAGCTGCAAAAAGATAAAACGCAAGGTCAGTAAGAGCCAAACACTTAGGAAAAAATTGAAGGGAAAGAGCTGTGAAGGATATACCTGAGCAGCATGCTCGGTGATCTTTGCGGCGAGAGTGTTATCCCCCGGATGGGCCGCCGCTATAGCCTTGAAGGAGGCCTCGGTGAGCACCCCCTTCGAAATTTCCTTAGCCATTTGAGGAACGTCCTCGGAGTACAAATTCATGTCCTCCGTGAACGTCCAGAAAGGCTCTTTGGGTATCTTCCCTTGCGGGATTTTGGCGTCCCGAAGAGCTCGCTTCCGAGCATGTTCGGCCGCCCAGTCAGGGGTAGTCAACTCCCCTGCGTGGCAAGAATGAGAAGGAGATTAAAGACAAAGAAGGCAATCCAGAAAAAACAAAGGAAGTACACTTTGTCTGGAAACAAACCTGGTGGAACCTCGACAACAACGTCCTCGGAGTCCTCGGCCTCCTCGGCCGAAATGCCCTTGCCCTTCCGCCAGCACCGCTCCTCGGCAGAAGGTACTTCTACCACTACATCAAGGAGGGCCTGCGACGCAGTAGGACCTTGAGGAGGGACGTCGGTTGAAGGGACCTCGGAAACAGCAGTCTCAGGCGCCGGAATCTCGGCTGTCCCAGGCTCCTCAGCAGTCTCCTCGGGAATTTCTTCTAGAGGAACCTGAGCAGGGGACCTCGGCCGAATCATCAGGCGGCGAAGTGACAGCAACCTCGGCGTCCTCGTTTCCCTCCCTAATACTTTCCAAATGGGAAGAAATAACAGTCTTCTTCGCCCGTTTAGACGAGGGACCAGCACCAACGGACTTTCGCCTTCGGGAAGCCGCCTTCTTCGTCTGATCGCCCTTCTCCACTTGGCCGGTGAAAAGGGACTTGTAATAGGCGGCAGTCCCGTCGCCCATCTCTGAAAAAGGAGAGAAACATCAGCGTAAGTCCGAGGAAAAAACAGCAAAGGAGTAGAAGATGACTCACTTTCGACAAGCGTTTCGAAAGAAATCTCCTCCTTAAGAAGCTTGACCAACCAGGAATCCTTCCCGGCGATGGCAGGAGCTGGCATCTTGAGGTCAGTCTTGTGCTCCTTTACCACCTTTAATTCCCGAAGGACCTCTTCGGTCATCAACTTCCAGTTGATTGGAAAAGGGTAAAGGGCGCGCGGAGCGACCTCGGGATCCCAGTCAGAGACAGCCCGAATGCGGGCGTCGAAATCCGCGAACACGGGAGCCAACTCTGGGGTCAGCAGCATCCTCGGATCAACAACGTCCACATCCAGTGTTCCCTGAGCCCATTTGGTCGGAACGTACGACCAGGCCTCGTCCATCTTCAGGAAGAAGAACTTCTGTTGCCACCCCCGCCAGCTATCCTTAGTGGCGAAGGTGAACATGAATTTCTTGCTCCCGGATCCCCGAGGTAGCATGAAATAGAAGCCACCCTTCGGGACCACAGAGAGCTTGTAGTACTGCATAAAGATTATGAAATGGGGTTCTATCCCGAAGACGCCACACATGCAGAGGTAGGCGTTAAAATAGCAGAACGAGTTCGGGGGAAGCTGGTTCACAGCAATGCCATGAAATTTGCAGAACTCGCACACCATCTTCGGGGGAGGATACCGAAGACCGGCCTTCAGCTGGGCTCGGAAAACGGTAACCTCCTTACTATGGTTTGAAAAAGCATAATGGCTAGAACGAGGCAGCCTAGTAATGGCGTAAGAGGGAAGAAAGAATTTTTTCTTCCACCTCTCTAACTTTGCAGGGGTGGTGCAACAAGGATGGGCTAAAAGAGGCTGCCAGCTCTCAGGAATGGGCATTTTTGACATGAAAACGAGTTTGAAAACGGAAGAAAACAGTTTCCAGAAAAAAAAAACTCAAAAGAACAGAGGGATCAAAACGCTCTGGAAAACAAAAACCCACCGAAAGATTTGCCAAAATCTGAGGACGCCGTCGTGAAAGTTGGCTGGAAAAAAGCTCTGATTAAGGTAGCTCCGCCACAGAAAGCAAGAAAATGCAAGAACAGGGGCAAAGCAGAGAAAAGAGCAGAAGAAAAAGCAAAGGGAACTTATGATGGAATGGGCTATTTATAAAGCCAGAGGTGGGTAACCGAAACATCGTCATAAGTACCCTTTGGAGGCGAACCGTCGCCGTAACTGCTCTCTGCACCTGAAAAGGCGTGCCCTCTGTAACCGACGTGACTCTCCTCCAATGGCAAAGCGCCACGTGTCAACCGCTGCGGAAAAATGGTGGACACGTCCTCCAAACGTCCCTTGAAAACTGGGACACGTCTTCTGACATCCCTGGAAAACTGGGACGCGCCGCTCAGACTGACACGCTTGGCCAAACAGACCTGCAGAAACAAAGAGCAGGCCAACTCGAGGACGCCAAGAGACAGGCTATGGCCGAACAGCCCATGACCTTCGGGCAAGAGGTGTATCTTCGGCACAGGCTCCGCCTCGAAGACACCAAAGAACAGGCCAAGGCCGAAGAGCCCATGATCTTCGGGCAAAAGGCGCATCCTCGGAACAGGTTAAGCTTCCAAAGAGACTCCCATAAACAACCTCGGAAAGAGATGCAAAACCGAAGTCTTCACTTCGGCTTTCCAAAGGGGGGCATGTGATAGCCAAACGCTATCGCCTCTATCTGGCCGAACTCCCTGCCACAAGAATGGCCAGAAGAAGCTGGCGCTACCCGAGAAAAGGTGTGATCATGCACCTCGGGAGATAGCCGAAGAGCTCCGAGCCCGGCACGCCAGGAAAACCTGAGGACACTACTTGCCCCCCCAAGGTTGTGAACAGATCGCCTTCGGAAAAGCGGCACCAGACATAGCGAGCCGAACATGATATCCCCGAAGGCGGAACTCCCTGAAACTGGGAACCCCCGAACTGAGGGCTTGTTTCCCGAAGAGGCTCTGTCCGTACCAAAGGACGACCTCACCCAGGGACCTCGGGAGTACGGCAGGAGCAGTTATGGAAGCATTTAAGGAAGCCTCTGACACATCCATTCATAGACGCCACAATCCACCTCAAAAGGCGCACTGCCACACTGACGCCATCAAAATCACATCATGGCCCGTCTCAGCACATGGCTCAAGGCAACCTGCTACCAGCTATCTGTCTCCTACGCCCAGAAATTCAGGAACATCCGACCGAACACGTGTCGCGATCTGAACGGGCTAGGCGCTCCTATAAATACCAGGAATTAATATTGGGCAGGAGGTTGGTTGGCAAAACACTGCTCCTACACTCTGAGAAAATTACCAGGCGAGACTCCTCAGCCCTTTGTGCTATTTCCTCTGCCTTTTCTTGGCCAACCACTGACTTGGGCGTCGGAGGCTCCCCCCCGGGGGGGCCCCCCCCCCCCCCCCGGAAACACATTCCGGGGGCCTCCTAACCCTTTGTTTCTGAGCTTTCAGGCACTCTCCTTTGGGCGATCCAATCCACCAGGCGTTCTTCCTCCCAGAAGTCTCTCCTCCAGTCATCATGACTCTGAACGATGAGGCCCCTGGCCATCACCAATAAAGTCATGCAAGACATGATTCATAAGTCTCATAAAAGTAGTAGAAGCATTAGTCATCCCAAAAGGCATCACTAACCATTCATTTGTTCGGTTTCGGGAGCCAAACAGCGCAGCGAAATTTAACCGAAACCCTCCAGGATCCAAGTGAAACGGGGTAAACCGACTGTTCGAAAATTTTCATACCTAATTTTTGGTTGAGATCTCTCACTCAACTGTAGAGTTGAATCACAAAACCTGAACAGTTGACGTGTTCGGGCTCTCTATGGTATCCACACGAGCCTTTCGGGATCACCACGCTTCCACCACGTCCCGGCAGATGCGTTTCTCTTGTGCTCGCAGTGCTAGCTTGCGTCCTCCAAGGAATTGCAAGAGAAGAGTGTGGCTGTCCTTTTTGGGGGCTAGGGCAAGGAGACCTGCGAATTTCTCACTTAAAAGTTGTATTTATAGTGAGACTCAACTTCCAGGCGTATTGGGTTTCAAAGCCCTAATCCAATTAGGATTTAATTTCGGGCTTAATGATGGCTCAACTCTTAGGCCCATATTTAATATGAAACTAAAGTGAAACCATAACCCAAATAATTAGCCCATGCACTCTAGTGATCCAAATAGCTCTATGTGTGCGACCCAATAGGCTCTTGCCATGTTGGCAATGATCATAAGCAATGAGCGGTGTCTAGCAACACATCATTGCTACCCAAGTGACAAGATTGTCGATGAATCGACTAAACCTTTATGATCATCACCGATATATGCCAGTGTCCCTTTGTCCAAGATATCAAGACTAAGCACAAGACATGGAATGTGTCACTCTCGTATTGCCCAATCTTTGGTTTCTTGATTACCGAGTAGACCAACTTAAATTGATGACATTGATATCATATATCAACTCATCCGAGCATGGCCATACATTTTCTAAGCCTCACTCAATCAAGGGGCTCGAAGATATCACTCCTGTTACATAGGAGGGACAAATACCATCTTCATCATACAAATCCCTCCGCATGATATGTGACATACCTAATGAGCTCCTTCAAGTTCACTCAGTTACGAGCAACAAAGGAAAGTATCAAAGTATGTGACTCACATGTAGGGAACCTTGATGATCTTAGGTCGAAGGACTACATATACCATGATCACTATGAGAATCACTTATGACACTCATATAACAATCCATGTAGTGTTCTTATGGTGGGTCGGTCCAGTACACAAGTTGTCCAACTTGTACCTATATGTAGACTACATATCTCATATTAGTCTCCACATATGCTAGTCATTATGTATTATTGCAACCCGCTCCACAATAATACTAGACGAGGGACGTTTGAGAATATCATTATTCTAGGGTTACGATTATGTTTGTTAAGTTAGGCAGAAATAAACTAATAAACATAATTGATGGATTAATGCCTTAATAAAATATCATGACTCAATGTGCAAAAATACAATCATCTCATGATTGGCTTTTGAGCACAACACTAACATCATTAACTCCAAATTTTGTTTTGAAAGCTATTTTCCATTCATCCCCTTCCTTCATCCTATTTTGATGGTAACCACTTCTCAAATCCATCTTAGAAAACAAAGTAGAACCATGCAATTCATCTAGAATATCATCAAGTCTAGGGATACGATGTTTATAATTTATGGTGATCTAGTTGACAGTCCTACAATCCATGCACATGTGCCATGGGCCACCCTCTTTTAAAACTAAAGGGATAGGCATAGCACAAGAGCTTATACTCCCCCTCACAAAACCTTTAGCCAACAACCTCTCTACTTACCTTTAAATCTCCTTGGTCTCCTCAGGGTTGGTCCTATAAGCTGGCCTATTTGGAATAGGTACACCTAGGACTAAGTAAATTTGGTGCTCAATGCCCTTTATGGGTGGCAACCCTTTTGGATCCTCAAGGAAAACATCTTCAAAGTCCTTCAACAAAGACAAAATAATGTTAAGAAGATGTGTTATATCATTGATCGCAAGAAAAGATTCTTTGTAAAGTAAAAGAAGCACTAGTGTTTGTGCTTGAATTGTTTTCCACACAACTTCCCCTCATTCTTTTTTCTCAGAAACTTTCCACTCTTTTTCCCCTCAAGTTCACTATTCCCACTTAGCCTTTTGGTTGTTCTCTCAACTTTCCCCTCATCACTCTTGCCCTCAACTTTCCCCACTTTTTGTTTTCTCTCAACCTTACTTTGAAGCTTCCTTTAATCCTCCAAGACTTGTTGTAGTTAAAGTGGAAAAAGCATGGTTGGCTTTCCATGGTGGAAAAAGGAGTACAAGTTCTTCTCACCATTATGTGTGACCTTCATATCAAATTTCCATGGTGTCCCAAGCAAAATGTGACAAGCTTGCATAGGTACAACATCACAAAGAGCTTAATCATAGTAAGTACCAATCTTAAAATTAACCGAGACTTGCTTTACTCCCTTTACCTCTCCACATCATTCAACTATTCAAATCTATATGGTTGAGGGTGTTTTTGTGTAGGAAGCTTCAACTTCTCTGCCATGGTTGAACTTGCTACATTGGTGCAACTTCCTCCATTAATGATGAAGGCCTCTAATTCGGCACCCTGTGTGAAAGATGCACTCTCTTCAGTTGGTCTCCTCCTTGACTTGCACATTTAGAGCTCTTTATTGCTAGAAATGCAAAGTCTCCCTCCTCGGGCTCAAGTCTGCTTTGCTCTTTACTTTCCAAAGGTGGTGTCTCCTTTATGGCTTCTTCATCCTTGGATGTGATTTATCAATCATGTCTAAGAATCATCACCCTCTTGTTTGGGCAATCCATCATGCTATCTTCTTTGGCTCTACATTTGAACCACACTATCTCCCTAAGAATCATCACCCTCTTGTTTGGGCAATCCTTCATGTTATGTCCTTTTGCTCTACACTAGAACCACACCATCTCCCTTGATTTAGGAGCAAATTTAGGTGAAGGTGTAGACTTGTCTTGAGTGGGCCAAGACAAGAATCCTTTTGTGGCCTCCACTTGGCTTTGGAACTTTTCTTGCACCTTTCCTCCATGCTCCTCCCCATATGGAACTTCCTCCTTCAGACATTGTGGATGCCTTGGATCTTCTATGATCCTCTCAGCCTTAGTGGCATGGTGAAGCCAATCCTCCATATTGACATAAGGCACTATCTCTTCTTTGTTGGTTATCTCATGGTTGAGACCATTGTTGAATCTACCTATGGTGGTCATCTTATCCTCGATGATGTTGCCTCGGGTCAAGGTCATCTCCAAGTCCTTGTGGTAGTCCTTCATACTCTTTTGGCCTTGCACCAATCTTTAAAGTTTAAGGTGTTGATCTTTGTAGCAATAGCTAGGAACAAACCTCCTCCTCATCAAGGCTTTAAGAGCTCCCATGTATGCATGGGTTCCTCCTCATTCCTTTTCCTAGAAGTAACAACCTGATTCCACCATACAAAAGCATAGTAAGTAAACTCAATGGTAGCCATTTCAACTTTCTTTTCCTCAGAATAATGCTAGTGATCAATCACCATCGTAATCATTTGCTCCCATTCCCAATATACATCTGAATCACACCTCCCTTGGAAAGATGGAATGGTAAGCTTGATGGAGTTTAAGTTGTTGTCCTCCCTAGGCTTCGCCTTCCTTGGAGGCCTTTGGTTGTGCCAAGCACCTTCTTCCTCCTCGTGTTCATCTCTCCTTGCACTTCTCGTTAATTGCAAGATAGGGTTGGGTCTCCTTGGTAGCCTCAAGTCCATGTCCTTAATCCTTCCCATAAGTCCATCAAAGGTTTCTTGAACTTACCTCATGCTAGGCTTATCATTGGACCTCACTTCAATCCTCCATCCTTATGCCCCTTCATGCCTCTTGAAATCAAAGATTGTCACACACTCACCTCACATGTTTCACTCAAAAGAAGAGCACTCAAACACTTAATTTGTTAGTAAGAATAATGATTTCAAAAGAATCCTCAAAAGTTTTAAGAAAACTTTCCTCAAAGCACACAAGAAAAACATAAATACTTTAAAAGCAAGTTTTGACGCCAATCTAGAGGTAGGCTAAACATGTTTTAAAACACTTCAGGAAGCCCTCGTAATAAATGATCACAAGAACCCCAAAGAAAAGCTTTAGGATCAAAACTGAAAGAGTTTAGGGTTTTTGAGCACAAAACCAATCACTTGGGCAATCCTCTTTGAAATTCCTTCTTTGAAACCTTTTTCTTTTATTGCTCTATTGCGAGAAACACTTTTTTCTTATTTCCTTGCTTCCAAAGACACAAAGTCAATTTTCTTTTCGCCAAACACAATAAACATACTGAAACTTTACACAATTGAAAAAAAACTTTTTGTACCGAAACAACCTAATTTTTTGGATCCTTTTTTTAGTATTTCTTAACTATAGGATGCTAGAAACAAAAAAATGAAACTAGATTAATTAGATTGGACAAGAAGGAAGAATGAAAAACAATCAATTAGAATGAAATTGAAAAGAACAAAGGTGATGCTAGTTGACTCTTTTTGTTGTTTTTTATTGATTTGAATGGAAAATAAAAAGGGCAGACTTGAAACACAAAGGAAAAATATTAGGCAAAAGGATTGAAAGCAATTAAACTAGGAAAGAAAACATAAGACAAATGAAGAGAAACTAGATCACAAAGATATGACCTTCGGATGGAACTTGTGGCTCTGAAACCAACTAAAGTGAACCTTTTTGGTATAATGACCAAGAAATGCACCTAAGATGTGATCAAGTTCCACAAACAACACCAAGAAACTAGATTTAAAAGCCCCACCCCTAATCAACTCATGATTAGAAACAAGAAGTGCAAAGAAAACCACAGAACACAAGCTTGCTTGTGTGCCAAGGTAGTCCACCAAGAACCAAAGAGAATATCTCTAAAAATAACAATATTATTGATGTCAAAAGCACTGTTTGCAACCAAAAAATAAAAATTTTTATAGGCTAAAACTAGGGTAAAAAAAAAGCCAAATTTTCCTGGCAATCCTAATTTCAAAAGACATAAGAAAACCTAGTCAAACTAGTAGTCAAACACACTCATTTGACTTGTTTTAAGCATGCAGTGTATGCCCTTTATGCCATTTGACTTAAATCACTTCCTAGGCTTTAATAACATCCTAAAGGATGTAAATAAATAGGAAATTAAATAAAATAATGCAAGTACACATGATTGGCCGTAAAAACCCCTAAATGGTTTTCCTAGGTGTAGTAAGGGCTGTTTTAGGGTTTATGCTTGTGGCTTCAAGTTCTAGATTGAATAATTGAGTCCCATTGGCTAGAGACCTTCCCTTAGGTATTGAAAAGATCTCTTGAAACTTTAGGCTTAATGATCCAACTTGTATAATAAAATGGCCCATGAGACACTTCAAGGGGGCTCCAAGGGTTCAGTTTGAGTGGTGTCCTGGGGGTCCCTATTGTTTGGATTGTCTCGGCACTTTAGTACTGAGCACCAAGATTGGCCTTCCTCTCCATATTCTCCTTTGATCATTCTAACAGCTGCATGTGAAGATCCATGTGTTAGTGTTGTGCCCAAAAGCCAATCATGAGATGATTGTATTTTTGCACATTGAGCCATGATATTTTATTAAGGCATTAATCCAGCAACTATGATTGTTATTTTGTTTATGCGTAATGTAATAAACATAATTGTAACCCTAGAATAATGATATTCTTAAATGTCACTAGTCTAGTATTATTGTGGAGCGGGTTACAATAATACATAACAACTAGCATATATAGAGACTAATATGAGATATGCAGTCTACATATGGGCACAAGTTGGAAAACTTGTGTACTAGATTGACCCACCATGAGAATGCTACATGGATCATTATATGAGTGTCATAAGTGATTCTCACAGTGATCATGGTATATGTCATCCTTTAACCTAAGGTCTTCAAGGTTCCCTACATGTGAGTCACGTACTTTGATATTGCCCTTTGTTGCTTGTAATTGAGTGAACTTGAAGAAGGTCATTGGGTATGTCACATATCATGTGGAGGGATTTGTATGATCAAGATGGGATTTGTCCCTCCTGTGTAACGGGAGTGATATCTTCGGGCCCCTTGATAGAGTAAGACTTAGAAAATGTATGGCCATGCTCGGATAAGTTGATATACGATATCAATGTCATTATTTTAACTTAGTCTACTCAGTAATCAAGAAACCAAAGATTGGGCTATACGAGAATGACATATTCCATGTCTCATGCTTAGTCTTGATATCTCGAACAAAGGGATAATGGCATATATCGGTAATGATCATAAAGGTTTAGTTGAATCACAGACAATCTTGTCACTTGGGTAGCAATGATGTGTTGATAGGCACCGCTCATTACTTATGATCATAAATGTGATTTATAGAGCCATTTGGATTATTAAAGTGCATGAGTTAATTATTTGGGTAATGGTTTCATAATAATTTTGTATTAATAATGGGCCCAAAAGTTGAGCCATTATTGAGCCCAAAATTAAAGCCTAATTGGATTAGGGCTTTGAAACCCAATAGGCCTAGAAATTGAGTATCACTATAAATACAACTTTTAGTGAGAAATTTGTAGCCTTCCCTAGCCTCCCAAAAGAGACAGCCCCACTTTTCTCTTGCAATTCCTTGCAGGACACAATCTAGCACTACGAGCGCAAGAGAAACGCATCTGCTGGGATGTGGTGGAAGCGCGGTAATCCTGAGAGGCTCATGTGGATACTGTTAGTGTTGTGCCCAAAAGCCAATCATGAGATGATTGTATTTTTGCACATTGAGTCATGATATTTTATTAATGCATTAATCCAGCAATTATGTTTGTTGTTTTGTTCCTGCGTAACTTAACAAACATAATTGTAACCCTAGAATAATGATATTCTTAAAAGTCCCTGGTCTAGTATTATTATGGAGCGGGTTGCAATAATACATAACGACTAGCATATGTGGAGACTAATATGAGATATGTAGTCTACATATGGGTACAAGTTGGAGAACTTGTGTACTGGACCGACCCACCATGAGAACACTACATGGATCGTTATATGAGTGTCATAAGTGATTCCCATAGTGATCAGGGTATATGTAGTCCTTCGACCTAAGATCATCAAGGTTCCCTACATGTGAGTCACATACTTTGATACTTTCCTTTGTTGCTCGTAACTGAGTGAACTTGAAGGAGGTCATTGGGTATGTCACATATCATGTGGAGGGATTTGTATGATCAAGATGGGATTTGTCCCTCCTATGTAACAGGAATGATATCTTCGGGCCCCTTGATAGAGTGAGACTTAGAAAATGCATGGCCATGCAACGATGAGTTGATATACGATATCAAAGTCATCAGTTTAAGTTGGTCTACTCAGTAATCAAGAAACCAAAGATTGGGCTATACGAGAGTGACACATTTCATGTCTCGTGCTTAGTCTTGATATCTTGGACAAAGGGACAATGGCATATATCAGTGATGATCATAAAGGTTTAGTTGATTCACTGACAATCTTGTCACTTGGGTAGCAATGATGTGTTGCTAGACACCGCTCATTGCTTATGATCATAAATGTGATTTATGATCATTGCCAACGTGATAAGAGCCTATTGGGTCGCACACATAGAGCAATTTGGATCATTAGAGTGCATGGGCTAATTATTTGGGTTATGGTTTCACTTTAATTTCGTATTAATAATGGGCCCAAGAGTTGAGCCATTATTAAGCCCGAAATTAAATCCTAATTGGATTAGGGCTTTGAAACCCATTAGGCCTGGAAGTTGAGTCTCACTATAAATACAACTTTTAAGTGAGAAATTCGCAGGTCTCCTTGCCCTAGCCTCCCAAAAGGACAGTCGCACTCTTCTCTTGCAATTCCTTGGAGGACGCAAGCTAGCACTGTGAGCGCAAGAGAAACGCATCTGCCGGGACGTGGTGGAAGCGTGGTGATCCCGAGAGGCTCGTGTGGATACCATAGAGAACTTGAACACGTCAACTGTTCAGGTTATGTGATTCGACTCTACAGTTGAGTGAGAGATCTCAACCGAAAATTAGGTATGAAAATTTTTGAACACCCGGTTTACCCCGGTTCACTTGGATCCTGGAGGGTTTCGGTTAAATTCCGCTGCGCTGTTTGGCTCCCGAAACCCAACAGATACCACAAAGAGCTTGAACACATCAACTATTTAAGTTTTGTGATTTGATTCTACAGTTGGGTGAAAGATCTTAACCGAAATTAGGTATGAAAAATTTCAAACACCCAGTTTTCCCCATTTCACTTGGATCCTGGAAGGTGTTGGTTAAATTTTGCTGTGCTTGTTTGGCTCCTGACACCCTACATTGGTATCAGAGCTACTAGTGAAACCCTAAATTAGGATTGAATGTCGAATCGCATGATATTGTGCATTCAGTTACTTTCAACCATGATTAATTAGATTGATTCATGATTCATGAAACCGGAACTTGTAATGAATATATGAGATATATGAAGAAACAACACAAATGTTGGAATTCTTGGCGCACCAAGATCCTTTTTTAAGATAGGAGCTAACTCTAGCTTGAATAGCTATCTAAGGCAGCTAGAAGTAGCTCCCTTTAGCTCAAGTCAGCTCACTTCAGCTATAAGTAGTTCAAAGTAGCTGGACTTCAGCTCAAGTTAGCTCAAGTCAGCTCAAGTCAGCTCAAGTCAGCTCACTTCAGCCTCTAGTAGCTGAGTGTTGCTGGACTTCAGTTCACTTCAGCTGAGAGCAGCTAACTCCAGCTCTAGGTCAGCTCTAGGTCAGCTCTAGGAGCTGGACCTCAGTTCATGGTGCATGGTTGGAGCTCAAAGGAGCTCAATGGTGCATAAGTAGTATAGTGAGCTAGCTTTGTGCCAGCTCACCTTGCTTTTAGCTCAAAACCACCAAGAGACACATCTTTTGTGTAAAGGTATGTCTCTTCATCAAAAGAGATGACTATTGGCTAAAAGAACATGTCCTTTCATCCAAAGGAAGTGTTCCTTGAGTGAATAGACATGTATATTCGGCCATGGGGTGGTTGGGGTGGTTATTGCACCAAGAATGATGTCCTTTGACATCAAGAGACATGTATATTCGGCCATGAGGTGGTTGGGGTGGTTATTGCACCAAGAATGATGTCCTTTGACATCAAGAGACATGTATATTCAGCCATGGGTTGGTTATAGCACCAAGAGATGTCTCTTGACCAAAGGAACATGTCTCTTAGGCCAAAGGAAGTGTTCCTTGGCCAAAGAGACATGTATTTTCGCCACCATAGATGACCCTTGGCCAAAGGAAGTGTTCTTTGGCTTAAAGGACACCTTGCTTGGTGTAAAGGTGTGCCTTTTGGTCATCTATAAATAGCCTTTAGTGGCCAGCCATTTTAAGCACGAATTGGCACTCCATTTGCTCCAATTTCTTGAAAGAAATGTCTACTCCTTCCATTCTTTAAATAAGCTGAAATATTAGACACTTATTTAGAGCATTGTGGGTGGATTATCATTGAGATTTCTTCATCTCAATTCAAGCCTCAAGGTGCTCCTCCAAGATCAAGTCCTCCTCAAGTTTTCGCCAAAGATAACCAAGAAGAAAGGTGCACATTCTTTCTTGGTTTAGCAGCATGCTAGGTTCCATTTATTACATGTATGTTCTTAGTAGCATGCTAGGATTTATTTGACATAATTTGTATGTAAAATTGACATGCTATATAACATGTTATATTAAGTGCAATGTTAAGAATTAGAATTATGTATGTGTATATCCATGTTGAACTCAAATGATCAAAATGCATGTGGTATGTACATGAGTAGATAACATAAAGATATGTTATCATGAGATCCTGAAATCTTCAACAAATTGGTTAATGAGATTAACCCAAAATTGATTGGTATGAGATACCTATATCGATCAGTACCCTTGCAATAGTTGCAAAACCCTAGCTTGGATCGGATTAGGGCTATTCGGGCAGCAAAAGTGTAGTACTTTTGGTGGCCTGAATGGATGTGTCTCAGGTGCCTACTTGCTTGAAATGGAAGATCTCGGGCAACATAATTGTAAGCCAGCAGGACTGCCATATGTGAAGCGCCACATAGATAAAAGCTGGTTAATCAATGCGCGTTAATTGGCATGTATTTTTGTTTCAAAGTATGTGACTCACATGTAGGGAACCTTGATGATCTTAGGTCGAAGGACTACATATACCATGATCACTATGAGAATCACTTATGACACTCATATAACGATCCATGTAGTGTTCTCATGGTGGGTCGGTCCAGTACACAAGTTCTCCAACTTGTACCCATATGTAGACTACATATCTCATATTAGTCTCCACATATGCTAGTCATTATGTATTATTGCAACCCGCTCCACAATAATACTAGACTAGGGACGTTTAAGAATATCATTATTCTAGGGTTACAATTATGTTTATTACGTTACGCAGAAACAAAACAACAAACAAAATTGCTGGATTAATGCCTAAATAAAATATCATGACTCAATGTGCAAAAAATACAATCATCTCATGATTGGCTTTTTGGGCACAACACTAACAATCTCCCACTTGCACTAAAAGCCAATCATCCATGTATCTAATACCGATGGACCTAGAATGGCTATCATGCTTCTGCTGCGTAAGGGGCTTTGTCAGTGGATCAGCAATGTTGCTGTCTGTCGAAGTCCTGCATATCCTTACATCACCCCTCTCGATGATCTCCCTGATGAGATGATAGCGTCGGAGTATGTGTTTGGATCGCTGGTGAGATCGAGGTTCCTTAGCCTGTGCGATTGCTCCATTGTTGTCACAATAGAGCTCTATCGGGTCGGCAATGCTTGGAACCACTCCAAGTTCAGTGATGAACTTCTTGATCCAAACTGCCTCCTTCGCAGCATCAGAGGCGGCAATGTACTCAGATTCTGTTGTAGAGTCAGCTACTGTCTCTTGCTTTGAACTCTTCCAGCTCACAGCACCACCACCAATACAAAACACATAACCAGATTGCGATCTAAAATCATCCTTATCGGATTGGAAGCTTGCATCGGTGTAACCCCTTACAACGAGCTCATCTTCACCTCCAAAGACCAAGAATGCATCCTTAGTCCTTCGTAAGTACTTAAGGATGTTCTTAACAGCTGTCCAGTGACTCTCACCGGGGTTCGATTGGTACCTACTCGTCATGCTCAAAGCATATGAGACATCGGGACGAGTACATATCATGGCATACATGATAGATCCAATTGCTGAGGCATATGGAATCTTACTCATGCGCTCTCTCTCCTCGGGTGTACTCGGACACTGAGATCTAGAAAGAGTGATACCATGTGACATGGGCAAGAATCCTTTCTTGGAATCTTGCATGCTAAACCTCTTTAGCACCTTGTCAATATATGTACTTTGACTTAGGCCAAGAAGCTTTCTAGATCTATCTCTATAGATCCTGATGCCTAACACATAGGCTGCTTCACCCAAGTCCTTCATAGAGAAACATTTCCCTAGCCAAGTCTTCACAGACTGTAGCTCAGGAATGTCATTCCCGATGAGTAGTATGTCATCTACATACAACACCAAGAAGACAATAGCGCTCCCACTAACCTTCTTGTAGACACAAGGTTCATCTTCATTTTTGATAAAACCAAACTCTTTGATTGCATCATCAAAATGAAGATTCCAACTTCGAGAAGCTTGCTTCAGTCCATAAATGGACCTTTGCAACTTGCACACTTTATTGGCATTCTCAGGAGTGACAAAACCCTCAGGTTGTGTCATGTACACATCCTCAAGTAGCTTTCCATTTAGGAATGCAGTTTTGACATCCATTTGCCATATCTCATAATCATAGTGTGCAGCAATAGCAAACAAAATTCGGATGGATTTAAGCATAGCAACTGGTGAAAAAGTTTCATCATAGTCAATACCATGAATTTGCTTGAAACCTTTTGCAACCAATCGTCCCTTAAAGGTAATCACATTACCATCCATGTCAGTTTTCTTCTTGAAAACCCATTTGCACCCTATGGGTTTTACCCCTTCAGGTGGGTCAACCAAAGTCCATACTTGGTTTTCATACATGGATTCCATCTCGGATTTCATGGCCACTAGCCACTTCTCAGAGTCAGGCCCCGACATAGCTTGTTGGTAGGTTGTGGGCTCATCCTGATCCATGAGCATCACATCACCAGTGTGAGTCACGAGAAATCCATATCTCTCGGGCTCACGCCGAATCCTACCAGACCTACGTGGGCTCTGTGCTACAGGAACAGACTCTTGAACCACAACATCTTGTGGTGTCTGTTCAGGTTCCATTTCAGGTTCGATGTCTCCTTGTTGTTCTTGAATTTCTTCAAGTTCTACTTTCCTCCCACTAGTTTCTTTAGAGATAAACTCTTTCTCTAAAAAGACACCAGTTCGAGCAACAAACACTTTTTGCTCAGAAGGATTGTAGAAATAGTAACCCTTTGTTTCTTTGGGATACCCAACAAAAAGGCATTTTTGAGATTTGGGCCCTAGTTTGTCAGAGGATTGACGTTTCACATAAGCGTCACAGCCCCAAATCTTCATAAAAGACAAATTGGGACGCCTCCCACTCCATATCTCATATGGTGTCTTTTGAACCGATTTAGATGGAACTCGGTTTAGTGTAAAAGCGGCTGTCTCTAGAGCATGTCCCCAAAAGGAGTTTGGAAGGTCAGCTTGACTCATCATAGAGCGAACCATGTCTAACAGAGTTCGATTTCTCCTTTCAGATACACCATTCCATTGAGGTGTACCTGGTGGAGTGAGTTGTGATACTATACCACACTCCTTCAGATAGTCAAGGAATTCTCGATCCAAGTACTCTCCACCTCGATCTGATTGAAGCACTTTGATACTCTTCCCGAGTTGATTCTCTACTTCATTCTTGAATTCTTTGAACTTTTCAAAGGATTCTGACTTGTGTCTCATGAGATACACATAGCCATATCTGCTGAAGTCATCAGTGAAAGTAATGAAGTATTGGAAACCTCCTCTAGCTTGTGTAGACATAGGGCCACATACATCACTATGTATGAGTCCTAGTAAGTCATTAGCCCTTTCACTTTGCCCTGTGAATGGGGCTTTGGTCATCTTGCCCAACAAACATGACTCACATGTCTCATATGATTCAAAATCAAATGAGTCCAAGAGTCCATCCTTATGGAGCTTGGATATGCGGGTCTCATTTATATGGCCCAAGCGACAGTGCCAGAGATAGGTCGGGTTTGAATCATTTAATCTGACCTTCTTGGTATTCACATTATAGATTGGATCTTCGAGGTCTAGAACATACAACCCATTGCTAAGTTGAGCACTACCATAAAAGATTTCATTCAAATAAATAGAACAACATTTGTCCTTTATTATAAATGAAAAACCTTTCTTGTCCAAACAAGAAACAGAAATCAAATTTCTACTAATAGTAGGCACAAAGTAGCAGTTGTCTAATTCTAAAACTAATCCACTAGGTAAAGTGAGAACATAAGTCCCTACGGCTAAGGCAGCAACCCTTGCTCCATTTCCAACACGTAGGTCCACTTCACCTCGGGCCAATCTTCTACTTCTACTTAGATCCTGCACATTTGCACAAATGTGAGATCCACATCCAGTATCCAATACCCAAGATGAGGAAGTAGAAAAGTTAGCCTCTATAACAAAAATACCTGAAGTGGAAGTCTTACTTCCCTTTTCCTTAGCAAGTTCTTCAAGATAGAGCTTGCAGTTGCGCTTCCAGTGTCCAGGTTGCTTACAATGGAAGCACTCCCCTTCCTTTGCCACACCACCCTTTGGTTTCAGTGCAGCTGAAGAAGAATTAGCATTGGACTTTCCATTAGCTTTATCCTTCTTCTTGTTGGCTTTTCCCTTTCCCTTGCCCTTTTGAACCATCAAAATGGGCTTAGCCTTCTTAAGGTTTTGCTCAGCAGTTCTCAACATGTTGAGCAATTCAGGGAGGGACTTGTCAAGGTCGTTCATGTTATAGTTCATGACGAACTGACTGTAGCTTTCAGGCAACGATTGCAAGACTACATCAATAGCCAACTCTTTCTGAAGAGCAAATCCCAAATTCTCAAGATTCTCAATGTACCCAATCATCTTGAGCACATGAGGACCCACGGGACTTCCCTCAGACATCTTGCACTGAAACAATGCCTTAGAGGTCTCAAACCTCTCATGCCTAGCTTGCTCTTGGAAAAGCATTTTGAGATGTTCGATCATATCGAACGCCCCCATGTTCTCATGTTGCTTCTGAAGCTCAGATTCCATGGTAATAAGCATGAGGCATGCAACATCCAAAGCATCATCAGAATGCCTCTTGTGAGCATCCCTTTCAGCTCTTGGAGCAGTGGCAGCAGGCTCATTCGGAATGGGCTGCTCTAGGACATAAGCCTTTCTCTCTTGTTTGAGGACTATCCTCAAGTTTCGGTACCATTTGAGAAAGTTGGTCCCATTCAGTTTTTCCTTCTCAAGGATCGATCGCAACGAAAGTGTCGATGTGTTTTGTGCCATGGTTATCTACAACAGTAAATATGCAGTGTAAGAGTCATGTATTTTAATTCATTTAATAAGGACTTTTATTAAACGATACTCCCACTATTTTCCTCAAAATAATAACCCTCGATATTATTTTGGAACACCTCGGCGCTAAGGTATTCTAGTGGGCCAAGATCCATATTTGACACAACCTGAGTCAGCTTTGGCTTTTCTCTCAAGTTACAGCTATTTAGGTAGGCAACTCCTTGCCAATTGCATCATATGCAACTCTTGGATAGTTGGGTGAACAACACTTGTCCAAGCTCATCTCATGAGCTTAAGCCCAACTCTATGCCTCTATGTCCCTAATCCTATTAGGATGACTTAGTTAAGTCGGACCCAAAGTTAGCAATTTGGATATCACTATTATCCCATCGCGCCTTACCAAGATGAACATAGGTGCTTTGCTTTGGCAAACCCACCTAATGTTGATCAAAGTCTTGACGAGTGCCAACATTTGGAAGGCATCACATTTAATGACTTAATATTTGTTTGAGGGATTTTTTTTTTTTGATCTCACCAATTTGTTATCTCCGGTTGTCTTATACATGCATCACATACAAATATAAAACATGCATCTCATGCTTACAAGAAAGTAAACGTGACATGGTTATAGCCCAAACTATGCGATATTCTCAAGCCAATGAGAATATCATAAAAGCCTAAGAAAAGAAAAGAGTCTTCACAAGCTCCTTCTCTTCCTTTCTTGGTTGCCCTTTTGTTGTCACCTCCTTGGACATACCACCTTGGATGATCCTTGACATACAACCTTGATGATCCCATAATGCACCATTACATCAATAATAGAAACCTCGAGTTACATTCGAGGGGAGTAAGGTGAGAAGAGAATGTACAATGAGAGTGATAAGAAAAGGCACGACTCGCAGGCCGTATTTACAAGTACAACCAATCAAGGGCTATAACCATGCACCATGCTTCAAACACCAATCAGCATATCATGTCAAATCTCATTCAACAAAGATGCATGCCAATTTTCGCGCGTTGATTAACCAGTTTTTATTTATGTGGCGCTTCGCATACGGCGGTCCCGCTGGCCGGTCAGCGGGCGGTGGTTCCGCTGACCGGTCAGCGGACGGGGTCAAGGGGAGCCGCCCTTGCGGGGGGTTGTGGGGGGCAGCGCCCCCCGGCGCAAAAAATTGTCTTACAATTGCTTAGCCCGAAATCTTCTATTTCGAGCAAGTAGGCACCCGAGACTCCTCCATTCGAGCCACCAAAAATACCTTACTTTCGGTGCCCGAACAGGCCGAATCCGAACCAAAGCTAGGGTTTTTGCAACTATTGCAAGAATCCTAATCCATATAGGTATCTCATACCATATCAATTTCGGGTTAATCTCATTAACCAATTAGTGTCGTTTCTTCATATATGTCATATGTTCATTACGAGTTCCGGTTTCATGCATCATGAATCAATCTAATTAATCATGGCCGAAAAGCAACCGAACACATAACATCATGCGATTCAACACTCAATCCCGATTTAGGGTTTCACCAGTAGCTCTGATACCACTGTTGGGTTTCGGGAGCCAAACAGCGCAGTGGAATTTAACCGAAACCCTCCAGGATCCAAGTGAAACGGGGTAAACCGGGTGTTCAAAAATTTTCATACCTAATTTTCGGTTGAGATCTCTCACTCAACTGTAGAGTTGAATCACAAAACCTGAACAGTTGACGTGTTCAAGCTCTCTATGGTATCCACACGAGCCTCTCGGGATCACCACGCTTCCACCACGTCCCGGCAGATGCGTTTCTCTTGCGCTCGCAGTGCTAGCTTGCGTCCTCCAAGGAATTGCAAGAGAAGAGTGCGGCTGTCCTTTTTGGGAGGCTAGGGCAAGGAGACCTGCGAATTTCTCACTAAAAGTTGTATTTATAGTGAGACTCAACTTCCAGGCCTAATGGGTTTCAAAGCCCTAATCCAATTAGGCTTTAATTTCGGGCTTAATAATGGCTCAACTCTTGGGCCCATTATTAATACGAAATTAATGTGAAACCATAACCCAAATAATTAGCCCATGCACTCTAATGATCCAAATAGCTCTATGTGTGCGACCCAATAGGCTCTTACCATGTTGGCAATGACCATAAATCACATTTATGATCATAAGCAGTGAGCGGTGTCTAGCAACACATCATTGCTTTTCTTTGCTACCCAAGTGACAAGATTGTCGATGATTCGACTAAACCTTTATGATCATCACCGATATATGCCATTGTCCCTTTGTCCAAGATATCAAGACTAAGCACGAGACATGGAATGTGTCACTCTCGTATAGCCCAATCTTTGGTTTCTTGATTACCGAGTAGACCAACTTAAACTGATGACATTGATATCGTATATCAACTCATCCGAGCATGGACATGCAGTTTTCTAAGTCTTACTCTATCAAGGGGCCCAAAGATAATCGCTCACTCTCCCGTTAGCAATATGGGGGGGGAGGGAGGCCAAATCCCATCGCTGACATAGAATACAAATCCGCTCCGGCAGAAATTCTGATATATGGAAACATCACCCACGAATGCCGTCGCTTCAGGGTTCCCTACCAGCTAAGGCAGCAACCCTTGCTCCATTTCCAACACGTAGGTCCACTTCACCTCGGGCCAATCTTCTACTTCTACTTAGATCCTGCACATTTGCACAAATGTGAGATCCACATCCAGTATCCAATACCCAAGATGAGGAAGTAGAAAAGTTAGCCTCTATAACAAGAATACCTGAAGTGGAAGTCTTACTTCCCTTTTCCTTAGCAAGTTCTTCAAGATAGAGCTTGCAGTTGCGCTTCTAGTGTCCAGGTTGCTTACAATGGAAGCACTCCCCTTCCTTTGCCACACCACCCTTTGGTTTCAGTGCAGCTGAAGAAGAACTAGCATTGGACTTTCCATTAGCTTTATCCTTCTTCTTGTTGGCTTTTCCTTTTCCCTTGCCCTTTTGAACCATCAAAATGGGCTTAGCCTTCTTAAGGTTTTGCTCAGCAGTTCTCAACATGTTGAGCAATTCAGGGAGGGACTTGTCAAGGTCGTTCATGTTATAGTTCATGATGAACTGACTATAGCTTTCAGGCAACGATTGCAAGACTACATCGATAGCCAACTCTTTCTGAAGAGCAAATCCCAAATTCTCAAGATTCTCAATGTACCCAATCATCTTGAGCACATGAGGACCCACGGGACTTCCCTCAGATATCTTGCACTGAAACAATGCCTTAGAGGTCTCAAACCTCTCATGCCTAGCTTGCTCTTGGAAAAGCATTTTGAGATGTTCGATCATATCTAACGCCCCCATGTTCTCATGTTGCTTCTGAAGCTCAGATTCCATGGTAATAAGCATGAGGCATGCAACATCCAAAGCATCATCAGAATGCCTCTTGTGAGCATCCCTTTCAGCTCTTGGAGCAGTGGCAGCAGGCTCATTCGGAATGGGCTGCTCTAGGACATAAGCCTTTCTCTCTTGTTTGAGGACTATCCTTAAGTTTCGGTACCATTTGAGAATTTTGGTCCCATTCAGTTTTTCCTTCTCAAGGATCGATCGCAACGAAAGTGTCGATGTGTTTTGTGCCATGGTTATCTACAACAGTAAATATACAGTGTAAGAGTCATGTATTTTAATTCATTTAATAAGGACTTTTATTAAACGATACTCCCACTATTTTCCTCAAAATAATAACCCTCAATATTATTTCAGAACATCACGGTGCTAAGGTATTATAGTGGCCCAAGATCCGTATTTGACCACAACCTGAGTCAGCTTTGGCTTTTCTCTCAAGTTACAGCTATTTAGGTAGGCAATTCCTTGCCAATTGCATCTTATGCAACTCTTGGATAGTTGGGTGAACAACACTTGTCCAAGCTCATCTCATGAACTTAAGCCCAACTCTATGCCTCTAAGTCCCTAATCCTATTAGGATGACTTAGTTAAGTCGAACCCAAAGTTAGCAGTTTGGATATCACTATTATCCCATCGCGCCTTACCAAGATGAACATAGGTGCTTTGCTTTGGCAAACCCACCTAATGTTGATCAAAGTCTTGACGAGTGCCAACATTTGGAAGGCATCACATTTAATGACTTAATATTTGTTTGAGGGATTTTTTCTTTTGATCTCACCAATTTGTTATCTCTGGTTGTTTTATACATGCATCACATACAAATATAAAACATGCATCTCATGCTTACAAGAAATAAACGTGACATGGTTATAGCCCAAACTATGCGATATTCTCAAGCCAATGAGAATATCATAAAAGCCTAAGAAAAGAAAAAGAGTCTTCACAAGCTCCTTCTCTTCCTTTCTTGGCTGCCCTTTTGTTGTCACCTCCTTGGACATACCTCCTTGGATGATCCTTAGACATACCACCTTGGATGATCCCATAATGCACCATTACATCAATAATAGAAACCTCGAGTTACATTCGAGGGGAGTAAGGTGAGAAGAGAATGTACAATGAGAGTGATAAGAAAAGGCACGACTCGCAGGCCATATTTACAAGTACAACCAATCAAGGGCTATAACCATGCACCATGCTTCAAACACCAATCAGCATATCATGTCAAATCTCATTCAACAAAGATGCATGCCAATTTTCACGATTAATCAGTTGATTAACCAGTTTTTATTTATGTGGCGCTTCGCATACGGCGGTCCCGCTGGCCGATCAGCGGGCGGTGGTTCCGCTGACCGGTCAGCGGACGGGGTCAAGGGGAGCCGCCCTTGCTGGGGGCGTGGGGGGCAGCGCCCCCCGACGCAAAAAATTATCTTACAATTGCTTAGCCCGAAATCTTCTATTTCGAGCAAGTAGGCACCCGAGACTCCTCCATTCGAGCCACCAAAAATACCTTACTTTCGGTGCCCGAATAGGCCGAATCCGAACAAAGCTAGGGTTTTTGCAACTATTGCAAGAATCCTAATCCATATAGGTATCTCATACCTATCAATTTCGGGTTAATCTCATTAACCAATTTGTGTCATTTCTTCATATATCTCATATGTTCATTACGAGTTCCGGTTTCATGCATCATGAATCAATCTAATTAATCATGGCCGAAAAGCAACCGAACACATAGCATCATGCGATTCAACACTCAATCCCGATTTAGGGTTTCACCAGTAGCTCTGATACCACTGTTAGGTTTCGGGAGCCAAACAGCGCAGCGGAATTTAACCGAAACCCTCCAGGATCCAAGTGAAACGGGGTAAACCGGGTGTTCAAAAATTTTCATACCTAATTTTCGGTTGAGATCTCTCACTCAACTGTAGAGTCGAATCACAAAACCTGAACAGTTGACGTGTTCAAGCTCTCTATGGTATCCACACGAGCCTCTCGGGATCACCACGCTTCCACCACGTCCCGGCAGATGCGTTTCTCTTGCGCTCGCAGTGCTAGCTTGCGTCCTCCAAGGAATTGCAAGAGAAGAGTGCGGCTGTCCTTTTGGGAGGCTAGGGCAAGGAGACCTACAAATTTCTCACTAAAAGTTGTATTTATAGTGAGACTCAACTTCCAGGCCTAATGGGTTTCAAAGCCCTAATCCAATTAGGATTTAATTTCGGGCTTAATAATGGCTCAACTCTTGGGCCCATTATTAATATGAAATTAAAGTGAAACCATAACCCAAATAATTAGCCCATGCACTCTAATGATCCAAATAGCTCTATGTGTGCGACCCAATAGGCTCTTACCACGTTGGCAATGATCATAAATCACATTTATGATCATAAGCAATGAGCGGTGTCTAGCAACACATCATTGCTACCCAAGTGACAAGATTGTCGGTGATTCGACTAAACCTTTATGATCATCACCGATATATGCCATTGTCCCTTTGTCCAAGATATCAAGACTAAGCACGAGACATGGAATGTGTCACTCTCGTATAGCCCAATCTTTGGTTTCTTGATTACCGAGTAGACCAACTTAAACTGATGACATTGATATCGTATATCAACTCATCCAAGCATGGCCATGCATTTTCTAAGTCTCACTCTATCAAGGGGCCCGAAGATATCACTCCCGTTACATAGGAGGGACAAATCCCATCTTGATCATACAAATCCCTCCGCATGATATGTGACATACCCAATGACCTCCTTCAAGTTCACTCAGTTACGAGCAACAAAGGAAAGTATCAAAGTATGTGACTCACATGTAGGGAACCTTGATGATCTTAGGTCGAAGGACTACATATACCATGATCACTATGAGAATCACTTATGACACTCATATAACAATCCATGTAGTGTTCTCATGGTGGGTCGGTCCAGTACACAAGTTCTCCAACTTGTACCCATATGTAGACTACATATCTCATGTTAGTCTCCACATATGCTAGTCGTTATGTATTATTGCAACCTGCTCCACAATAATACTAGACCAGGGACGTTTAAGAATATCATTATTCTAGGGTTACGATTATGTTTGTTAAGTTACGCAGAAATAAAACAACAAACATAATTGATGGATTAATGCCTTAATAAAATATCATGACTCAATGTGCAAAAATACAATCATCTCATGATTGGCTTTTTGGGCACAACACTAACAAATATAGCCTACGAGTCGTGCCTTGTTCTTGCTATTCTCATTCTACATTTTCTTCTCACCTTACTCCCCTCGAATGTAACTCAAGGTTTCTATTATTGATGTAATGGTACATTATTGGGTTGTCCAAGGTGGTATGTCCAAGGTGGTGACAATAAAAAGGCAACCAAGAAATGAGGAGAATGAGCTTGTGAAGACCTTTTTCTTTTCTTAGGCTTTTATGATATTCTCATTGGCTTGACAATATCGCATAGTTTGGGCTATAATCATGTCACGTTTACTTTCTTGTTAGCATGAGATGCATGTTTTATATTTGTATGTGATCCATGTATAAGACAACCAGAGATAACAAATTGGTGAGATCAAAAAGAAAAATCCCTCAAACAAATATGAAGTCATTAAGTGTGATGCCTCCCAAATGTTGGCACTCATCAAGACTTTGATCAACATTATGTGGGTTTGCCAAAGCAAAGCACCTATGTTTATCTTGGTAAGGCGCGATGAGATAATAGTGATATCCAAATTGCTAACTTTAGGGATGACTTAACTAAGTCATCTTAATAGGATTGGGGACTTAGAGGCATAGAATTAGGCATAAGTTCATAAGATAAGCTTGCACAAGTGTTGTTCACCCAACTATCCAAGAGTTGCATGAGATGTAATTGGCAAGGAATTGCTTACCTAAATAGCTGTAACTTGAGAGAAAAGCCATAGCTGACTCAGGTTGTGGTGAAATATAGATCTCGGCCCACTAAAATACCTTAGCACTGATGTGTTCCAAAATAATATCGAGGTTAATTATTTTGTGGAAAATAGTGGGAGTGTCATTTAATAAAAGTCCTTATTAAATTAATTAAAATACATGACTCTTACACTGCATATTTACTATTGTACATAACGATGGCACAAAACACATCAACACTTTCGTTACGATTGATCCTAAAGGAGGAAAAACTGAATGGGACCAACTTTCTCATGGTACTGAAACTTGAGGATAGTCCTCAAGTAAGAGAGAAAGGCTTATGTCCTAGAGCAACCCATTCCGAATGAGCCTGCTGCCATTGCTCCATGAGCTGAAGGGGATGCTCACAAGAGCCATTTTAATGATGCTTTGGATGTTGCATGCCTCATGCTTATTACCATAGAATCTAAGCTTCAGAAGCAACATAAGAACATGGGGGGTTTTGATATGATCAAACATCTCAAAATGCTCTTCTAAGAGCAAGCTAGGCATGTAAGGTTTGAGACCTCTAAGGCATTGTTTCACTACAAAATGTTTGAGGGAACTCCCATGGTTCCTCATGTGCTCAAGATGATTGGGTACATTAAGAATATTGAGAGTTTAGGATTTACTCTTCAGAAAGAGTTGGCTGTTGATGTAGTCTGGTAATCGTTGCCTGAAAGCTGCAGTCAATTTGTCATGAACTATAACATGAACAACCTCGACAAGTCCCTCTGTGTATTGCTCAACATGTTGAGAACTAATGAGCAAAACCTTAAGAAGGCTAAGCCTACTTTGATGGTTCAAAAGGGCAAGGGAAAGGGAAAAGCCAACAAGAAGAAGGATAAAGCTAAAGGAATGTCCAATGCTAATTATTCTTCAGCTGCACTGAAACCATCTGGGGGTATGGAAAAGGAAGGGGAGTGCTTCCATTGTAAGCAGCCTGGACACTGGAAGTGCAACTGCAAGCTCTGTCTTGAAGAACTTGCTAAGGAGAAGGGAATTAAGACTTCCGCTTCATGTATTCTTGTTATAAAGGCTAATTTTTCTACTTTTTCATCTTGGGTATTGGATACTGGATGTGGATCTCACATTTGTGCAAATGTGCAGGATGTAAGTAGAAGTAGAAGATTGGCCTGAGGTAAAGTGGACCTACATGTTGGAAATGGAGCAAGTGTTGCTACATTAGGTGTAGGGACTTATGTTCTCACTTTACCTAGTGGATTAGTTTTAGAACTAGACAACTACTACTTTATGCCTACTATTAGTAGAAATTTGATTTATGTTTCTTGCTTGGGCAAGAAAAGTTTTTCATTTATAATAAAGGGCAAAAGTTGTTCTATTTATTTAAATGAAATCTTTTATGGCAGTGCTCAACTTAGAAATGGGTTGTATGTTCTAGAACTCAAAGATCCAATCTATAATATGAATGCCATGAAGGTTAGATTGAATGATTCAAACTCAACCTATCTTTGGCACTGTCGCTTGGGCCATATAAACGAGACCCACTTATCCAAGCTCCATAAGGATGGACTCTTGGACTTATTTGATTTTGAATCATATGAGACATATGAGTCATGTTTGTTGGGCAAGATGACCAAAGCCCCATTCACAGGGCAAAGTGAAAGGGCTAACGACTTACTAGGACTCGTACATAGTGATGTGTGTGGCCCTATGTCTACACATGCTAGAGGAGGCTTCCAATACTTCATTACCTTTACTCATGACTTCAGTTGATATGCCTACGTGTATCTCATGAAACACAAGTCAGAATCCTTTGAAAAGTTCAAAGAATTCAAGAATGAAGGAGAGAATCAACTCAAGAAGAATATTAAAGTACTTCGATCAGATCGAGGTGGAGAGTACTTGGATTGAGAATTCCTTGACTGTCTAAAGGACTATGGTATAGTATCACAACTCACTCCACCTGGAACACCTCAATGGAATGATGTATCTGAAAGGAGAAATCAAACTTTGTTAGACATGGTTCAATATATGATGAGTCAAGCTGACCTTCCAAACTCCTTTTAGGGACATGCTTTAGAGACATCTACATTTACACTAAATCGAGTTGTAGGGTTTTGAGAGCCAAATAAGTATAGCAGAATTTAATCGAAACATTCCAGGATCCAAGTGAAATGGGGTAAACCAGGTGTTCAAAATTTTTCATACCTAATTTCGGTTGAGATCTTTCACCCAACTGTAGAATCAAAACACAAAGGCAGAATAGTTGACATGTTCAAGCTCTCTATGGTATCCACACGAGCCTCGCAGGATCACCATGCTTCCACCATGTCCCGCTAGATGCATTCCTCTTGCGCTTGCAACGCTAGCTTGCATCCTCCAAGGAATTGCAAGGGAAGAGTGTGGCTGTCTCTTTTGGGAGGTTAGGGCAAGGCTACAAATTTCTCACTAAAATTTGTACTTATAGTGAGACTCAACTTCTAGGCCTAATGGGTTTCAAAGCCTTAATTCAATTAAGCTTTAATTTTGGGCTTAATAATGGTTCAACTTTTAGGCCCATTATTAATACAAAATTATTATGAAACCATAACCCAAATAATTAACCCATGCACTCTAATAATCCAAATAGCTCTATGTGTGTAACTCAATAGGTTCTTACCACGTTGGCAATGATCATAAATCACATTTATGATCATAAGCAATGAGCGATGTCTAGCAACACATCATTGCTACCCCAGTGACAAGATTTTCAGTGATTCCACTAAACCTTTATGATCATTACCCATATATGCCATTGTCCCTTTGTCCAAGATATCAAGACTAGACATGAGACATGGAATGTCCCACTCTCGTACAGCCCAATCTTTGGTTTCTTGATTACCGAGTAGACTAACTTAAATTGATGATATTGACATCATAAATCAACTCGTCCAAGCATGGCCATGCATTTTCTAAGTCTCACTCTATCAAGGGGCCTGAAGATATCACTTCCTTTATCTAGGAAGGACAAATCCCATCTTGATCATACAAATCCCTCCACATGATAAGTGACATACCCAATGACCTCCTTCAAGTTCACTCTGTTACGAGCAACAAAGGGAAGTATCAAAGTATGTGACTCACATGTAGGGAACCTTGATGACCTTAGGCCAAAGGACTACATATACCATGATCACTATGAGAATCACTTATGACACTCATATAACGATCCATGTAGCGTTCTCATGGTGGGTCGGTCAGTACACAGGTTCTTCAACTTGTACCATATGTAGACTACATATCTCATGTTAGTCTCCACATATGCTAGTCATTATTTATTATTGTAACCCGCTCCACAATAATACTAAACCAAGGACATTTGAGAATATCATTATTCTAGGGTTACGATTATGTTTATTACATTACGCAGAAACAAAACAACAAACATAATTGCTGGATTAATGCCTTAATAAAATATCATGACTCAATGTGCAAAATACAATCATCTCATATTGGCTTTTGTGCACAACAGTAACACGTGTTCCATCTAAATCGGTTGAAAAGACACCATATGAGATATGAAGTGGGAGGCGTCCCAATTTATCTTTTATGAAGATTTAGGGTTGTGACGCTTATATGAAATGGCAATCCTCTGACAAACTAAGTCCCAAATCTCATAAATGCCTCTTTGTTACGTATCCCAAAGAAATAAAGGGTTACTATTTCTACAATCCTTCTAAGCAAAAAGTGTTTATTGCTTGAACTATTGTCTTTCTAGAGAAAGAGTTTATCTCTAAAGGAACCAGTGGGAAGAAAGTATAACTTGAAGAAATTCAAGAACAACAATGGGACATTAAACTTGAATGGAACCTAAATAGACACAACAAGACGTTGTGGTTCAAGAGTCTGTTTCTATAGCATCGAGCCCATAGAGGTCTGGGAGGACTCCACATGGACCCGAGAGATATAGATTTCTCATGACTCACACTGCCGATGTGATGCTCATGGATCAGGATGAGCCCACAACCTACCAACAAGCTATGTCAGAGCCTGACTCTGAGAAGTGGCTAATGGCCATGAAATCCGAGGTAGAATCCATGGATGAAAACCAAGTATGGACTTTGGTTAATCCACCTGAAGGGGTAAAACCTATAGGGTGCAAATGGGGTTTCAAGAAGAAAACTGACACGGATGGTAATGTGATTACTCTTGAGGGATGATTGGTTGCAAAAGGTTTCAAGCAAATTCATGCTATTGACTATGATCAAACTTTTTCACCAGCTGCCATGCTTAAATTCATCAAAATTTTGTTGGCTATTGCTGCACACTATGATTATGAGATATGGAAAACGGATGTCAAAACTACATTCTTAAATGGAAAGTTAATTAAGGATGTGTACATGACACAACCTAAGGGTTTTGTCACTCCTGAGAATGCCAATAAAGTGTGCAAGTTGCCAAGGTCCATTTACGCACTAAAGCATCTTTTCAAAGTTGGAATCTTTATTTTGATGAAGCAATCAAATAGTTTAGTTTTATCAAACATAAAGATGAACCTTGTGTCTACAAGAAGGTTGGTAGGAGCACTATTGTCTTCTTGGTGTTGTATGTAGATGACATACTACTCATCAGGATTGACATTCTCGAGCTATAGCCTATAAAGACTTGGCTAAGGAAATGATTCTCTATGAAGGGCTTGGGTGAAGCAGCCTATATGTTCGGCATCAAGATCTATAGAGATAGATCTAGAAAGCTTCTTGGCCTAACTCAAAGTACATACATTGACAAGGTGCTAAAAAGGTTTAGCATGCAAGATTCCAAGAAAGGATTCTTGCCCATGTCACATGGTATAAATTTTTCTAGATCTCAATGTCCGAGGGTACCCGAGGAGAGATAGTGCATGAGTAAGATTGCATATGCCTCAGCAATTGGATCTATCATGTATGCCATGATATGTACTTATCTCGATGTCTCGTATGCCTTGAGCATGATGAGCAGGTACCAATCAAAACCCGGTGAGAGTCAATGGACAGCTATTAAGAACATCCTTAAGTACTTACGAAGGACTAAGGATGCATTCTTGGTCATTAGAGGTGAAGATGAGCGCGTTATAAGGGTATACATCGATGCTAGCTTCCAATCCAATAAGGATGATTTTAGATCGCAATCTGGTTATGTGTTTTGTATTGGTGGTGGTACTGTGAGTTGGAAGAGTTCAAAGCAAGAGATAGTAGCTAACTCTATAAAAGAATCTGAGTACATTGCCACCTCTGATGCTATGAAGGAGGCAGTTTGGATCAAGAAGTTCATTGCTGAACTTGGAGTGGTTCCAAGCATTGTCGACCAAATAAAGCTCTATTGTGACAACAATGAAGCAATCACACAGGCTAAGGAACCTCGATCTCACCAGCGATCGAAACTCATACTCCGATGCTATCATCTTATCAGGGAGATCATCGAGAGGAGTGATGTGAGGATATGCAGGACTTTGATAAACAGCAACATTGCTGATCCGTTGACAAAGCCCTTTACACAGAAAAAGCATGATAGCTATTCTAGGCCCATTGGTATTAGATACATGGATGATTGGCTTTAGTGCAAGTGGGAGATTGTTAGTGTTGTGCCCAAAAGCCAATCATATGATGATTGTATTTTTGCACATTGAGCCATGGTATTTTATTAGGCCATTAATCCAGTAACTATGTTTGTTATTTTGTTTCTACGTAATGTAATAAACATAATTGTAACCCTAGAATAATGATATTCTCAAATGTCCCTAGTCTAGTATTATTGTGGAATGGGTTACAATAATACATAACGACTAGCATATGTGGAGACTAATATGAGATATGTAGTCTACATATGCATATAAGTTGGAGAACTTGTGTACTAGACCGACCCACCATGAGAACGCTGCATGGATTGTTATATGAGTGTCATAAGTGATTCTCATAGTGATCATGGTATATGTAATCCTTTGACCTAAGTTCATCAACGCTCCCTACATGTGAGTCACATACTTTGATACTTCCCTTT
This sequence comes from Aquilaria sinensis, assembly GCA_005392925.1. Taxonomy (NCBI): domain Eukaryota; kingdom Viridiplantae; phylum Streptophyta; class Magnoliopsida; order Malvales; family Thymelaeaceae; genus Aquilaria; species Aquilaria sinensis. The sequence continues at coordinate 452,878 of SMDT01002187.1, forward strand.
GTTGCTCATAACTAAGTGAACTTGAAAGAGGTCATTGGGTATGTCACATATCATGCCGAGGGATTTATATGACCAAGATGGGATTTGGCGCTCATTTGTACTGGGAGTGATATCTTTGGGCCCCTTGATAGAGTAAGACTTAGAAAATGCATGGCCATGCTCGGATGAGTTGATAGACGATATCAATGTCATTAGTTTAACTTAGTCTACTTGGTAACCAAGAAACCAAAGATTGGGCTGTACAAGGTGACACATTCCATGTCTCGTGCTTAGTCTTGATATCTTGGACAAAGGGACAATGCCATATATCGGTAATGATCATAACGTTTAGTCGAATCATTGACAATCTTGTCACTTGGGTAGCAATGGTGCATTGCTAGACACCGCTCATTGGTTATGATCATAAATGTGATTTATGATCATTGCCATGGGGTAAGAGCCTATTGGGTCGCACACATACATCCATTTGGATTATTAGAGTGCATGGGCTAATTATTTGGGAATGGTTTCATAATAATTTAGTATTAATAATGGGCCCAAAAGTTGAGCCATTATTAAGCCCGAAATTAAAGCCTAATTAGATTAGGGCTTTGATACCCATTAGGCCTAGAAGTTGAGTCTCACTATAAATACAACTTTTAGTGAGAAATTCGCAGCCTTGCCCTAGCCTCCCAAAAGAGACAGTCCTACTCTTCTCCTATGATTCCTTGGAGGATGCAAGCTAGCACTGCGAGCGCAAGAGAAACGCATCTGCCGGGACGTGGTGAAAGCATGGTGATCTCAAAAGGGTTGTATGGATACATAGAGAGCTTGAACACCTCAACTATTTAGGTTTTGTGATTCGATTCTACAGTTGGGTGAAAGATCTCAACTGAAATTAGGTATGAAAAATTTCAAGCACTCGGTTTACTCTGTTTCACTTGGATCTTAGAGGGTTTCGGTTAAATTCCGCTGCACTTGTTTGGCTCCCGAAACCCTACACCATGTCCATCCTCCATAAAGTAGCTTATGGTAAAGGATTGAAGTGCACTAGTGAGCTCCTTAGCTCTCATTCTAGTTGCAGGTCCACTAGTTATCTTCAAAGGGTCCTTGACATCCTTGAGTGTGCCTTCCAAGCTCACATCACCATTCTTCATGTTTTAAGGAAGGGCTTGGAGGACTAAGTGTATATCTAACTGGTTTTTCTGCTATTGTGAATATCCAGGTATGTCTTGGACATTACGTAAATGGTAACCGACTAATGCTCATTATGTTAGCCTATGTATTCATGTTTATAGGCACTTATTGCTGCTATGGGACTAGTTGCATTTGAGTCTGTTTAGTGCCTGGGAAAGCTACTAAACTTGTAATTTAGTGTGTGAAAAATGTTGCACATAAATATGAAAGTGTGCAAGTGCATGTGTCCTAGCATGTACATAGGAGGCCCGAAGGTAGGCCTACTAAGGCTTAAGTGTGAACTTGCTTGTGTGTGCACAACTTGCTTCTTGCCTATGCTTATGTAAATGATATTGTATCAAAGTTGACTTAAAATAGAAGTGATCTATGCATGAGTTTGCTAGTGTGTGCCCTGGTCCACTTCTAGGAGGCCTGTAGGTAGGCCCACTAGAATACAAGTATATGTACATTAGCCGCCTAGACTTCTAACAAATAGCTTGCACTTTTAGCTATGCATTTGAGGTTTTTTCCATTTTTGGCTTCAAGTTCCTCCTACAACTTGCTTAACATAAATCTTTGGCACAAAACATACTCCATTAAGGTACTTAAATATTATTTTCTATTTTTGGTCCAAAACCTAGAAACTAAGCACTAATTTTAGTTAAGTATCCTGGAGTTGTGCCTTAAACCACACTTTGTGCCTAAAATGGTTCCTAAGTCCAATAACCTCTTAAAGGACGTATGAATGCATTGGGTGCGGGTTGTTTAGGGCATGACACACTAAATTATCAATCACTCTATGGTTATGAAATTATGGTCAATAATATGGTTGAAAAATGAATTTTGCTAAAAAATATTGAGAATTTCAAAAATTAATTAAAATTTAGAAATTCACTAAAAAGAAAAAGAAAACTTGGGGCCTAACCTACCCATTCCACCACACTTAAGATGTCAATTGCCCTTAATGTACAAACATGATAAACACAAAGCAAAAAAGATAGGTTATTAGAAACTGATATCACCCTAAAATGTTTAGTTGCTTGATGCATAAGTTAGCTTTCCAAGAGATCCATAAAAATTGTTCAAGCCTCAAATTTAGTAGTGAAAGGCTTCTAAGAAAACAAAAAAGATGATCATTAACAAAAATAATGATAAAAACTAGAAATAAAAGTACTAGAACAGAAATATAAATGAAACTAAAATAGGAGCAATTGATGCTCAAACAACAATATCCAACATAAACTAGGAAAATAAAGCAGATAATATCCATCAAACATAGAAATATAAATGAAAAAGAAAAAATGTCCTGCAACCATCAAACATCTCCTGCCAAAGATGATCCACTGGTGGGAAGATCGATTGTAGTGCTCAAAGAGGTCATCATTTTCTCCTACTCTGTGGAACCCTCAATTGTCCCAACCTCTATACTACACTCCACAATCATCAGATAGGCAATATGCTCTCCTACAGTGGTCTCTCTAGTATCCTCACCAACAATCTTCTCTCTCTCCTCAGCTCTCCCAGCATCAACGATTCCCTCAACAATAGCTCCCTCAACAACAACTCCTTCCTGTTGCTGAATGGCATTCAAAGTTGATGCTATAATGGTGGCAGCCTCATCTGCCTCATCTACCACTTTCTCAACCTCATCCCCTTGTACCTGGCCCTCTATGGTACAAGGCATTTGGTAATACTCAGTTGAATCATCATCCAATTGGCAAGATGAACGAAAAACATAACCAAAAGTGCTAGCAACTTCAGTTTAAGGAAAATGTAGACGCACAACCTTGTCCAAGCTCAAACACCATGCCTTGACAATAGAAAGGTAGGTCTTAATACCAAGTAAATAAGTAATCATGAAATTAAACCTCTCTATAATTAGCTCCTGCCACTAAAAAATCAATGACAAGGATGGTACATAGGCACTAGCAGAAGTAGACACTGAGGGGACTTAGCAGGTGCCTTCTCCTCAGCTTGCATCTCTTCCTGAGCTCGTAATACAAATCTAGATGAGCCATCAAGGAAGGTAATCTTCTTCAGCATTTGTATTCACTTCAAGGGTTCCATGTTGGTCTTCCTTCGCTAGAGTGGCTTTATAATGTACTTCACTATCGATGAGGGCCAAGGTTCTTCACGAAACTCATGATGAATGATCCTACACAAATGACCCCTATCTTCACCTTGTAGGTGATATGACAAACCCATAAGGTGAAAGCATGATCAAGGTGATAGTGAACTCATCTGGCAATGCAGTAAATATAAAAAGAGATCCCTCCTGATCATTACTCTTATGCTCTCCCCTAGTCAAGAAATGGTATAAGCGAATAGATAATGAACATAGTAGATGGTAGGAGATCTCAACTTGGGCACCTTTGAAACCTTAGGCTGATAGGCAGCTTTTTCATCAGCTATCTCTCTCCAAAATACGAGGGGCGAAGGAGTTATGCTACCGAAGTCATAGAATGAACCAAAGTGCTCATCAAAGTCAAGATGTTCATAAGAATATAAACTGCACCACTAACCAAACTCCTTTATACTCATGGAGTAGCTTGTCTCACCTAGCTTGAATTAATCTCCATTTTCCTTGGTCCAGCTAATGTTCTTGGTGTCATACTATAGAGTGCTCAAGAATAGAATAGTTAGCTCACTGTAAACTGGCTATTGGCAGTCAAAACTAACAAGCACCCAACAAAGTCAACTAGTGCTTTGACCTTAGCAATCATGTTTAATTGGGTTAGAGTGTCCCACTTGATAATCTAACTATTAACCCAAGGCTTCTCATTAGCCTCTCAAACCTCTCCACTTGAAAATCCTCCATAAAGTCAGGAAGTGGGTTGGACTTTTATGGCCTCTTCACTGGGCTTCTTGGTGTGACTAGGGCACTTTCTTGGACATTTCATCATATAAAAAATGGTAGAAGATATTCCCCAGTACAACAATAATCTCAAATCAAATAATAAAGTTACATAATCACAAGAATTAGAACTTCACAAAAAAATTAATTTGAAATCCTCTATATAACATAATTCAATTCATCTACATACTAGGATAATAATGCTTAACAACCAAATTGTATGCATAAAGATCCGAGGAAAAAAAATCAATTCAATCCATATCAATCCTCTTTCTTGTTGCACAAGAAACCTAGTCCTTTAGTACACCAAAAGACTATCATGTCCCAAATCATTCAAATTTAATCCAAATAGTAGTTACAATTAATTACAAGCAATAGAACAACCATGCAACTATCATTTCAAATTCTCCAATTCATGAAAAATCAATCCAAATCAAGAAACTGAGCAATTCCACAAACCATTGCGTCCTAACTTTTCAACTTTCAATATAAACAACCAAAATTATCCATACTTACAAATAATGCCATTAACTCAAAACCAACCTCAATCAGGGTAGGAAATCAATTAAATATCTTAAATAACTCTCACCCATTGCAAGAAATCAACTAAATCATCCATAAAATTCAAGTAAAACTATAAAGAGAAAGTTACCTTAGAAGAGAGATAAGTTAAGATGTAGGAAATGAAATCAATTATCCAACACAAAACAGGTTCTTGCGGTGATGGAATACCTTGCCTGGGGTGTGGAGAAGCTAGGGCTTGAGTTTGGGAGATTGGGAAAGAATATTGGAAAGGTTTTGTGCAAAATAAGGAAAAGATCTAGTGAAAAATTGTAACATGCCTTATATATTTACGGAACGTGGGCTTGATCAAGACCATGTCCCTTAAAAATTTTCAAACACACTTTAAAACGTGGCCATCATACTAGCTATGTTCAACATCTGGAACCCAAAATTTTTAAAATTCAAAGCTAAAACACAGGTTGCAAAACGGGCATGAAGCTGACCATTTTTAGTGTACATGTGTTCAAACATGGCTATGACAATGACCTTGTTTTGCATCTAAAAATTTGAAATTTTCAACAATAGAAGACTAACACTATTTATAACAATGGCATGAGAAAGACCATGTTTTGTGAACATCCTTTCAAACATGGCTATGTAAAGCATCATGTTTACAATCTGGAGGTTAAATCCTTTGAAAATAGAAAAGTAACATGCTCTTGGTCACGAACATGATAGAAAATGATGCATAGCAAACACAGTTTAAATCATGGACATGTCTATGTGTCTCCAAACATGTTTGTTCTCTTGAATTTTCAATATTAAAAAACATGGTTATGAACATGGGCTTGACTTAGACTGTGTTCAGCTTGCTAAAGCTAAAAATAAAAAATTTTCTTCACAAATAAATTTTCAAAAGAAATCAAGGTTGTGCTTGGGGCATGCATGGGCATGTCCAAGGGCATGCTTATCATTTATAACCTAAAAATTTTCATACTTGCCTGAACTTGACTGCAGCATTTCCTCGCTTCTTTTCATGAAAGATTCTTCTCAAAATGACACTATTCCTGCATGAAAGCATATAGCATGGATTTAAAGAACAAAAAAAAAATCAACTCTTAATAAGAAAATTCAAACTAAAAAATAAAAACTTAATAGAAAATGAAGGTAAAGAAAATTTTAATGCTTGGGTTACCTCCTACGAAGTGATTGGTTTAACATCGCAGGCTTGACATGCTCCTTGATGACTCAAGAGGGTTCTTTCATCCTCTCCAAAGCCTTGACATTTGCATGATGGCCCATTTTTTAATGAAACGTTCGATTATACAGTCCTCTTGGATTAGGCTTGGTATTGGCTAGTAAAGCACCTTATGGTCTTTTTGAAAGTACCTTAGTAAGTTGACCAAGCTGAGTCTTGAAATTCTACATACTTGCTTTTCTATTACTCAATTCTAATTCAATCATGTTAATCCAAGCATCAAAATGTTGCATGCACTTAGATATCAATTCTTCTACATTCAGCCTTCTTTCTTGTGGTAGTCTAGGTTGAAAACCATGCGGTTAGTGTTTCCTCTAATTATTTCAAGAAAAATTAGAATGGTTCATCCATCCCGGATTATATGTGTTACTATATGTATTGCCTTTTGGCCTTAGTGGATTTCCAACATAATCCACTTACCCAGTTTTTCTTATCCAATTCTGCATTTGGCAATCATGACTTGCATGTCCTTTATTGCAAAGTTCACAGCGCATCACCGTGGCTTGCTTCTCACTTTAGTCAAAGCTTCAACTTAATTACCATAAGCTGAATAAGCATAAGAATTCTAAATATTAGCTACTTTGCTTGGTTTAATTATAGATGATGATTGCCATTGGTAGTTATTCATTGCTATCTCCTCAATCAAATTTTGTGTTGCTTCTGGTGTTTTATTATTTAGAGTACCACCAACTATCGCATCAATCATATACTTGGAAGCATAATTTTAACCATTGTAAAACATTTGCACTTGCATCCATGTATGTAATCCATGTGTGGATGCCTTCTAAACAAATCCTTAAATCTTTTCTAAGCTTCATACAATGTCTCAGAATCCATTTGACTAATAGCATAAATATCATTACGGAACCTTGTAGGTACTTCAACAGAAATTTCTCAACAAGAGCATTCCAAGTGGCAATAGAACCTTTTAGAAGAGCCTCAAGCAAATGCTATCGTCACTAGCTCCATTAATTCTAAATGTATTACATATTTCTACGAAAGTAGCAATGTGAGCATTAGGATGATCCCCATCCACCAAACTATCAAATTGAATATAATCCTGCACATCTGAATGATCTTAGCCTTGATCTCAAAATTATTAACATTGATAGGAGGTCTAACAATACTGGATTCCATCCATTCAAGAGAAGGTTTACCATATTCCAACATTGTCCTTACTTGATTATAATCTTCAATGATTAATTATTCCTGATTTTTTCCTTGTTGCTCTACCTTAAGATGTCAATGATCTTAGTCTTCTTAAGGTTTTTCAATTTTTGGATCAACGTTCACCACTTTATCGAGAGGCTAAGAGTCATTCACCAATTCTCATACAAAAGAACAAAAAATTAGTCAACTAAAAATAAAATAAAAATCAAAATGAAAATACTGTAAGAAAATAAATGTTTAGATTAATAAAGATTAATCTTTCAGGTAGTAATCTCAATAAATTTCCCCAGTAGTGATGCCAAAAACTTGACATGATTAACAGTTCATAAACCCTTCCTACTATAGTAATTCTTAATTTGGATGTGTCAAATCTCTCTATACTTGTAAATATATGAACTCACAGTGAAGCATACATATCATTTAAATATAGTAGTGGCAAGTGTCAAAATCATTTTTCCTATGAAAAGGAGTTATCTACCATACTCAATATCTCTCTATTATCTAACTTACAATTAAAGGGTTTTGATTGGCTAGCTAACTAAGAACTAAACTAAACTAACCAATGCAGTAAAAATAAAAAAAATAATTAACTACTTGCAGTGAAAAAATAATCAAAATATCTCATGCTTAGTTACAAATCCCCTTAGAATTCTAATGCATTACTCTTGCTTTGGTTTAACATGCATAAAGTTAACTTGGGCCATGGAGTACTTTCTAAAATAGATTAGCTCCCTATTACTTAATTTTGATTAATCCCTATACTTAAGTCACAAACAAAGTGGTCAGTCATACCATGCTTCTTGAGAATGCATTACTAGTTTTGTGACCCAACTTGTTATGGCCCTCTAGGCAGTGGACCTTTAATGGTTAGGCAAGACCTATCAAATTAGGCAAAATCCCTAGTTCAATACCTCAATTAGTTTGAATAAGCAAGTCAAGCAAGTGTTTAAAAAGGGTAGATGGTTCCTAGTTCAACTTGGGACCTAATTGTCACAAGGGGAAAAATGGTGATTTTGTTTCTCGAGTAGATAAATCTAGTGATGGCCAGGGGCCTCATCGTTTATAGTCATAGTGACTGGTGGAGGGACTTCTGGGAGGAAGAACGCCTGGTGGACAGCCCAAAGGAGAGTGCCTGAAAGCTCAGAAACAAAACGGTTAGGAGGCCCCTGGAGTGTTTTTCCGGGGGGGGAGCCTCCGACGCCCAAGTCAGTGGTGGCTGAGAGAAAGGCAGAGAAAAATAGCACAAAGGGCTGAGGAGTTTTGCCTGGTAATGGGAGCCGTATTTTGCCAGCCAACCAACCTCCTGTCTGGTATTAACTCCTGGTATTTATAGGAGTGCCTAGCCCGTTCAGATCGCGACACATGTTCGATCGGATGTTCCTGAATTTCCGGGCGTAGGGGACAGATAGTTGGTAGCAGGTTGCCTTCAGCCATGTGCTGAGACGGGCCATGATGTGATTTTGATGGCGTTAGCGTGGTAGAGCGCCTTTTGAGGCGGCTTGTGGCATCTGTGAATGGATGTGTCAGAGGCTTCCTTAAATGCTTCCATAAATACCCCTGCCGTACTCCCGAGGTCCCTGGGTGAGGTCGTCCTTTGGTACGGACAGAGCCTCTTCGGGAAACAAGCCCTGAGTTTGGGGTTTCCCAGCTTCAGGTAGTTCCGCCTTCGGGGATATCGTGTTCGGCTTGCTATGTCAGGTGACAATTTTCCGAAGGCGATCAGTTCACGACCCTGGGGGGGGGCGAGTAGTGTCCTGGCGTGCCGGGCTCGGAGCTCTTCGGCTATCTCCCGAGGTGCCTGATCACACCTTTTCTCGGGTAGCGCCAGCTTCTTCTGGCCATGACTGTGGCAGGGAGTTCGGCCAGATAGAGGCGATAGCCTTTGGGTATCACATGCCCCCCTTTGGAAAGCCGAAGGAAGACTTTGGTTTTGCATCTCTTTCCGAGGTCATCTGTGGGAGTCTTTTTGGAAGCATAACCTGTTCCGAGGACGTGCCTTTTGCCCGAAGATCACGGGCTCTACGGTCTTGGCCTTTTTGGCGTCCTCGAGGCGGAGTCTACGTTTTGTTTCTGCAGGTCTGTTCGGTCAAATGTGTCAGTCTGAGCAGCGCGTCCCAGTTTTCCAGGGATGTCAGAAGACGTGTCCCAGCTTTCAAGGGACGTTTGGAGGACCTGTCCCCTATTTTTTCGCGGCAGTTGACACGTGGCGCTTTGCCATTGGAGGAGAGTCGCGTTGGTTACAGAGGGCGCGCCTTTTCAAGTGCAGAGAGTAATTACGGCGTCGGTTCGCCTCTAAAGGGTACTTATGACGGCGTTTCGGTTACCCACCTCTGGCTTATAAATAGCCCATTTCATCATAAGTTCCTTACGTTTTTGCTCTTTTCTCTGCTTTGCCTCTGTTTTTTGCTCTTTTCTCTGCTTTGCCTCTGTTCTTGCATTTTTCTTGCTTTCTGTGGCGGAGCTTCCTTAATCAGAGCCTTTTTTCCAGCCAACTTTCACGACGGCGTCCTCAGATTTTGGCAAATCTTTCGATGGGTTTTTGTTTTTTAGCGCGTTTTGATCCCTGTGTTCTTCTGAGTTTTTCTCTGGAAACTGTTTTCCTCCGTTTTCAAACTCATTTTTATGTCAAAAATGCCCATTCCTGAGAGCTGGCAGCCTCTTTTAGCCCATCCTTGTTGCACCACCCTTGAGAAGTTAGAGAGGTGGAAGAAAATATTCTTTCTTCCTTCTTACGCCGTTACCAGGCTGCCTCGTTCTAGCCACTACGCATTTTCGAACCATAGTAAGGAGGTTACCGTTTTCCGAGCACAGCTGAAGGCTGGTCTTCGGTATCCTCCCCCGAAGATGGTGTGCGAGTTCTGCCAATTTCATGGCATTGCGGTGAACCAGCTTCCCCCGAACTCGTTCAGCTATTTCAACGCCTACCTCTGTATGTGTGGCGTCTTCGGGATAGAACCCCATTTCAGGATTTTTATGCAGTACTACAAGCTCTCTATGGTCCCAAAGGGTGGCTTCTATTTCATGCTGCCTCGGGGATCCGGGAGCAAGAAATTCATGTTCACCTTTACCACTAAGGATAGCTGGCGGGGGTTGCAACAGAAGTTCTTCTTCATGAAGTTGGCTGAAGCCTGGTCGGACGTTCCGATCAAATGGGCTCAGGGAACACTGGATGCGGACGTTGGTGATCCGAGGATGCTGCTGACCCCAGAGTTGGCTCCCGTGTTCGCGGATTTCGACGCCCGCATTCGGGCTGTTTCTGACTGGGATCCCGAGGTCTCTCCGCGCGCCCTTTACCCTTTTCCAATCAACTGGAAGTTGATGACCGAAGAGGTCCTTCGGGAACTAAAGGTGGTAAAGGAGCACAAGACTGACCTCGGGATGCCAGCTCCTGCCATTGCCGGGAAAGATTCCTGGTTGGTCAAGCTTCTTAAGGAGGAGATTTCTTTCGAAACGCTTGCCGAAAGTGAGTTATTTTCTACTCCTTTGCTGTTTTTTCCTCGGACTTACGCTGATGTTTCTCTCCTTTTTCAGAGATGGGCGACGACACTGCCGCCTATTACAAGTCCCTCTTCTCCGGCCAAGTGGAGAAGGACGATCAAACGAAGAAGGCGGCTTCCCGAAGGCGGAAGTCTACTGGCGCGGGTCCTTCGAGGAAACGGGCAAAGAGAGCTACTCAGGTTCCTCTAGAAGAAATACCCGAGGAGACTGCCGAGGAGCCTGGGACAGCCGAGGTTCCGGCGTCTGAGGCTGCTGCTTCCGAGGTTCCTCCAACCGACGTCCCTCCTCAAAGTCTTACTGCATCGCAGGCCCTCCTTGATGTAGTGGTAGAAGTACCTTCTGCCGAGGAGCGGCGCAAGTAGAAGGGTAAGGGCATTTCGGCCGAGGAGGCCGAGGACTCCGAGGACGATGTTGCCGAGGTCCCGCCAGGTTTGTTTCCAGACAAAGTGTACTTCCTTTGTTTTTTCTGGAATTGCCTTTGTCTCTGACCTGTTTCTCTTTTTCGCCCTGCAGGGGAGTTACTTACCCCGAACTGGGCGGCCGAACACGCGGAGGCGAGGGCCCGTCGCGACGCCAAAGTCCCGCAAGGGAAGATACCAAAGGAGCCTTTCTGGACATTCACGGAGGACATGAACTTGTACTCCGAGGACTGTCCTGAAATGGTGAAGCAGATTTCGAAGGGGGTGCTCACCGAGGCCTCCTTCAAGGCTATAGCGGCGGCCCATCTAGGGGATAACACCCTTGCCGCAAAGATCACCGAGCATGCTGCTCAGGTATATCCTTCACAACTCTTCCCCTTCAATTTTTTCCTAAGTGTTTGGCTCTTACTGACCTTGCGTTTTATCTCCTTTGCAGCTGCTGGGGTACGCCGGCTTTCTCCGAGTTCGGGTAGCCAGGCAGACGGCATTCCGAGCTTCGGCCTCAGAGGCCCTAGAAAAGGCGAAAGCGACGTGCTCGGAATTGACCGCCAAGAACCAGCAGCTGGCAGATGCTGCGAAGGAGGAAGCTGCCACCCTTCGGGAGGAGTTCCGAAAGGAGAAGGAAGTTTTGATGGCGGACTCCTCCCTGAAGATTGCCGACCTCCGCAATCATGTGGCGGGGCTGCGCGCTGCAAACCAAGACCTTCTCCAAGACAAGGCAAAAAAAGAGAGAATATCATAGTCACACTCTTGTCTGAGAAGAAAACCCTTCAAGCCGAGGTCCAGTCTTTGAAGAAGGAGCCGAAGGGGGAGGAGCGGATAAAGGTGCTGGAAGAGGAGGTCGGGGATCTGAAGGACGAGCTTGACGACCTTGAGCTTAAGAAGAACAAGTCTGATCAAATGAACAAGGTCGCGTTTTAGGACGGCTTCTGCCTCGCTCGGCACCAGGTTCTCCAGAGGTTCCCAGGTCTGGACCTCTCTTTTCTAGAGGGTCTAAACATTCCTGGGGGACCTCCGTGGAAATGGTCCAAGATCGAAATTCTGAAGCTTCCTCCAATTCCAGCGCGGAAGGTGGCGGAAAAGGGTGGACAAACGAGTGGCTCTCAGGACGCCGCGAACCCTTAGGCTTCTTTAGGGCCCCTTTTCCTTCCCTTCTTTTTTGTACTCCTTCTTCGGGCACTTCTTTATTGTAAGGCAGCTTTGCTCTTAACGGAGATTTTTTGGCTAAGTGTTTCTTCAAGTTTCTTTATTTCCATTGTCCCGAACACGTTCGCTCAAGAGACTTCGGAAAACCTGCGATCAAAGAAACTTTTTTACCTTCCTTTGTCCTGAGTACGTTTTACTCGAGAGACATTCTGGAAAGTCTGAGAAAATTTTGACTAAGTCTTTTTGCAGGCTTTTGCATTTCCAATTTTTCCCGAACATGATTGCTCAAGGGACTTCGGAAAACCATCAGTCAAAATTTTTGTTTTTTCCAGTTGTCCCGAGCATGTTTGCTCAAGGGACTTCGGAAAACCTTCCGCGAGATTTTTCACTTCCCATTTTCCCGAGCACGTTCGCTCAAGGGAGCTCGGGAAATTATCTCAGCGCTGGCTACGGCGAGTACTTCTGCGAGATTTTTGTTTTCCATCTTTCCCGAGCGTGGCGGCTCAAGGGACTTTGGAAAGCCATATCTACGCTTTATCATGGCGAGCATCTTTCACGGAATATTGTTCATTTCTGCACTTAAGAAATTTTCTCAAGATACTACTATATATTTAGAACATTTTTTGTTCAACATACCTCCTCCGCTCAACCTTAAGCGTAGAATTTTTTCAAGGCGCCCGAGTGCCAATTGCTCTTCAATTCTATGCCTTCGACGTCGCCAAGCTTGTACACGCCTTTTCGTTGTTTTGGCGAGGGCCAGATAGGGTCCTTCCAGGTTTGCGCGAAGTACGCCATGGGATGGCCTTCGGGGTGCGAAGTCGGCCTTTCGGAGAACGAGGTCTCCCTTCTTGATTTCTTTTGGCCTGGCCCGTAAGTTTATAGCCACGGCCACTCTTCGCTGGTAAGCTTTTCTTCTCAGCTCGACTATTTCTCTGTGTTCGGCCACCAGATCGAGATTGGTTCTTAGGCCGAGGTCGTTACCACCTTCATCAAATACTTGCACCCGTACCGAAGGTCAAACTATCTTTATTGGGATAATGGCCTCCGTTTCGGAGATGAGTGGGAAAGGAGTTTCCCCTGTGGCTCTTCGGGGCGTCGTTTGGTAGCTCCATAATATACTTTGGAGTTCTCCTGGCCAATTCCCCTTGGCTTCCCCCAGTCTCTATTTCAGGCCATCTTTTATGGTCCTATTCGATACTTCCACCTGCCCGTTGCTTTGGGGGTGAGCTACTGGGCGAAGTGCATCTTCATTCCGAGGTCGCTGGTGAATTCTTGGAATCCTTTGTCTATGAACTGGGATCCATTATCAGCCACTAGTACCCTAGGTATGCCAAACCTGCATACGATGTTCTTCCATACGAAGTTTTGCACTTCTTTTGCCGAGATAGTTGCTAGTGGTTCTGCCTCTACCCATTTTGAGAAATAGTCCACTGCTACCACGCAGAATTTCACGCCTCCGGGTGCTGTGGGGAGTGGCCCAATAAGGTCTATACCCCAGACTGCGAAGGGCCAAGGATAGTCTGCCGAAGTTACCATTTCCGAGGGTGTCCTCTGGATTTTTGCATGTCTCTGGCAGCTACCACATTTCCGGACGAACTGTCTTGCGTCCTTTCTCAGGGTAGGCCAGAAGTATCCTTTGGCGGAGTATCACTGCTGCAAGGGCATCAGTTCCAATGTGTGAACCATACATGCCTTCGTGAACTTCCTCAAGGACCATTTCAGTATCCTCTTCATCCACACATTTTTGCAGCGGATTCGCATATCCCTGTCGGTATAACTCTTCGCCAATCAGGAAGAATCTTCCGGAGCGTCTTCGCAGTCCTGCAGCATCGCCGGGGTCTTCGGGGAGCAAATTCTCTGCGAGGTATCTTTTTATTGGGTCTTTCCACCCTGCTCCCGAGGTCGTCATGCTTAGCACTGAGATGCTCGGATGGTCTAGCACCTCGGTATATATTTTTTTGACTTCGCCAAGCAATCTGCCTCAGTGTTATTCCGCCGAGGTACATTTTCGATTCGTACGGCGTCAAACTCCCGAATGAGCTTTGTTACCAACTCATGGTATTTCGCCAAGGTCGGGTCTTTCGCGCCATAGTACCCTGCCATTTGCCGGACCACCAGCTGGGAATCACTATGGGCTTTCAAGTTTCTCACGCCAATTTTTCTGGCCAGGCGTAATCCTGCTATCAGGGCCTCATACTCGGCCATGTTGTTGGTGGCGTTGAAACTGAACTTGATGGCCTTCATTACTTCTAGGCCTTCGGGGCCTCTGATAATTACTCCAGCTCCCTGGTGTTCGGATCCTGAGGCTCCATCTACGTGCAAGGTCCATTCTGGCTCACCCTCTTTTGGATCTGAATGGCTCTCCTCAGTGATGGGTATTTCGGCGATAAAATGTGCCAGTGCTTGAGCTTTTACGACCTTCCGAGGCTCATACGTGATTTCGTGTTCGCCCAGCTCTATGCACCACTTGGAGAGCCTTCCCGAATGATCATCCCTCTTCATGACATCCCGTAGTGGCAGACTACTTCGGACGATGATGGGGTGAGCCTGAAAGTATGGTCGCAGCCTTCTCCCTGCAAGCACCAAGGTATATGTAGCTTTTTGAAGCAAAGGGTACCTGACTTCGGCGCCATGCAGGGACTTGCTGACATAGTATACCGGCCATTGCTTTGGCCCTTCTTCTTTCACGAGGACCGAGCTCACAGCCTTTTCTGTAACGGCGAGGTAGAGTACGAGGGGCTCTCCCTCCCGAGGTTGTCACGGAGTCGGCAGGCTGGCCAGGTAGACTTTGAGTTCTTCCCAGGCCTTTTGGCAATCTTCATCCCAAGGATGATCATTCCTTCCGAGGTCGCCTTCCATTTTTGCTGCCTTTGTGAGGACTTTGAAGAAGGGTCGACACCTATCTCCGTACCTGGAAATAAACCTGCTCAGAGAGGTTATTCTTCCGGTGAGTCTCTGCACGTCTTTGACTGTGGCAGGAGTTCGGAATTCAAGCAGAGCCTTAATCTTCTCGGGGTTAGCATCGATGCCTCTTTCGGATACCATGTACCCAAGGAATTTTCCCGAGGTCACCCCGAAGATGCACTTCTCAGGATTAAGGCGGATCCCGAAGGCTCTGAGTTTTTGGAAGGTTTCCTCCAGATCTGCAACGTGGTAGCCAGGCAGCTTGCTATTGACTATCATATCATCAACATATACCTCCATGTTTCTCCCCATTTGGTCCTTAAAGACCTTGTTCATCAACCTTTGGTAGGTGGCTCCTGCATTTTTGAGCCCGAAGGGCATCCTGATATAGTAATATGTTCCTCCCTCGGTGATGAAGGCAGTCTTCTCTTCATCTTTGGGGTTCATCCTTATCTGATGGTAGCCACTGAGGGCGTCTAGGAAACTTAGGAGCCCATACTCAGCAGTTGAATCTACCAGTTGATCTATTGGCGGCAGAGGGTATGAGTCTTTTGGGCAAGCATCGTTCAAGTTTCTGAAATTGATGCACATCTGGAGTTTGCTGCTACCTTCTTTTGTGGCAATGAGCACGTTCCTCAACCATTCGGGGTACTTGACCTCCCTGATAACTTCAGCATCTAGGAGACGCTGGACTTCGGTTTCGACAAAGTTGCTTTTGTGGGCTGAGATGCTCCGTTTCTTTTGCCGGACAGGTTTTGCTTCCGGGCTTACTTTGAGGCTATGCTGTGTTATGCCAGGGTTTACCCCTGGCATATCTTTCAGCGAGTAGGCAAACAGATCTTTATTTTTCGGCAGAAAGGATACAAGTTTTTCCTTGTCACCTTCGGCCAAGCTCTCCCCTATTCGGGTAGATTGTCCTCGGACAAGATCTACTGCTTCCGTTTCTGCTTTGGCGAGATTTTCTTCTTTGCCTTTTTCTGGCGCCTTTGCCTCCATTGTTTGCGCGAGGTTGCTTGCCGGAGCTTTTCGTGCTTTCACAAACACCTTTCTTACCTCGACTTGGTCTATGAAGACCTCTGCATCTCCATCCTTGGTGGCGAATGTGACGGTCAAGTACTTCACATCCGGGCGAATATGCAGGTTCCCCATTGTCAGTCTTCCAAGGATGGCGTTGTATGGGGACGGGACGTCCATGACGTTGAATCTTGCCATTGTGGAGGTGTACAGTTCAGCTGCTCCGCTTACCGAAGTCCCTTTCATCGTCAACGGGAGATCGATCTATCCGAGGTCTGGGAGTTCGGATAAATCAACCCCGAAAGTGGTCGAGGTGATAGGCTTTAGTTCGCTGCTGGAGATGCCCAAACTCGACAGCAGGTGTGAGAATAAGACGTCAGCTTTTAAGCCATCATCAAGCAACACTTTTTCGACGCCTCAGTTCCCTATCCTTGCCGTGATCAGCAGCGGATCATCGTGGGGGAAGACGACGGTGGAGCTATCTTTGCGAGCCAGTTTCTTTGATGGACTTTGATACTCCATGACTGCAATTTCTCTGGCTTTCCGCTTTCTTTTCGAGGATGGGAGCCCCGTGGTGATGGTTTGGATCACCCCTACTGGAGGTGGAGGGGCGCCTTTTTGGACTTCGGTTTCTCCGCCTGTCGGAGTCGTAGTCCTCATCTTCGGCCCTTTCTTCCTCCATTTTTCTGCCTTTCGGGGGTGACATCCTCAGGTATTTTCAAAGTTGGCCCTGTTTTATCAGCGACTCTATGTACTTCTTCACTATGTACTTCTTTAGCTGGAAGCAATCTTCGGTGTCATGGCCGTGGTCGCGATGAAACTGGCAGAACTTCTTGTCATTCTTTTTGTTATCGGCGGCCATGGCCCTTGGCCGCCGAATTTGCTTCCCCTGCCTTTCCAGCGCCATGAGAATGTTGGTCCGTGTAGTGCTCAATGGTGTGAAACTTTGGGGTTCCCTTCCTCGCATTCTCCGAGGTCCTCCTGCCTGTTCGGTAGGATGCCGAGCTTGTTGACTGGACCCTTCGGCGTAGTGATGATCAGATTTCGGCCGGGCCATCCTCTGTTCCTCGGCTGTCATGTGTTGCTCCGCCCTATGGTAAAATTCTCCGAGGGTCTCCGGGGGGTCATTTGAGAACTCATAGAACAGCTGTGAGTCTCGCCGAAAGCCCCGTGTCATGGCGAGAATGCGGATTTCGGGCCGGAAGTCTAGGACGCTCAGAGCTTCTCTGTTGAATCTTTCGACATAGTCTCGGATGGTTTCTCCGTTCCTCTGCTCTATGTCGAACATCTGTACAGGCATCTTCGCAGTAGGTCTGCTCCCAATGAACTGCTGGGTGAAGGCTGTGGACAACTCCCGGAACTCAGTAATGGTCCCTGGAGGCAAGGAATTGTACCACGCCGTGGCTGGCCCTGTGAGGGTGACTTCGAAGCACTTGCACATGGTAACATCATCAGCACCGTGTATTATCATGCTCCGTCTGTACTTCGTCAGGTGGGCCTGCGGATCAGTACGGCCATCATAAATTTCCAACCGAGGTACTCTGAACTCGCCTGGCATGGCTGCCTCAACGACGGCCTGAGTGAAAGGGGAGTCATCTTCGCAGGATGTTCCCGAGGGTCTGGCCCAAACGGATCTTTCTGGCCACTTGTTTTTCCACTCTGTCCAGCCGTGCTAATATCTTCTCCATGAGCACTGTGGCGCTAGGGCCTTCT